>JPKZ01001440.1:68738-111264 GCA_000803305.1 Toxocara canis | reverse complement strand
GGGTGTGCGGGGGGGGGGGGGGGGGGGGGGGGGGGGGGGGGGGGAGAGAGAGATTTGCTTGGCTGAATACTGCAAGCAACAAATACGAATATGGCAGAGCAGTGCGTTGCATTTTTTTATAACGATACCAATATAAAGTATGTGCTGCGCGAGCACATCAACGCACACAAACGAGAAAATCTAAAAATTGAAATTTTCTTACACCAAATGTCTTTTACGTACGCAAAAAATATCATAACGACAAATTTTGAATTTTATTTACGAAAAAGGAGCGCATTTGCCGGAAACGGACAGTTTTTGATCAGAGAAACGCTACGCTCTCCAAATTCTAAAACAAACAGCAAAATAAAGCATTTATTTGGTGAATACCATTATAAGAAAAATTTTGCGGCGAATTGAGAAACGCATAGACAGCTCGTCTCTTTGGTGCCACGCAAAGCAGCAATTGATTTTTAATTTAATTTTTTTAAGAAATTCTTTCAATAAAACTTGATAGGAATGATGTATAGTCACCTGGATTAAGGAAGAAGATAGCTTTGAAAGCGGCAAATTCGCTCATGTCGACGTTTAGCTTCCGCATTGGACACAGTAACTGATCAAGCATTTGGTATTTCCGCTTTTGAAAACCAAGCGGTCTGGAACAACATTTACTGTTGGTTGAAATCAACACTAAGCAAAAGATGCTATGGGAAATCATCCTCTATGAAAAGAATTTAGAAAGACTCTAGAAAAGATAAAAGATTGGTTTCAAAGTGAGAATAGAGGCGAAAAGAACAAAAAAATGAAGCACAGATGAAATCTTTCTTCGTCCTTCAGAATGATAACCTTCGCTATTCAAGCTGTGACATCAAAACTCAACTTCTTTCCACTTTTCATTAAAATACTGCTCCTCAATTCAGCGCTCCGGCTCACAAAATAGCGAACGATGAGCTTTTTATTTACTCGTAATGCTCAATGGCAAGCATCACATCAGCGCAATACGACGAAAACTTTGCACAGTCTAAATGTACCCTAATCGTTTTTGCTATGAAGAAAATTCATCGAGATTTTGCCAACCTTCCCACACATTCTTATTTAATATCACCTTTCTCGATAGTTCTTTCGCCCTGAAACAGTGAAAAAAAAAAAAACGGTGAACGTGATTCTAAATTAACTCGCCAACATTCCATTACTTTCCTTAAAAATCCTCCTTTTTTACAAACCAGTTAATTAGGAGTCCCAAACAGTCAAAAACATTCCACTCTAGATGCCATTAAGAAACACTGAATAGAGGAGTGGTTGCCATTAATGAAAAAAGAAAAAGATGAAGCAATCATACGAAGTGTTCACCTTTCATTTTCGGGCGCTCTATCAAAGAAGGCACCATTGGGAAATACAATGATGTCTGGTCCTCGATCTGGTGAGTAAAAACATTGTTGCAGTGAGGGATATGTAATCGCTGAATGTCTCAACAACGCCAACTGCAATACACATCATGCGATCACTATTAATTTATACTTTTTTAAAGATGGAAAATTTTAAAGATGGGAAGGCTGGTTAGAGTATTTTACTATCACCTTTCATAAAACGGCGCATTTTAGGCACTTAAAAAAAATTAACGCTTGCATCACTAATTAACTCAGTAATAAATTACCACTAATTTAATAAGACTTTTTTTAATAGCACTTTACTTTTACGAACAGTGACGTTCTACTAAAACATTACTGTAGTTTACAGCATTACAGGATTAAACCGTCAAACAAGAGAGTAATACGTTATAAGAAATGCAACCTTATCGCCGACAGGTAGCGATTCATATACAGGAATTGTTTTCGCCCATTCGACCATAATGATCCAGTCTCTTTCGTGCCAGTATTGATAATCGGTTTGAGTAGCTGGTCGAAGATTAGCACAGCTATGGTATTCCTAAAATTTGTAGAACCTGTGTCCACCAAAACGATGAACCCCTTCATCAAGCACACACTAGGGAATAACGTCTTTTTATTCTTTGAATTTCTCGTTAAAAAATTTTTATCAATTTTTCCTATCTAATTATTCCCTTGTGCTTTCGTTTTGATTTATTTTTCGGCTCTTTGCATCAATGGACACATTTCATCACTTTAAACTAACAATTTTATTGTGTTAAATTTTATCACTGTTAAACGATTATACAATTTCCTCAAATTTCATCACTTTTAAATGACCGAACAGTCGTGTCACTTTAAATTAACCAAACTAACGCGACCGCATCTCGTATAAGCACATTCAGTGAAAAAATGTGGCACACAGATTACGGGAACTGATCAGTCGAAATCGATAAACCTCATCGGTTTAGATAAGCAGTCCTATATTAACGACAAAACACACAAACCCCTTCAATGGAGCTCATAAATTTTGCGTCGAGGATAACACATTTCGAAAGGACAGCTTCAATGAGATTCTTATCGACTGTCATATTCGAGTTTCGTATCTTTTTGCATCGCCTCTCTACTTCGACGAGCGTTTCCAGCAATTGATCCTATAAGTCAAACACATTTCATGTTTCCCATTCACCCCCTATCTGAACACTCGCTAACTCCTGTTTGCTTCACTTGTTAACGACCAGTGGGTAATTTTGAGAGGGGATCGCTTCATGTATCTAAACCCAAATCGTTGGTAAGAAAACGAAAGTGGTGGAAGAGAGAAAGAGGGAAGCAAAGGCGGAGTAGCACACAGCGCACAAATAATTCATAAATATTGAACAGAATTATTCAAAAATATTCTACGAACGCATTTCCCCAGTACATTTAATGTGAACAATGGGAATTCATTCAACGGCTTTTCGCTTGGATGTAACCACCAAAACACCAGATTAGTTAAAGCCAACTGTCACTTCACGGCTTCAACCCAATGATGCTTACATATGTATCCAACGAGTAAAAGGTAGACATGTTGAACGTACACCTGTAGTACTGAAAAGAGAATATCACAAATTATGTGAATGGTGGACATGGGTGTTTTGGGTGTTTTACAAAAACATTGATGTTTTTCTAAAAAGGAGACTTTGAGAAAAAAATGGATTTCTTCTTTGATTCTTGGACCAATTCAGTAGAACCATACATGAAAACGTATAGGTATCATCGCTAAAACGAGTTTTCTGAAAATCGTGCGCTCAAAAAATAAACAAAAAGAAGCAAAATTCAATTACATTGTATTCATTAGTTTTGCATAGAATTCTTTTTCTAGGTCAGCATTGAAGGAAATGATGGCAAATAGAATGGTTACAAATTGTCATCTGCTTATGCTTTGCAACGTAAACAAATTAGACTCGCTACCCTGATTCGGTTGAAGCAAATTTATACTTGGCAGAAGCAAAATTTATATTTGGTGGAAGCAAAATCTATGTCCTCAGCTGGCCACAAGAGATAAGTTCAGCTGTTAAGCTAGAGGTAAATCACCTCATATCCCGGCAATTCAGTATCACTGATATCAGCATTTCTGATCAGGAGAACAGTGTGAAGGATGGGGAACGGGAGGGGAGGGGGAGGAGGGTTTCTGCCCCTGAGTCACTGCTCAATACTCAATTTGCGAAAGATGCCCAGATTTTTGAAAACAAGTAGTGTGAAGAGTTTGTGGAAGAAATAAAATCGTTTTCCGTGAAAATTTCTCAAAAGCAGAATATTTTTTTCAAATAATAATTGGAATACCAGAAAAAGCCCCGCCTTTCCTCACTCCTACGTTTCGCATGTCGCTGTAATATATGATACTGCTGGTAAATAATGCTCGCTCAGTCTCCTAAACTACTTCGAGATCAACCTAAACGATT
This sequence comes from Toxocara canis, assembly GCA_000803305.1. Lineage (NCBI taxonomy): Eukaryota > Metazoa > Nematoda > Chromadorea > Rhabditida > Toxocaridae > Toxocara > Toxocara canis. The sequence goes on along the minus strand of JPKZ01001440.1, from coordinate 107,480 downwards.
ACCATATCGAACATTTTGCATGCTAGAGTCAACGTTTCAACAAGACAGATCAAGACAGGGCAAGAGAGAGCAAGATTCCGCAAGACACAGCAGAACATCTGCAGCTGCAACATTTCAGGAATTTATTTACGTTCCTCGTGGTGCATCAAATACCAATGTGATAAGAAAGACAAATAAACGTGACGTGACGGTAGAGCTGATTAGAAAATCTCTTGTATTGTTCATAAGAGGGTGTAGAGATTGTGGTTAGATTTGATCAGAAAAGCGTAATTAAAACAAAGCAACTGAATACCTCGGCAAGTTGTTCAGCTGCATTTTCGCTGACACTGCGACCCGGCGAGCTGTCGTCGATCGTTGTTGATGACGGCTTAACAAGCGGATAGCGCCGAGTTCGCTTTGTGTAACCGATAGGATCACGATTTTGTTGTATAGCTGCAAGTTGTCAATGCTAAGAACTGACAAGAAGGGATAAAATATTGTGACTGATTAATCAAACAACATGTGAAAAAGAACATCTTGGCACGAAATTTTTATGAATCATTCAATTTAGTTTCGACTGTAGTACATTCTCCACTTTCCTCTATATGTTAGCCTCATTTCGATGACAATAACTATTTTTTAGTATGATGTGTGAAGGCTGTTATGCCGATTGGGACAGATCATTATTAATCTAATAGTTATGAATACTACGATCATTTTATTCAATGGGTGGTGAATATTTGAAATGTTTCTGCCCAAATATTCTGAAAAGATTTTCTACCAGTGTTTCCATAAAATTTTTCCTACCATTGATTCCGAAAAATTATGCTCAAAAAATCTGAATGAATGACCACGACTGTGTTAGAACAAAAAACATAAAGATTAGGATCAAATATTGACTGTAACTGCTCATCACTTAGATCGCATTCCACAATCACATGATGTATTAATAGAAATAAGTAGATCACAGATGATGATGTATTTTAGGAATAAATCGACTTACCCACTTAATTTGAATTTTTGAAAATGCTGGCCCGTAAAAAATAAAAAAATTTTGAACCATAAATAATCCCCATTAGCAAAAGATTTTCTTTCGATGAATATGTTCCCCGCATAAAGATCAATTCTTGCATTTTTTAGCAGGATGAATTATCTATTGCAGTGCTGAATGTACCTACCTTTTTTCGTGAATATGACACTACAGTCTTCTCCTTTTCTTCTTTTTAGAATGTGAACTTTCAAGCGAGAAAATACGGTGTTGACTTTTTCCAGAAATGATGAAAAAATGTATGGAACGAAAATGAAACGCGAAACGGGAACGAACCGCTGCGATCCATGCCAACTTGAAGGCATTTCTCAAATCGACAGTGTCGGCAAGCGCACCGTATCGCTGCAACAAATTCTCACTGTCACTTTTTCAGGTGCAATGTTGTGAAAAATGAGAAGTCAAATTGAGGAGCGTGTGGACTGAGCGGCCAAATAAAACACGGATCCCTCATGGCAGCGTGCCAAAGGGAGCTTTGAGATGTGTGTGACGTCTGAAAATGAGCCCATTGCTAACACTTTTGAAAAATATTGTTGCTCATGATTAAATTTTGAGTAGCTAGAAAAGGTGGTACGAAGAAGAAATCTCTTACTTCTGTCTCCATCTTCCCCTCTTGCCTCCTCCTTTTCCTCTCTCTCGCCCCAACCCCCGCTCTTCCCCCGCAACAAAAAATATGCGAAACAAGCATCAAAGAGGGAGATAATGAGCGATTTTTTCTTAAAATGGCCTAAATTCGATTCCATTCTTTTATAAGTTTGGTATTCTTAACATGACGTTTTGAACCTACCGCAGATTTTCGAACCATAGCATCGTTGGCCAATGAAAAGTTACGTTTTGCAGCGTTTTTCTCTTCTTACTTCAACTACTTTAACGAAAAACTTACATTTGTCTACAGGGCACCTTCCTTCATATTGGCACACGAACGTTTGCTTCTTCATTATTGTTCGCCGAAAAAATGTTTTACTGAAAGCAAAACTCATTCAGCGATCCTCACGGCTAACTTATTTTAAATTGATACCCTATACGTTGCACCACTCATCGCACAATTCATACCCTTTAAACGACTCCAGTATTCATTCTCGTCGCATTTGGGCAACGAGTTCACCATATTTCTTTTAATGAAACATAACTACGATATTTCGCTTTAACAGGCTGAAAAGTAAACTTTTTTAGCGCACTGAAATGTAACCCCTGAAAAGTGTAAACGCTTTTTTACTTTATTATTTTAACCAACAAAAATTCCACTTCGAATCTGGAGGCCCGATTACTGCAGAACACAACTGCGGTCAGTGGATTCACAGAAAAAAGCAAAACAAGAAAAAACGAGAGACAGAAAAAGCGTTCGCAACATCCTAATTGAAATTAGTATCATATTTTCGAAACACCTACTACTGCGATGCGCTTCTCGTAGATACTAATAATTCGCTGAGTTATGCATCCCAGAGTTGGATGACTTTATTAATCATCAGTTTTTATGGCCATCCTAGCTCACTAATTATCTTTCGTTCTTTTTAGGTTATCTTTGAGAATTTCGCTCGCGTAACGGAAGCTGTGACTGGGAACCGGGGAATCTGCGGTGGCAGCGCAAAAGTGCACCACAAAGGACAGCGAATTCCCATGGCATATGGCTTCGGGACAGACCGTTTTCTGGCTGGACCGCCCATTTCGGGCCACGGCCGCAAATCCCCCAGTCCATCGTGACTGTTCGAGTTGTCTCACGTCTAGCACCACTTCTCGCGTTCTGCAATTTTCGAATACTATTAGTGTGAATCATTTAGTTCGCTCATTCCGTTTAACAGTTGTCTGTATCACGATGAAGTTTTTTCCCGGATAAGCGAATTTAGGTAAATAGACAAAAAAACGATGGATAAATTAGTAAATGGCGACAACCAAAAAAACGTTGATTGTGAGTATGAAGTGCAGCGATGGGCATGACCTTTATTTCGTTGTTTCGTTAAGTTGGCAATACTGGAGAAATAGCAGCAAACGCAATAAACGATTATTAGTGAACTGACCATCCATTGCAGCTTGGAACACCATAGTGATAACCGGTAGAGTGGTCATTACAAACGAGGCACAGTTCATCGGAATGCGACGAGCTGCTCATTGTTGTCGCACGTAACGCAACGCGGCTGCCAACAGCAACACTTCACAGCACTCACACAACACCAACCGATGTACGCTCTCGTGCTCGCTGATACTCGTGTCTGCCTACGTTACAATTAAATAAACTTTTACTTTCACTGCAATACTGTGGCTTCTATATACTTGCGCAATTACCAGCATACTGTTTCTGAGCCTATCATGACAGACGCATGTGTCATAATGCAACGCAATAAATTTTAGGACCAAATTCTCATAACAGATATGCAAATGTGTATGACATTTGCATACCTGACATTTGCGATTCAAGTGTTTGTGACCGCACCAATGATGCATGCGCGCTTTTTTACGGCGGAAACTTGATCTTACTGGATTCCGCTAGAAGTTACGATTTTTTTTTCGCTTATTCCAGTCAGTATTTCGATAGCGACAGCCGAATGCACACGTGCAACACATTTGGTGTGTGGGCACCATGTTAGGGCGCTCTCTATATCGAAACTGTTGACTAGGTGACAGCAAATTATATGGTCCATTCCGAGTTATTTCAATGCATAGTAATTTTATTCACTTAAAGTTAGCTCAGTGGAGTTTTTTATTAAATAGAACGGAAAATATTACCTCCATTCGGTGGCTTTTTTTGCAAAGGCGAAACGGCGGGGTGCACATGGTTTAACTGTGTTTATGTCGTGTAATGTCGTTGTTTTGTTAGAAATTCTCCATATTTTCTTTTTCAGAATGTAACCCATTCATGAGTAACTTGTGATCGAGTGCCGCGCAATTCGTGTTTCGTTACATGCGAGACACTCAGACGAAGGTCAAATTTGAAGGTGACAGTAGGAATAAGTGAGTGAAGAGAAAAAGAGACATACAAAGAGAGGGAGAGAGGAAACAGGTTGTGGTAGAAGTCCAGATTGTGAACGAACGCCATCGAGTAGAGGTGGCGTCGGTCATGGAACTGACGCCAAACAAGTTCTGTTTGAGAAGTTCCAATCCCTCTCGCTGACTATGAGCGCCCCTGGTCAAAGTTCACTACCCCATCGCCGCAACCACGCACTCGTTGACATTAAACGCTGTGGTTTCCATGCAAATCAACGATGATAACACTAGTGCACTGCTGCGTTTCGATTTTCAGCGTCTTGATTTTAACCGCATTGAGTACACACCAGTAATGTCACCGTACCTACGGCATGGTATAAGAGGGTAGGTGTGCTAAATTTGAGAAAGTGAAGCGCATAGCAGTACAATGGAGTACCGTACAGTAACAGTATAATGTGTCTTATGATGGCCAATACAAATAAAGAATCGTGTTGAAATTCCGTTTAAAAAAATAACCGCACAATTCCACTGTACTTGTATCTAATACTCAATTCGACTTCGATATATGCAAAATCGGTGAAATTTCTACACTGTTTCAATTTGATGTTTGGAATAACTGCTATGGTTCGAAACTACCATAATACGATAACGAGCTGAATTGCTTTTTCCATTTTATGGTTGTAATACAACTGCGAATAAGCATCGTAGGCGGTGCATAGTTGTCATGAGCACAGGAAAACTTCACAATCGTTACGATGTTAAACTTCACATTAAAATAACTTATATGAAGGGAGTTCGGGACAAGATAAAGTTGTGGGAGGAGCGAAAGGTACAAGTAATATGTCTTTACGAGCATCACAGTAATATTTAGAAAGAAAATACCGTTTCCCTATCATGACTTTTATACATTTCCCAAGTAAAGCCTTCATAATATTCACTTACCATAATATTCACTAACTTTCTGCGCAGCAAACATTTGAAGAGGACAAGTTTGTTGACAGCATTGCCGACCAATTTGTTCTTTTTTCGTCTACGTCTACAGTGTACCCAAAAGGCGTACTGTAGAGGAGCTATGCTGGCACGATGCCAAGGAATTCATTGCATCATTGCACACTGCGGTTTGTTAACTCACCATCCTCTTCTGTCACATCTCAAGTCTGTAAATCTGACGAATTTAAAGGTGAAAACATCAGAAACGAAGATAACTGAAATGAGAATCGTATAATTATTCTATTATCGTCCTTATTCTGTTGATGGTTAAAGCTAAATCCAGTTCTCAATACCGGACGTCGTATGCAATAAATAAACAACCTACTACTGACCCAATTAAGTCAATTGAGAGGTTAACGGTCGATGTTTAGAAAAAGAGTTGATTCTTGTTGCTTGATGCTTGAACAGCGATAGTCAAGTAATCTTGAAATTTTCCTGAAACATTTCCTTGGGGAATTTAGCGACGAATTATTTCAAATGCATTTTAGCAAGTGCAGGCGCACTATAATTGCACGTTATGGCATTGAGTACAAGTATAGATTTGTAGCGATTCTGGAAAAAAAAGGAAGTACGTTCGAATTATGTTACGCAGAATCGTCAGCAAAATGCCAAAACTTTCGGTGTAGCCTTTTTCGTTGACTACGGTTCATAGACTTTCTTTCTAGTTTCAGCTTTGACTCTACCTCTTAGCGATAAGGGTAAGTTTGTGATATTGTCATGCGATAAATCACCAAATCTGACGTTATGATAACTCACGTTCATTCCTGAATGCTCTGCTGCATAAGGATCTAATTCTTTATAAGCTGTTAATTCATTCACTGACATAATATGCGCCTTCCACTGCACAGATTAAAGCTGAGATGTGCACAGCACTCTTGCTCGACCGGCGACCAAATAAATATTTGGTCGTTGAAGCGTTCTACTGGTGGCGGTCCAGTGAGGCTTAAGTTGAATGTCAACTACCATCGCTGTCGGTGTTCATTTTCCAATATTTCCCACTCTTTTTTTCCACGAATTTTCTAATTTTGCAACCAAAAATTTGTGTTTCGAAGTAAGCTTCATCTTATCATGGTTTTCATGGTTTTCATACAATGTTGTGATGCATTGTGCCAAAACCATCGTACAAGCACAAAGTTTGTCTGCATTGATAAAAGTGACGGCAATTATTTCTCTGATCTAATCTTTCCGAAATATTACGTTCCATAAATCATAAATGAATCAGAAGGCGGCTGTGATCACCCAAATTTTGCACTAGAATATGCTTGCTAACTTCGGTCGTGGCAACCTTTCAAGTTCTTGAGTTGAAAGTAAAAAACAGGCAGATATATGCACACACACAAGCAGGCTTGACGGCCCCGTAAGGCGTTCCCGTTTTGGCTAAGAGGGCACAAAAAACCATACCTTCATGCAAAACAATAACGAAAAACAGATGATTACCTTGTATGATATTCTACTAATCAAGATACTAACAGGTTTTAAGCTCTTTTCGCCGGCTCGCTCATCGCTGATTTCAACGCCGTTTTCATCGTAAGCATACTCAGCAAAACGTTTCCGCTCAAAATAATTCTCAGCATTCCTCTCCACAGTACTCACGAACTATTAAGGAAGACGAGTTCGAATCAACTATTTGTTAGCGCTTCGATCTTGTAAAGAGATTAATACAGTGCGAAAACTTCGGGCACAACACGGAAATTTCGGCAAACAACCGAAGCTCTCACTTCCTCTCCTGAACTTCCGTCGAATTCGGCTATGGGAGGTCTGCCGCATTGCACGGTATGTATCGTTGGTATTGTCTGAAAGACTAATAATTAACGTTCAGTATTCCACTGAAAGCCTTAGATCTTAGCGTTGTTTGTGTCAATCAAACGATTAAGTAAACGTTGGTTACCATGGTGAGACAATGAATGAGCAACATAACGACATGTTTGGTTGTGCCGAATGGAGTCGTTGTAAGATTGCTTTTATATGAAATTTCATTGAAAAGTACAGCTCTACAAAACATTGATATTTATACATGACTTGCAGCGTTGCACAGCAGGTCTTATTCATTTGCATCCGTTATTTTCCATTGCAGCCACTCTAATGTTACCTCGATTTGGGCATTGCACACGTCAAATTGTATGCCGATCCAAATCTCCTACAAAGGGCTACAAGAAACTTAAATAACTCTGTTTCAGTTCACGCCGCAGCCGTAAACACACTGAATCAGAAGGTATCAGAGGTATTGGTTCACTCTATGAAAGTTCTGGTCGACTGTGATGGTCGACTGCATCAGTGCTTTGTGATGAAATTACGTACGAACAAATGCTTGCCAATATTAAAGGGCATTTTTGGCTGCTTATCGATGATCTTTTTACAAAAAGTTTTCTAGGAAGAAAAAAAGGCTTTGTAGTTTTGCAAATATGGATTACGATCAAATATTACAGTTCACCGTAACTGTGCCACGGTTTACTGTGTTACGGTAATATTAAAGTAAATGTAAACTGTAATATGAATCATGGTTTACAGTTACGGTCAAATACGAATTCTAGAGGTGAATAAGTCAGTCACCTATTAGTTTAAAACAATAAAAGTTCAGTAATCGTTAAGGGTAGTCATATTTTTGTTGAAATCTATGCCCTTCATTTCCGTCTCGAATAAGCAACGAGTAAATTATTGCCCTGCATTTAACTCGTAGAGGGCTCTCTTAAGCTGACTGAGTACTTGACAGCCAATCTCCAATACGTCAAACATTCACGAGAACATTCCCTTGCGGGCGAACCAGCAAACGCATATGCGCTAATGCGTTCCACGCTGACTACAGTTTTGTGCAGTTTGCTGATCTGTAAAATTGAGCATTTTTTGAGTATTGATTTCGAGAATCAGTTAATGTTTCCTTACGCTTTTTTATTTTTTTCATAACAATCGACTAAAGTGCTCGCATTTGCACTTCAGTCGAGGGATATCCAAGACCAAAAAATTAATCAGATTCAATTATATATATTATTCGAGACCAATACCATGTTCCTTTTTCATACTAACGTCGCAACGCATCGTTACATCTCCTTCATTAATTTTCCGCGGTTTTTGGAAATCGCTATTTTTGAACAAAATCTACTGGTCATTGATTTGTGAGAGAGTTTCTATGAATTTTTTACTAGAATATGTTGAATAAATGTGATGAAGACTTCAAATTCATTAGCGAAATCTCGGTTCTATTTTAACATCAAATTTTCATACTCCGCGGGGGGAAGATATGGGCGTAATACTCCAAACACACTTTGAAAGCGACACATCAAACGAAATGTGGCAGGTATGCATTCGCAATACTTGATAAACAACAGATTCGATACTTTGATGGACTTAAAGAACTGATGACTTTCCTTCGTAAACAACTGATGACTTTTCTTAGTTGCTCACCTTCTGATATAAACTTTTTTTCTGATTCGATAAGAAATCGCCTACCTTTTAGCTGTTCTCTAGGATCAAGGATTCGAATTACTGCAAACGACTCGGCGACCATCACTGCAAACGATCAAAGCTACTGATGAACAGCCGATAGCAATAGCAAACAATAATTTTATTGGTCGAAAAATGAGAATTTAGCTCACCTCTCGAATGTTGAGATTATCCAGTCCAACCTTGGACGGTATCATCAATCTCCCATCCCAGCAACGATTCGAATAAAATGTAAACATTCCAACCATAAGCGGTACTTTTCCAGTTACTCCTATGCATTCATCAGTTAATAAGTTTTTTCTATCCGATTTTAAAGAAAAACCCAATTTTTGCAACAAGTTTCTTTTCTTTAATATTCGTTGTTAAATTACTGGTTTTTAACTGTCTGTTAGTGTCTATGCAGTCCTGGCATTAGCTTTGTTCTATCCTAACAACTGCGAGCTCTTCGGACCGTGGAAGCGCTCATCCCAACAATTTTTGCACGACCAACCTGTAGCCCTCCATAGCGGTTTCAGTCCTTGAATGCCCCCCTTTCGTAAATAAAAAGAGGTTTTTAACGGTACCCTTATATGGAAGGGTGGGTGGCTGAATGAAAATATGAACTGAATGCATTATGAACTTACTGCGATCAAAACGCATCAACTAAGTTCCTGAGCGTGCTCTAAAAAAAGACCACATCATTGTGTGCAACGATGTCATCTTCATTAACAACAAAGCATTTGGCCAGTGCCGACAAAGCAGAAGCACGCAAGCTCCGGCTAATGAACTCGAAGTCTTCGTTATTCTGGTGGACAAATATTGCGGGGTGGTCAAAAACTTAGCGCCAAAGGACTGGGGACATCGCAGGAACGTTTAGGCTCTATGATCACGAAACGCCGATTGCTGAAGCGCCTCCGTTTTAAATATGGTTCGATATTGCGGAAATTGACAACGGAAATAGAGCAAAACTCAGTGTGAAAATGAATTGGACTGGGTAGGAAAAAATTTCTTTTTATGGACAGAAGTTTCTGTGATACTAATATTGCGCGATCAGTTCAATTGCGCTCTTATATGCCTTCTGTCATATACTTAGAATAATGGATGACGAACCTCCTCGACGTGTCTCTATTTTCTTGATGCTACGCCGTTCTCGTACTCAGTTGATTTGATTCCGTAAAGGCCCCTTTCAGAAGGTTCGACTTTGCACATCTTTCGACCTCTCGCCCACACTCTTCGCAAGTGGAATATTATTCAACAAAAAGTTTAACGAGCGAGCCGTAGACAAACTGTTTTGTTCTCGATTTATCGAGCATATTGTGGAACGAACAATAACGCGTCAATACTTCTCTTTCCGTCCATACGATAACAATTGTGTGGCAAAAATCAAACGATAAATGAAAATATCGTTTGCATTTTGCAAATGTGTCAGTTTTTTTTGCAATATGCATCGATACTATTTTGTTATTTGTTGATATTTGCATTCCATTTAATGTTTGCAGCACTTTGTGAACTAGCGTCGAGAAATACTACAAAAAATATTCCATTTGATTCAATCCGGTTGCCAAGTTTACATCATCGCGCAGCTACCAGAATCGCGATTGTTTGTTCACCTAATATTCATCGATTATTGTCAGTATCATTTTTCGATCCTACCTCTCACGATACAACATTCATTTGTTCTTCCGCATCAGCAATTTTGTCAAGTCAAACTGAATAAATATTATGATTTGAAAATATGCTAGCCCCTCGATGTTGCGTCCGATAGTTGAGCATATGTGGTCTTCAGTGATTTGTATAGACGGACTAACCAAGTTATGCACCAGCATGCCATCAAAAAGGAACGAATGAGCGAAAAACTGGATGCCAATTTTTAGCACGCGAGCCTGATTCCAATGGGACGGCATAGATATATTCAACTTTTATACGGGACAAGTTAGACTGCACACTTCATGTGCATTATTTGCGTTGGCACTGCCATGTGCTGCGATAACACTGAATTAGCTTTAATAATACCCAAAAAATCGAGCAATGCGTTTATTTATTCGAATTCATGGAATAGTTTAGATTGTACCGCAAAACAAAGTCAGCACCTTAAAAGACTGACAATACACGCATCACAAGTGCTGACCTTGAAAGGATATCAAATACTATAAACATCGAGTAACGGCATTCTATACAAACAATGCATGCAAACAAACGAATCCATATAGATAAAAAACGTGCAAATATTCATTCATTCATTCATCAAAGTGTGATTGCCCTCTTCTTAAACTGTTCTTTTCCTGTTCCGAAAGGCTTATCGATGAATAAAACATGACACAATGGAAAAGTAAGTAAACTCCAATGTCCGTGATATACCGATTTCGGTTGTGTACGAGGAAAAAGCTATGAATAAAAACATCACAACTTCTGACTTACAAATAAAACTCATGATATCAAATCTAAACATAAGGAACCGCTCATTGTAGACGATTTCCCTCACCCAAGACGTCTTCATGTGTGCCGCCAATTTGAAAATATCGCTTCTTATTTACCGTTTCATTTGCTACTTGGAGTACTCGAACTCAACCGTCCGTTTGTAAGATTTTCAGACAGTAGTTCGTAAAAGTTTATTTTCCGCTTCAAATTTTTTGAAGGCAAGATATTTAGGAATCATTCCAGGCCATATATGGGAAATCCTCCTCTAATTTAGACAAATTTTCACGCGAACCCTGAAACTTCTTTATGCTCACCTCTTTTGTGTTTATTTAGTTATCAACAAATAATTTTTTTGCGGGAAAAAATAAAAGTTGGTCATGCTTTTACATGATTTTTAAAAATTACGTCTATCTTAGCGCTATCCACATAAGATTTCTCTCAGTGTTTCAAATTTTATTTCGCTCGAAGTTCTACGTTCATCTCTGAAAGGTGCGCACTATCCTCCTCTCAAATAGATAGCCTCGGGGTGTCGGAATATGGTATATGCCACGTGTTTTCGACATTTCATACACTAATCCCCCACCTCCTTCCCCTCCCACCCCGATAAAGTTTAGATTTGTACAAATTGGTAATGATGAAACAAGTAATATAGCATCTATCGAGTACGAAAATGTTTCACGAGATGGTGAGCTGGACTGTCACAGAGGTCGTATGAAATGATAAAATTTGATTCCATGACTTGAGAAACCCTCTTGTCGTATAGAGTTTCAAAATCATTCCACATTTTCGATCTTAAAGACTTAAGAATTCGAGAAATTCTGACGACTCTTTCAACAGTGTCGTCGAATTTGCTATTTGTATTGACAAAACGAATAACGTAGGTAAAATCGAGTAACTGCTCAGCGGAATGAGTTTTCTCTTAGCAAGAGGCAGAGAAGAAAATAATGATTCTCGTCGACAGTTACCAGCCCAAACTTGCAAAATCCCTCCTCGCTGTCTCTATTTCTGGAAATGAGACATCTTCGACATTACTTTATCCCAAACCTCTGTAACGGCCCGTTTGCGATTTCTGGATGTATTCCTCTCTCTCTATGCAAAAATTGCTCCCTCTCAAAATGATCTTGGTAAAGATGAAAAGAATAATAAATAATCTACCGTACTGTCTAGCCTGTTAGTCTACTTTTTTCTGAGCACCCTACATTTGCAATACATATATGTCAACATCATCGCTTTTGCTAATGTATATATATATATATATATATATATATAATGTATATATATATATGTATATATATACATATTATATATATATATACATATTATATATATTTACATATTATATATATATCCGTGGCGGTCGGATAGTTTATACTCGGCAACTACTTAGCCGGTGATAAAAAATTTTTGCAAGTCCCGAACGACCGCCATATGATTTCAGCGCATATACTTTCGGATGAGATGTACACAACTGAAAATGACTAAAAATTTGCATACGTAAATTACGCGAACCTGATCGCATCTTAAGTGAATAGCGAATTTTTATCATCTCTTACGCATTTGGCACTAACAATGCATTTTTACATATTTATGACTATTTATGGTTTTCGTACAAGCGGTTAATCTAACGGATCGAATTGCCAAAATGCACATCATGGTCAACAGCCCACTCTGCAGCATTCCCACTTGTTTCGCTTAGTGTCTTGCGAGCAAGGGGGACTAATGAAAATTAGCCGACCCAACCGCTCGCACAAATATTATATTAAAGATCGTTTTTCTAAGATCCATTTGATGAAGTATTTAAACAGACCCGTAAAAATGCACGCAGCTTTTTTTCCTCGTTTAAAAGGATGTAACTTGCCGGCGGCGAACAAACTGGTTTGGAATCGAACATTGCTGAGGAGCCAGATTGCCAATAAATTTCGTAACTCCGGCTTCACTGGCTTCCGAATTGAAACTCTCAGGTAAGCACACAGACAAACAGAAATATATACATACATACATACAGACACATGGACACACACACACATACACATCAAAAACGCACTAATTAAGTTTTGAAGACATTCAACGAGTTGTATTCACAACAAAACAAACATTTTCCAAACGAATTCATAATGTAAACCAATATGCCATGAAGCTAGCACATACATTTTCATATTTAGTGAATAAAAGTTCTCCAAACGAACAGAAGTAATAGCAAAGTACAAATACAATGAAGCAGAATGATCACCTAACATATTCATACCATAAATAATTACCAACATAAGGATATTCCGATAAATAAAACTTTAAAAAAAATGAACGGAAGCTAGCTGAGCATTTTATAAAGTCAGGATACGCCCACCATACATACAACAGTTATGCAGAACACCAGTCCCTCTTCCCGCCCCTCATTTCTCCCCGTCCCCCAACCACCAAACATTCTGAAATGGAGTATTATCCAAACATATTTGTTACAAGTCAATTATTTTTATAAAGTTCTCAACAATAACGCATAAAAAAAAGACAACCAAACTTGCGGTGCGGACGCGTAAATTTCAATTCAATCATTTCAGATGGTAATGTCTAGCAAAATCCTCTGTTCTCAACAAAAGAAAAATGTGTGGAAGATAAAAATCAGAAGTAAGCGAATACGAAAAAGAAACAATGAAAAAGAAAATCATTTATCTTTCAATGAACTGAATATATTAATAAAGATTTCATTATCACTAAAACTCCTACCGTTTTTGCACAATAAAATGTAACTTCTTCTTAAAGCGACCCAAAAAATTGCAAAATTTTTAAATAAAAAAGGATTACAAAAACAGATTTATGAATTTGATTATCGAAATAACTGAACAATAAGACGAAACTGTATTATCCAAATGCCTTTTTGGTGGCGAATAAAATTTTGATAGATGGGAAAATTCTGATTTAATGTGTCGAACAAAATCAAAGCCATATACGGCTAATATTGCTCCTGCTTAATGGTATACGATCGAATAAAAATAATTTGACGGAAAATGAAAAACATGTGCCAAAAGAGGTGAGATGAACGGAAAGCGGAAAATAATATGGAAAATTTTGAGATGTACAATTATCTAATAGCAGTTAGAACAATCAAAAACAATTGTATTTCATCATGCGTCTACGCTTTTCATTGTTGATCAACCACATACGTCCAATATTCCTCACATTGTTTCAACGTTTCTTTATAGTTCAAGCTACTAGTTTGAATAAGCAAAGCTAAACAACAACGAAGAATCAATCGAAGCTTTTGGTATTATGAATTATGCGCTGTGCACAACAGACCTTTCGAACGGGCGGACGCCAGTGATCTAATACTTTTTGTAATAGATATGAATCAACTAATTATAACTTTCCGAGATCTTGAACTACTAAATTTTCAATTCTTGATGGAGAACTCTTCGTATATTTCAGCGAGGTCTTCTAATACTTCTCTTTGCGATAAGCGAACGCTAAAGGAAAACGATCATATCAAATTTCAACAGGTACAGGAATGGTTTATGAAGTCAGTGCTAGATAGCGGCTATACAATCTCATCTTTGCTTTCTTCAGAATGCTATACGTTCATCACCACTCACGCGAAAAGTACTCATTAACTACTCAATACTGCTTTTATAAAACGCAAAAATTCGTTGAACAGAAATTTGATTGTACCCATCGAATGATGCAAAAAGGAATCTTTAGAGGAGCCACAGCTATCGCTACATATATTTCATTGATCTTAAACAAAAAACGATGGCTTCTGCACAAGTTCTTCGAAGTACTATAACAAACGAATGCAGCCTCTCCTATAAATAAATATTATCTAAAATGAAATCAAAAGGCATTCAACCGATTGTGAGTTTCAATTATACGTATTTTCGGTATGCTTCAAACATATGTTATTTTACTGTTGCTCCTATCAATCCACTTACTCATTCGATAAGGTCCGATTATTACCTTTTAAAGGCGTATTTGCCATGTCAAAAAAAATGTAGGCATACAGATTCGACATATGTGTTTGGAAATAATTTTAAACTAACAGAATGATCTCTTTGTAGTACAAAAACGAGTCAACCTCATTATTTAAATAGCAAAGAGAATTTCGAATGCAAGCAGCTGCCTAACAGACAATTTAAACATAAGTTGCGCTATCTGTTGTTAAATGGTTCACATCAAAAACGCATAGGAGTGCATGATGAACATTCACAGAACATAAGCAAAACGATTCGAATTTCCTTATCCAACCAATTACACAACAAAATTAATGTTCGTTAAAATATGTGAAAAAAAACAAAGATGGAAACTACAGAGATGTTAGACGTTGTTATATAAAGCGTAAGAGTAAAGAAAAAGGAATGATTCAAAGTATAGTACCAATAGAGCGAAAGAAGCTTTGGATGCGATCATGAAACACTGAAAATCTTTACAACGATAAAAGCGAACTGTTATAAAATAATTAATTCAGCTTCAAATGTTTTCAAAAAAAGCATTTTTTTAAAACTGTGGACGATAAAAAAACAGAACGCTGAACCTGGCGTAATACTTCATGAGCGATCGTTCATGAAACGGTTCAGCATTGGATAACAACAATTTTAAAAAAATAATACCACATAAAAATGTTGCTTATTTGGCAATTATCCTCACAGCGTACCAATTAAAACAAAAAATATCAGGTTCACTTCCGCGGGACCTATGCTCGCGTTTCTTTGGAAGGCAAGCCATTCATAGAAAGACATGCATCTCGTTATCACTTGACACGTTTGACGCAAATAAAGGACTGCCCAACCTTTTCCGAGCGGCAGCAAGTGCCCGAGCGTGAACAAGTAAGGCCGCATCGTTCAACACGAAAGCGCCGAATATAATCATAATATCTTTTGAGCAGCAGCCTCAATAATGCGAACTTTAACAATTTGCGAAACAGTCTAGTTATGGTAGTTAAACTGAAATTCCGAACTTCTTCTAGCATATAAATGCGTGTCTGAAGATCATGAAGACGATCATCGCGAACGGTGATGGTGCACCAATTTGCAATTGCGATAACGGCGGCCACAATTGAGTGAACTCAAAAATGAAAAAAATCTTCGCCGATCCCAAATGCAGGTAACAACTACGAGCTCCGGAGCGCATTATCTTGACGAATAAGAATGTATATGTACAATACTGCCTGCAGTGCGTTAAAACTAAAATTCAACGTCAGAAGTGCCTTAAATGACAGCGAAATCAATATGCCAATGCACGTTAACTAACCGAGGAGAAACAAGAGCCATGCCCTATCCCCACGGTTGAGAATTATTATAGTGCTGTTGTTGCCGCTGCTGCTGCTGATAATTCATGTAGTGTTGTTGATCGTGCGGCTGATTAACTAGTTGACGTTGTTGTTGCGAATAGATCTGCGACTGCTGATTGCCTACAAACTGCTGGGCGGGCATGTATGGATTTGCCGTGGCGGGAAGAAACGCGGACGTACGCGCTTGCATAGGCCGCATATCCGTTTGAGAAACGGATGTCACGTTCTGTTGTTGTTGTTGCTGATGCTGGATCATTGAACCCACACCCGAATTCATTAGCGACGGTACATTCGCCTGCTGATGCGTAGAAGCAACAACGTTAGTTTGTATATCCGACGCCTGTTCATAGCTTTGCGTACGTTGAAATGCAGTCCTCGTGTTACCATAACTTCCCACGCCAACGAAATTTGTTTGTTGTTGTTGCTGTCCATAAGGCTGTGCTTGTTGTAGGTTCATACCCGTATCTGCAGGTTGAGAAGCAAACGCTTGTGTAGCAGGTTGTTGGTAGAGAGGTTGAGATGGGGTTTGAGGTACGACCTGAGGTTGAGGCTGCAACAATTGTTGCCGCATTTGTTGCTTTTGTTGTTGCTGCAACTGACCATATTGTACCTGAGCGAGCATATCCGACTGACGGATATTGGCACCGGTTGTCGTCGCTGCCTGCCTCGATACACCAATCACAGACGGTTGAATATTTGACTGGGAATGACTCATTGTCATGCCTTGCTGTATCTGAGTCTGACCGCCCATAACGTTGCTAAATGAATCTTGTTGCCCCGAAGATATCTGATTCCACGTTTGCGCCATTTGTTGATGGCCCTGATGAGCGTTCGGCTGCGATGGACTCTGTTGAAGATTTTGAGCGGTACTGAGCTGTTGCTGTTGGTAGGTCGAATACCTTTGGAAAGATGAAGCTCCTGCCGGTGAGTACCTAAACAAACTGTTTGTTATATTTAAATAGCACTGCCTCTAGAACAATGTTTTCGAAAACCCTACTCGAATAATTTGGCTGTCCCCTTCGGTTAACAAGCTTGTCGTCGCTTTGAAATAAAAAACTAGATTACTACTGAAAAAACCCTCACAAATATATACTCCATTCGCGCGAAGAACCAAAATGCGCTAGAACGAAAAGGTGAAAAAAAAACCTCTCTTTCCAGAACGCTAGAAAGAAATGATAAAAATCCACCTCTTTCTTTGCTAAGACAGCGTTTACGGACGCAACGAGTTAATAGATGATTCAAGATGAAGCGCTCACTGTATACGGTTGTATGGCGATGGTGAGGAGGGAATCGCTTGCATCGGTGAGCGTGTGCTGGATTGCAGGGGCGACGCAGGAATCGAATGGACAGACTGCGGACTCGCTGTAGCTGGCGTCGATGCCTAGACATCATAAATGAAAATACGAAGGACACGAGTAATATTTCTCTTCTACTTCAGAACTCTTTTTTTAACGGCTTCCCGTTTTGCATAATCAAGGGCAAAAACTGGAACAAATCGGAAGCACTCCATTAACAGTTTAAAAAGGTTTCGCCTATTACATGCAGTATCCGTCCCTCTTGGTAAATTAGCTATCTGAACCGAGATTTCAGTTGTTAATTCCAAATTCCCTTATTAAAAATCTCAGCTGTGAACACTGTCGAGTCAAAAACGATGTACGGCCGATATGGCTGGGTGACACGGAAATATTGGTGTTAGGAGTTTTTTGGGTACGACAATTTACCGGAGCAACAAAAATGTCTGAGCAAAGGTACGGGGTAGAAAAAAAAAGCACAAAATTCAGTCCCATTCAGCCCAACAGAAAGGAAGCAAAAAAGCCAAACAGCAAGACTCGATTTTTATGTCGCATAATCGATCCTTCCCCCCCCCCCTTCCTACCCCCCTCTCCAGAAAAAATTGAAATGGATGCCTGTTGAAACATCGGAGAGCCATGTTGTGCAGTACCAAAATTCGTCCCATACATTCGTTGCTGATCACGTGAAGATGGGGAACTCTGGAATTGCAAAAAACCTCCTTATTTTTTATTCTGTCGGCGAAATAACGCTAGGACAGCACAGAATCGTTCAAGTGTTTGTGATCATCACTCAAACTCTAAACTCCGCATTCAGTTCGCCCGGTTATTTGAATGATGCGACCCATTCTGCTCGTCAAAATGCACTCTATTTTGGATGTATCCTTCTTTTAGCAGACAAAACAGATATTGATGATGAGTAATCCTAATACAATGATGAACTGACGAATGAGAGGAGCACAACGAAAGGAAGCTTTGTTCCGAAGTTTCGGCAATTACGCTATTTCCAGTGAGCTGAAAAATATACCAAACAAATTTCTTCAGTAGCAACAGTTAATGTGTCGCATATTGGCCGCTTTTGATGATGTGATGACCGCAGTCTGAAGAAAGTTTACTACCGCTGTCTCTGTTCACCTGTCAACACCCTCGATATTTCATTCCCGAAAATTTTGAACTGGAACTCAATTAGAATTTTTCAAGAAGAATCTACTCAAATTTGCCAATTTTTAACTATTGAAGGAAATGTTTCAGAAATCTTACAAATGTTACAATTCGTTTTGAAAATTCTTTTAAGCCAAATTGCAAGCCTGAAGTCCAGATACCGTTGAGTAAAAAACAATACACGGCTAATACGGCTGAGCGATATAAAAATATAGGCGTCGGTTACATGTTTTTTTGAGAAAGACCGGTTGTCGGAGAAGGTGGGTGAAAATATAGGCATAATGACAAGCTGTTCGGGAGACTAAGCAAAACATAGGCATAGTGATAGTTTGCTCGAAAAAAAAGGTAGGAAATATGAGTATAACACGAAATTACAGAAGTCCATAAAACAAGCAAAATAAGCTCTACCAAATGTAACTTATCCATACGTCCTCGGCCGTTACAAGCGAACGCGAACAACGAACGTATTGTATAGGAATAACGAGATTAGAAGAGAACCAGACAAACCTCAATAAGTGCCGTATACGCACAACTGGACGGTGTAGAGGGATCGTGCAAACTCTCGTGACTCATCGCTTGCTCTATTGCACTGAACGTTCGCCGTTGTTGTTGTTGTTGCCGCCGTTCCAAGCTATCCTCCTTAACAAAAGCTGTATTTCAAATACGCAACTGAACAGCAGTCGCTCGACAATCTTTTCAGCACTCAGCAACAATCGGAGCAACGACGAATCGAAGCCCCCATCTTTTGTTATATATATATATATGTATATATGTATATATGTATATATATATATATATATAAAAGAAAAGATGGAGGCTTCGAGTTAAAAAACTCTCCCAAGCACCGTACAGGCCTCATGTGCACTCATAAGGACACACCGCGACAGCTTTCTGGTGGACGCAAGAAAAACTATTGTCTCCACTAGGAACTTTATAACACATATAAAAAGTATCTCAGGTGTGGAGGGTGGAGGGTGGGCAAGGTTTTGTCCTCCGTGAACGAAATCAACATACCCTTCCCGTGAAAAGCATCCTTGGCGAGAAGAAAGTGGAACGCCATTCCGTTCCACTTTGCTCTCCTGCAAAGTAGGACGAAAATGGCGATTCACTGCCAATAGTACAACCTTTCTTGGATGAATGTTTTCAACGCAAAGTCTGATCCAATTTCTACTCCTTATAGTTCTTATTGTTTCTTTCATTAAACTGAACGTGCCTAACCATCTATTAAGATAATAACTCAGTTTAATTCGTTAAACAATACAAGGAAATAGCGACATCAAGTTCACCTTTAGTTCACCGAGACTTTTAGTTTCTTCGATTGAATCGAGCGGTGACAAGCTTCCGAGAAGATCATCTATTTCTTCTTGCCTTTTTTGTTCAGCCTATAATAAAACATTGTTTTGTATTACTGCAAACGCATTAATTGAATGATCGGTCAAAAGCTGCGGTACCTGTTGCTTCTACGTTTCAAGAAGCGATGGCTACGGTGCAAATTTGAAATGGAGGAAGGCTGCGCTGCGCGTAATTCTGATTTTTAGAATACACTGACTGATATCATAGAAAACCTCTTGAAGTCTCATGAGTTCCAGCTCACGTTCCCGCCTTTTCTGTTCTTCTTGCTCAGCTTCGAGTCGCTTCTCCTCTTCACGCTGTTGCTCCTCTAAACGTCGCTGTTCAGCAGCCTAAAATTCAAAATGAGTATGGTATGCGCAGAAACAATCTAAATTGGAGTATTTCAAAATGCTCAAAAATGTATCGAATTCCCAATAAAAAAGACGGGAAATCCATAGAACAAGAGAAGGGAGAGCTTCGATAGATGTCTCATTAGCACTCTTCACGAAGGCATCAACAAGTTCAATGAATAAATCTAACTGTTTGGAATATGCTCTTCACAGCACAATTTGAATGATTTTTTTTCCTTTATTCAAACTGAGGAGACGTTTTCAATCTTGCAATCTTCCTTCTCAGTACCAGCAACCCAAACGAATTTCCGATACTAACTTTTTTTATTGCGCACACATGTGCAACGCAAACCGAAGTGTGAATAAATCCCGAGAAAGTGAATCTACAGTTGACCGCTAATCTAAATATCACTTTGCGCGAGGGTCTTTCTATCGTATTGAGCTGAACAATTCATTTTTAGGTTCCCAATTTACACATCTAAGCGCCGAAAAACGAGAGATCTGATGAAAAAAGCTGCAAGAATGAAGGAACCTACAATCTCCTCCTGCCTTTTCCGCTCCTCTTCCAAGCGGTCCGCTTCCAATTTTTCCTCTAATAACTGTCTTCTCTCGGCTTCCTGAAGAAAGACTAAATTTTGCAAACGAATACAATTAGTCACAGAATTGACTAAAAGTGGGGAGGGAGAGCTGGACGTTGGAAGGATTGATAAGCTTGAAATATTGGAAATTTTGAAAAGTGAAAATGCAGAATAATCAACAACTGTCGTTACTTATGAATAAAAAATATGCTTGAAAAACAAGTGATATTTTAAGGGAAACGAGAACTTGCACTATGCCAGTCTCCCATACGTACACCAACAGCATAGCTTTTTGTACAAACGCAAGGCTAAAAAATAGCAACAGTCGGAATCTGATCAACTAAGCCATTTCAAATACGAATGTGATGCGCAGCGGCATAATAAGCAGAAAAGCTGAGCAATCTGAAGATAGCGAAGTTTATTTTAAAAGAATTGTGGTTTACATAAAAGATGCAATATTTGTATTCCATCACTTCTTATTTATATTTTCCTTCCTCCTTTTCAAACAATGAAATTTCACAAAACGAACAACACAGTTTCTATGTAAGTAGCACAAAAAGATAAAAGGAAACCTTTAATGACTGTGAACAGTTCCAGCTATCTGTACATTACGACACAACTCACTATGCTAAACTCCTCTCAACACCTCAATACCATGCAAGAAAACATAATATGAAGTGCGCAGTGAAACTGATACGACATGCACCTTCTGAATTCCCGCTTAGAATGATGTAATAAATACCAGAAAACTATAAAAAGAATGCTTGGATGTGCACAAATTTTGCTGCTCTAGCAGCGACCAAACAGCTGTTTTTAATGCGCACTGTGAGTTCACGAGACCAGAACAGGTAATGTTCATTTTTCCACTAATTTTTGGCTCACTCTTTTCCAAAATTACCATTTCCTCATTGAAAAATTCGCATTTCTAACAGCTTGTAACGTATGATCTAGTTTGCAATGCTCTGCATCGTAAGCATACATACTGAGGCCTAAGAAACTAAAATTAAGAGCAATTATTGACCTAACGTAACTTTCCGGCCTAACTAATTTCCACGCATCATAAAACATCCAAAAATCTATGAACAGCTCCCAAATTTTGTTTGGTAGCACCCGAAATGCCACAAACCTGCTAAGTTCTGCAGCAGAAATCTTATTGCTTTGTTAGCTCAAACCACCGAATAAAAATATAAACACGCACATATATACTGAGACATGACAAGGTCGCAATGCACTTTCGTTGAGGCGAAAAGCACTTGTAAACGACACCACATTTAAAAAATTACTAACCTCAAGTTCGAGTCGTTTTCTTTCGGCTTCAGCCGCAGCAGCTCTTTCGGCTTCTTCCTCCTCCGCAGCTGCTTCTAAGCGCTCAGCTTCCTAAGGAAAACAAATTCTAAAAACGTCTC
The DNA here is from genome assembly GCA_000803305.1 of Toxocara canis. Taxonomy (NCBI): domain Eukaryota; kingdom Metazoa; phylum Nematoda; class Chromadorea; order Rhabditida; family Toxocaridae; genus Toxocara; species Toxocara canis. The sequence continues at coordinate 85,321 of JPKZ01001440.1, read as the reverse complement.
TCTTTTAAAGATTCTATGTTAAACGCACGCAGATAAATGATGTTGTTCAGAGAAGTGAAGCTAAAAAAACATTAGAAAGCTGACACAGTTGTTAACACCATCAAAAACAAAATTTTCACAATATCGAAGGGCCTTTTTTTCATTCGAAGCATATGCAATATATACAATGCAGCGTACAAGTACATATATATATATACATATATGTATATATATATATATATATATATGCTGTACCATCACATATATTTTCCGCATTCAATCCTATCATGAAGTTAATTCAGAACAGAAAGAGCATTCGAGGAAACAAATGATTTTGCAAAGGGCAAGCAGTTCAACAAGGAGTTGGAAAAAGAAAAGGCAGGCGAGTTAAAGAAGGAGATGGAAGAGGAAATTTGCGAACAAAACGGATTGACAGCACAAATTCTCACCTCCATCTCCCATTTTTTAATCGCCTCTTCATCTCGTTTCCTATTTTCTGCCTCCTCACGTTCTCTCGCTTCCTTAAATAAGCCGCTTTGGACACATAATAATGTTTAAGGTATTAAAGTGTTCAAATTGTATAGAATCAGTAACCGTAGACAACCACGACCGATAAAAGTCACAAAATCTGATTACCTGACCGACTGAAACAGTAAAAGGCACCCCAACAGTTCCGCATAGCACTTAGATTAACCGAACATAATCTATAACAACATAAACAAACTGACTTAAAAACATTGGGCTGAATGAAATAACTGGTCAGATGTCGCTTGCAGACTCGTACTTTTATAAGTGGAAACGATTCCCTAGAACGTTAAGGTGCAGTAATTACTAGTAAAGTGCATTCCTGCTAGTGAAAGCTACTCTATTTTTTCCCAACATTTCAAAAGTTCTCAAATTATAAAACACTCCTAACAGAAAAACAGAAAAATAATCAAACGAAGAAAATAATCAACAGGACGAACAGAAATAATAATTCACCTAACCCATCCCTTTCCTCCTTTTCGGTTAGCTTAGGAGCACCGGCTGTCAGATCTATTTTAATCATTCAGCAAATCTTATTTCTTCACCCTCCTCTCCCCTCCCTCCTTCTCCACGTTCCCCACGCACAAAACCGCTTTCATCCCTACATATGGGTGGTATAAAACAGTAATTTGGAATTTGACGGTGAAAACACAAAAACTGGCCGATTTTCTTCGAAATAATATCTCAATGATTTTTTTACTTAGTTAATGATCCTTACTTGCAGCTTCTTTTGACGCTCTCGCTCTCTCTCTTCACGCTCTCTTTCAGCTTTCTGAAATTGGAAGAAAAAATAATGCACTCACAAAGCGTGAAAATGTTGCCAGAGGGATGATAACGTACCCTACAAAACAAAAAAATTGGAAAACAGTTAAGTTTGAAATAAAATTATGGTAAAACATGTAAATAAAAATGCACATATTCGCCTGTCAATTCTCAACACATTCTTCCGGAGCTAAGACATACTAATCGCCAATCGCTGGGGTACCCTCTTCAAGATTTTAGGATACATGAAAAGTTCTTTGGAAAGCGTGAAACATTTGCAGTATTATTAAAATTCAAAAATCCACTCAATCCATACGCCCCTAAACCTCTAGCCGATAATCTCTGCCTCTGTTTCGCATTACAAACGAAATGTACCTCTCGCGCCGCTTTTTCAGCTAAAAGCCTTTCTCGTTCTTCGGCCTCACGAGCCAGTATGATCTTTTGGCCAGGTGTTAATTTCGGATTGAAAATCGGCTGTGATATGCGTTCGTGAGTGACCTGAAAAACGATTTATGACCATAACTCGACGAAGATCATCGACTGTGTTTTACGAAGCAAAAAAGCGAACCTGGAAAAAAGTTACAAGCGTCACATTCGTTGTATGCAGGGCTATTAGACAAGTTTATATATGCAGATCGACTCGCCGATTCATTGTGTTCATTTACATAAGGTCAACCCATTCATGCATAACTTTTCAAATGCACGAAGAAGAAAGCATGCAAACAGCACAAGAGAAGAAAAAAGAAAGAATATTGCGCACGTTTCTTCTTTCCTCTTTACAAAAACTAAGTTTAAGCTCGCATACGTCGATCCCGCAACAATATCGACAATGCCCCTCTTGCGCGGCATTCCGGCAATTTATCCTCTGTCTTTGTTGCGGTCACGTTCTTACGATATTATTCGTCAAAATTTTTCAGAAACCTTTTCCCTTTTCTTTAATATTGAGAGGGCTATAACATCTTCCTGATGAGTAACCAGAAATCTCGATTCAAGATATCACACCATTGTTTTTGGCTGTTTAAGTATACTGCACTGCATAACAGTTACTGGTCCTCCATTTCCGATTATGCCCGTGACTCGAATGATGAAGTTCGCCCAACCCGCCCTGTGCGAATCGACCGCAAAAAAAAACTTGTGAATCGGCTAGCACCTGCCTCGAAATTGAAATCGTATCGATTAATATGAAATATATCATTGCAATTCATTTACCACACGTACACTTACTACAGATCAACACATTTTGTATAAACTTTAGACGGTTAACTATTGTGCTGCTAACTGTGACCGAGTAGCAAGCGCATGGATTACGCCTGACTAGCGAGGCGTTAAACGCATTATTACATCTTACACACCTTAAAGGCAACTGCATACAACGTTAAGGAATGCACCTTTCACGTGAAGCAATTTAAGCTGTTGCGCAAATTAATGGCGCGCTAAACGTTCGACATTCTAAAGTATACAAATGAAGAGCGGAAAAAGTACGTGAACGGAAGAAGCGGAAGTGCTTCGCAGTGAATCGATTTGCTCATCATGCTTTGTTCGTTGTTGATTGTATGCGTTCGCGCCCACATTACCGGCTGTTTTTACCTGCAAAAAACAGCTTTATCAGTGATATCGATAGTAACTACACGACTAGAGTTAACAAAAAACCACTAGCATATGTGCTTTTCTTCTAGCTACGAGCCCCACCCATCACTGTCATGTCCGATTTCGTTTTATATTCTTGCATCCTATACAGTACTGTTCGACCACTCACTCGAACTGTTGTTCTCAATGAATTTAATAAATTAAAGATATATCATGCCTGTGGCGACAAAAACAAACAAACAATTCAGCTGAATTGTCGCCATAGGAATTGAGCGACTCATACGCGTCATACGAACAAAGGCGATAAATTGCTCGTTCATTTCTCGTTTTTTTATATACCATGCCAGACGCGCTACAGTCCACTCGCCCGGTTTCGATGGCGGAGTATAGCGACGAATGGAACTCGTCATCTTCACTATGATCTGTTCTTTTTTGTTCTTCATTCGTTAGGAGAAAAAATATTCAACGATCTTAGGACAAAGGTGGACGGTCGACTTAACAATTTTATATCGTTAACACCATTAATAATCGTTAATTAACATTTAAGGCTCAAGCCAGTGATTTAGAAGCAGTTCAAAAGTAAAAGGTGTCACCCCCTCCCCCCCACCTCTCTCTTGTCTAATTTCTAAGCAGATAGCGAAGATGATCATAAAACTGACGTTGACATATCGACAAAGGACTCCTATTCCTCCCAAGCTCTTCGAAAAGTTTGAAACATCTCTCTCCTCTACATTCCTCAATATTTTCTTAAATTTTTCCCTCCCATGTCATTATGTAAAAAGTGCTCTCAAAGGCAGATAAAAGATACATTCATTAATACAGGCAACGTTTAAGCAAACTGATATCGATCCAAGCGCATACTGGAAGGTCACCAAATAACCTGTCCTGAACCAAACGTCTTCAGTGGGGGTCTGAGACTTGTAGAAGAGTCAGAAAAAAACAACGATGGATGGAAACAAATACTGCCGAGTCAGAGCTATCACATTATTCGACCACTTTTCAATCCGTTCAGTAAACTGGAAAAAATCACAAAAATTTCAGGATCGAGAATGCGCTCACACATTATATAGGGGTGCAGTGGTGGAGGAGGTTCTGGATTGTAAATTTGGGTTTCTGATAGGCGAAAAATGTGGATATTGCACCTTACAGGCGTAAAGCGCATAACGTAACTACCATAGCAAGTGGATATACCTATCATGTAACACAAGCAGCGCATAAAAGCAGAGCCGTCATCGACGGTCTCCTACCGAATGACCCTTATGTCGCTGCATGTTTTCGAAAATGGTCTCATCCATGGCGCAACATGACCGCCAACCAAGATGAAAGGCCCCTCGACGAATAATTGCTGACTTGTGTGCGACGTTCATGTTGCATGTCAGGTTGCCGCCTGGTTTTATGCACCACACTACTTAACGCGAACCGCTTTAAAGGTATAATAGCTAGACTTCTCGCCCCCCAGAGATCCATTACTTGAACTTTTCATGTCGCATCGGATTGTTACTCAACACGTGAACAACGCTGCTGCCTGCAGACATTCAATTTGCCGGTCGACCCTTATGTCGGCTAACAGCTTTCCTAAATATCTTTGCAGGAGTGATTTTTTTGTGCGAATGGAACATATATTAATAAACTATTAGCTGCAAAATAAAAATGCAGAAGAATCAAAATTAGTTACTGGGAAGGAGCAATCTCAATCACTTTCTAAAATGAAGCAAGAATTTAGAAGGCTTCGGAACTCTTCGAACGTAGTCTTTCTTCAAATTCAGCCTTCTTCCACTCCCTCCCTCCTCCTTTAAAGTTAGTCCTTTGTTTGGACACACACTTCATAATGTAGTTCCCTGAATTCGGTTCTCCTCGAAATTCAGTACGTTTGCAGACTCCATTTCAAACAGACCCTCCCTCACTTCATCAAATTCGTTTTCCTCCCTCGCTACCCCCTTCCCCTCTCCTCCCTCCCTTTGGTCAGCCCAAATGCTGCAATCGCGATTTCTATTCAGCGGTAAGCGATTTATAAGACAGTATTCAGCAAAAGAACGAGCAAAACGAAAACATTCAAAAACCACCTGAGAGACATATGAACGAATGATGTTCATCTGATGGCTAATGTTCAACTGTTATCTTAACTCATTTAGCCATTGACTCGACCAGCAGATGATACTGAAACACTTAGTAGGGGTATACGTGGTGCTCGAAAGAGGGATGAGTCCTCAGTGCTCTTTTGCTGGCGTGAAACAACCCCTGTAGGATAGGACAACGAGTCCTACTCCCCCGCTTCCTCGGCGCGAAAACTCCGTTCCCAGCAGCACTAATATATCAATATTGTGACTTGTAACAATGGACCCAAACGAGTAGGTATCGCTAACGCTGTGCTGCAGGCATGAACTCACACTTGTAAACGGTTGAATAAAGCCTTGTTATACCGAATCAACATGTTCTTAGCTAATGGATCGCGCATCATTAAATGTCCATTAAAGCTTCCGCAAGCCCTCCGCTCAATTTCCCTTCGTAACGTTTGTCCAGTACTTCATATTTACGTCTCAAAAAGCGATCATACGGTAAAATTATACGGTAACATACGGTATACTATACGGTAATTATACGGTAACAGTATACGGTAATAGATATTTTCTAGCTTTTCTCTCGAAACTCAAGTCAGAGACTTTTGAAACAGCAGACGAACAAAGAAGTGAGTCGAGTGTCCAACGCACAGAATTATACTGTTCCGCTGAACTTAGAAGCAAGTGCACTCCATGCTCTGTCTCATATCACCAGATGCGATCGACCGCGACGCTGGACCGGGAGGCTTTTTTTTCAAAATAACCACAACTCCAAGGAACACCGGGATTACCGGATCTGCATTTCTACCACCTCGAAACCGGAATACGAAAACACCGAAATTCCAGCACTTCGAAAGGTAAATTCCGATGTAGTCCACATAGACATGTTGCATGCGATTAGCATACCAATCTGTTCGAAACCAATCGATACGGATCAACCGGACAAGGCTTGCAACCCCTCTCATTTCTCTCATGACCTTCACACGTTGAACGCTAGTCGACTTCATCACCAAACTGCGTTTTACTAGCTGCCGACAAGACAGCTGAACACAAGTATTAGGCAAGCCTCTGTGTGCTCCTCCATCACCATAACACCCTATCTTCACTACCTCTTCTTCCACCATCCTCATCGGGGCAATAAGACTAAACTTACCAGCGCTATATCTTGCGGAACTTCAAAACTGCTAATATCTTGTTCACAAGCTCCGCAACTCACAGGTTCTCGCAATTTTTTTGGCAATATATACCTTCTTTCCTCAGACTATCCCCTCTCCCCGCGGCCCCAACTTTCGAGAATCTTTGCGGATCATCTTCGCACTTTTTCCAAATCAAATTTCGAGAGCCGTGTCTTTTCGGAGCAATTTTTACGAGCGGCGACTTTTGGAACAGAATTTTGCGGGTCATTTTTCTACGTTAAAAGCCCTCAAACTTGGAAATAATCAGCTGAGATGCTTTAATGGCGCACAGTCACTGAGGTGGCCGAGAATTTCAAATACCGGGCAATCTTTCCTGAAAGCCTAATTTTTCAGTTTTTCTTCTCACTGCTCGTCCGCCTGCTGGCCAACTCCTTAAATATTGTAGAATCTGCAATTGGCCCCTTCACACAAATTGAAGGGGGAGAGGACTATGAGATGGGGGTAGGTGGGGCGTAGATGGCCCATGTTCAACATTACAACCGGTATAATACTATCCACGTGTCGTTCTGGTTGCAACAGGTGCATAGAGGTCAAAAAAGAATAAAAAAACAGCCACTTCGAAGTGCCTCCCATAGTCAAACAAGCAGCATTGTTTGTAAACGGCAGAGGGCTATAATGAAAGAAGGTGTACACGTTGTAAGTGCACTACAACGGTTGTCAATTATTTAAGGAGGCATAATCAACGTCGACTTATGTTGAGGTTCCACTTACAACTGGGATTTTATGATTCAGAAAGATTCATAAACCGTAAGCGTTCCACCAGATCATCATTAACTCAGAGGTCGACATTACAAGTTGAAAAACTAGTTGTATGCATGCTGGTTGCACTGGACTTTATGAGCAAAGCGATCAGAAGGAAGCTGAAAGTTTGTTAGCGAGAGGAGATCAAAGCGCAACAAGCGAGAGAGGTGTTTGCAAGAATTGTTTGCAGCGATTTGTTTTGTTTGCAAAAGATTTTTTTGCAAAAATTTTAAGACGATCAAACCAGAGAAATGTGCGCAAGAGGTTATATCCAACCAAACCCATTTTGTTATCTGCTACATAAAACTCTACAGATTGAACTTTAACCGACAGTAGAAACGGCTAAAAAAACAACATCCAGTTAACCTCACTGTGCGAAGATCCAAAATAATTTAAATACCTGTCTAAATGCGATGACAAATTTTGGTTACTTTTTTCATTCGGACTGACTGCATCAGGCTAGAGTCCTCATCACTTATCCAGCTCTTCTAATCGCTTATTCAAAGATTCATTTAGAAGCAGATTTGTTTTCGATATAGTTATAGCGAGAATAAGCGGCATGTGCACTGAAAAATTAAGTGCAGTTCTCGATGAAGTTTTCATGTTGGCTTCATTTTGCTCTGCGATCAACACGAGTGCGCATCAAATGATTATTGTCCTCAATGGGTAATCAATAAGCGTCTAAAAATTCATCGGATAACGAACTCTACCCACATCAGGGATCAGTTTCAACCAAAACCGGGGTCATGCCCCTCTATAAAAGACATATGGTAACGGTTAAACAGAAGCACTATTGAAGGTGCAAATGGTCAGTGAGAGACAAGACGGGCGCACAAGGGACTAGCACATACTATGAGTGAAAAGGCGAGACAGTAGCGCTGTACAACGCTACACAACGACGCGTTTCTCAGTACGCCAAAATGAGAATACTGCGAGAGGTCGCCAGCTTTCGCTAAACGACGATGCCGTGCTCTCCAGCAGTGTTCCAGCTTAACCGTCACCGAATACAAACGTATAATAATCTGAGTAGGCAAAACAAGGCGGAAATCAAAAAAAAAACGAGACGGCAGCATAAATTTTTGTCAGTGGAGGCAGTCGAAATGAACAGAAAGAGACCATGACAATGAGTGTACAAAGCAAAATTGAGACCGTTCCAAAATTAAAAGAAACAAATCGCCGAGGAGAAGGCACGGCTCTTGAATCCATTGGTGCGGTTTGATTCTACTTAGCATTAATAAAATCCGTAAAAGTAAGGCTTTTCTGGCCAAATTCACTGAGGGTAAAGTCAATATTTAGCTTTTCTGCCTCTTGTCTTATAAAATAGCTGGAGTGGGAAGCGCTTTTACGCTAAGCGACGAGTGGCTCTACTTCTCGAGACGAACACGACCCATATTACGCACGTGACACAAAAGGCACTACCAAAAAAGTGAGCGATCGCTTACAGACGGCTCGAAAGATCGGAACTGCGTCGAGAGGAAAACAATGTAAAGGAGGAATTCATTAGAAGCGGCTTATGCGCTATGGCTAGCAGGAAATGTACTGAACGCATTAAATATGCGCTATACGCTACGGCAAGCAGCACAGACGAGAAAAAATGCCACTAGTTGCACCGTACAAATGAAAGAAGTGACTATATTCGATGAGCCGGCGGATCGGACATGCATAGCAACGGACCGTTCAAACGCAGAACATCTCAGCAAAAAATGCATCTGTGGCAATATTACGTACATATCAAGTGAGCGACATTTCACTCCGACATGCGATCTACCAATTTCTACATAAAGCGATAATTTATTATTCGCCTCGCTATCAAGCGATCACCTATCGCAGCTTCACTAAGGCAGAAAATGTTAGAGATAACTTTCACTACAGCCAAACTGGCAACACCCAAGAAATTCGGTTCGAAACGGTGAAGGGGAAACGTGAGAGCAAACGGCCCAATAAAATGAAAATGAAATAACGACCCATCAGCTCCAAAAAAAAACAACGAGAAACAGTGTCGACTTGACGTATAACCTTAAAAAAAGAAACTGAATTGAGTCCACCGTCATTTTCTTTTTCACGACAGGGAATAGCAGCAGAAACAAGGCAGCACTAAGCTTACAAGGCAGCCGTCGCGCTGTAGAACGACTGATCATGGATAAGAAGTCCAGAGAGATGCGAGGAAAGATTGACATGTTGAAATCTTTTCCTTTTTTGCTGGCCGTCAGAACAGATTTAACGACCGAAAGAATGATAGTGACGTCATCAACAAGTCAAAAAAAGCACTCTTTATGAGATAGGCCACAAGTTTTTGATAAATCATGCCACCAAATTCCCGGTTGTTTTGCATCGTCAAGACGGATGGACAGTGAATATGGGGAATTACAGGTGATTCTAGCGCGCTCATAAAAGTGATAATGAATGATGAATCGAGTCGTTCACCCACTTTTTTGATCGTTGATTGTTTCAGGACATTTTTGAGAACATCAGATTCATTGAGCTAAAAAACATTTTTTGACATAGCCATGGCATCGCCGACAGCTTATGAAGATTTTTCGCCTTAGTTCCTTCAGCTTATTATCTTGTAGACGATGTGTTCCACAGGATGACACGTCTGAACTGGCTGTTGAAAACAGTCAAAAAGTGGAGTAAATGGCTCAAGTTCGTCCTTCTCCTCGCGATGAACAGTCCAAAGCAATGAAAAGAAGCCAAACAACCTCCCCGCATTTGCAGCCATAACCAAAGAAAGCTGATCTCAAACTACAACCAATACACTAGAAAATTTCAAAGAAATAATATCGGAAATATTAAATGTGACCTTTAATTTGCATTTCTATATAATTAATGTCTACTCCTCTCCAAAGTCAATCATTATAGTAGCTGTTCCGCATAAGCCAGCTCATGCTTTCGTAACCTTAGAGGTCAGTTTTTATCTATCCTTTATCTGGAAACCATACCTATCGCCGCAACTTCGACTTCCTTAAGAGCTCAGGTGAGTTCCAAAATCACATAAAAACATTTCACGATCCTTTGCTTTCTTTAACCATAGCTGCTGCATTATGCAACACGCACATTCCTTAATCACATACGCTTGCTCCCTTTCACAGCATCTTCAAATACATTCTAGCTAGCAATCAAACAATAACTGCAACTAACGGAAATAGCATGAAATACCGTATACGCTGGAAACGAGAACAGCAAAGGGCATCATTCTGCGAGGTTTTTAGGAAAAGATTCATCTGAAAATAGACAGTTATTCTTTCAAGAAAGATTCTTTTCCTAATAGTTGCATGTGAGGGCTTGTATTAATTCGACCATCCATAATGAACAATAAAATCATTATTGAGGAGGGCAGAAAACGGAGCGGTACCGTTTTCTCCCAAAAGCTAAGAGTGGCGCGAATCTGAGATCAGTGGAGTTTTACTTGATCAAATACGGTGTTTCATACGCAAACACGTAAGTGCAGTGGTGAAATGTGTCAAACTGCTGCCGTGACTTAGAGTCCCGAAAAGATAGGCGATTACTTGGGCGTTAAACTGTACGTATGCCAAGTGCAACTCTTGACCAGTTAAAATGCCACTTTAAAGATATCAGCCAAATTTGTGATAGAAGAATGAAAATGAAGATGTTATACCAACCATTCTACGCGCCCTAAGCTGTAATCTTCACTTTCAAGAACAAATTCAAGAGGACTCCCCGATTGTGCGTTCGTTTTTTCACGGCACTAACATTTGCTATTTCAAATCGGAAGCAAATAAAAATTTCGAAATCATAGAACAGAATGAAAATCATGAAGTTGTAATAAATTTTGACATTAGCGACAAGGCTTCCGCCAGACGTTGGAATAAGTTCGTCAAATCAAAAACATAATAGAACAGAACAGAAAACGAAAAAAAAGCAAACCGAATTCTCAGAACGCAAATGCAACGCAGAAGTCTGCCAGCATTGAAAATGAGGTAAACTAGCATGGCTAGAGCAATCTATCAACGACTCGCTTCCTAAACCCAAAAATTTCCGCGGACATCAGATCATTTGAATACAACATGCGTAAGAAATTCCTTTGACAACGCCACTCTTTAGCCACCCACGCCGCTGAAAACATGGTCGAATGGTCGACTGCCTCGGTTCAAAAGCCCAGGTGATTAAGCCCCTGTTTCACAAAATTAACACTCAAATGTATGTGTGAAAAAAAATGAGGTAGGTTACATGCAACACGCAGCCAATTTTCAGAAGGAAAATAAAAGACATTGGAAGGATGCAGGGAAAAAAGTGGGACGACGTAGAAACTTCGCGTTTTTTCTCTCATATTAGCTCATATCAACAGTGAGCTCCTGCACAGAAATAAATTAATAAAGGCGCATGAACCTTAAAAACTGGTAGGGTGTATCCGAATCAAATTAACTGCATGACTTCTACCTATAGTAGACGATCGTTCTCACTTTCCAAATAATCTTGACAAATTATCAAGCCTGAAATTTCGTCTTTTACGAACTACAGACAAGGCGTTTAGAAAAAACTTTGAGATCACCCTGCGTCAAGCTATAATATTAGCTTAAAAAAAACGAAGAAAACCTGCATAAACATGGTTTTAAACATATGTTTAAAGACCTAGTTACCAGCAACAGACGAGGAGGATGTATGGCGATGTGTGAATAATGTCAACAACAACAACTACTACAAATAAAGGTACACCCTGAATTGATCGAACGAAATAACATTACAAAATGATAAGCGCTATGCCGTCTCAATTCGCCAGGTTAATAATATATGAGGCATACAATATAGGAAAGATATAAAATCATAAGCGCTATTTGCATGTATGACATATGGGCTTTTTCGCATCTACATTTTGTGATACTTATGATCTGTGATAGGTGAAAAACGTTCGCAGTTTGTAACCGCACAAATATCATTACAGCCTGCTGCTGCCATCAAAAATTATGACGTGAAATCGAAAAGAATTTCGCAACAGTTTTGCGTGCAATCTGCTCTTTGTTGGTCGAATCTGTAGTATGCACTTTCCCAGAGAGAAACGTTGGTGACTGTAGGAGGAATCTAAGAGATGTAGCGCTTATCAAAATGAAAATGCGAGGCGCTCGCGTTTGACCCTTCAGAGCAGATCAGTGAATCAAATTTGAAACGTTGCATGCCTGGGATTCGTCAATATTGTTCGCTGAGTTCGCTAGTTTCGGCTCCGAGTTGTCTTGCGCGAGTGGCTGTGGATTGACATCACCTTCAAGCTGAGATCGAACTCCATCCTGAGCTTGCTGAAAAATAGAAAAACATTCACTTATCACTGCTGCACAGGAATTTTAACTGGGAAGGAAAAATTAGACAAAATTACTCACATAAGATCATGCTGCATACGCTAAACTTTGAAGCAATAGCGACATTCTTAACTTGAATGAATCATTTCAAGAAGTTTACAGTTTCCCCGATTTTAAATATTTTGGATGTGAAATTAATGGAAAGTGGTGTCATTTCAGCAATCAGTGAGAAAGCGCATTATAACAGTTAGAGCACGAAAGCATACACTTAAGGAATTACAACATTTGCACGTAGCCACTGAGACGATTAACGAACTCTGCCAACGGCAAACAAATTAAAAAGTATTGTGCAAAAAATGGTCTACGGTTTCCAGTCTCTCCGTAAGGGCGCTCGGAGCAGCAGCCGTCCACGTCGATTTCGGAGTTTCGTCTTTGTTTTTCTTGTTAAGTACTGGAGGAGGTACCATCTTAGACTGAGAAGCTGGTTTAAGTTGAGGTACTGGCTTAGACTCAGATGAAGCTTTGGAGTGTTCTGATGGTGCCTTCTGAGAATCAGCGGACAATGATGATGCAGCATGAGGCGTATTAGCGCTCGACGGCTCACTAAAAAATATTCATGACTGTCAGAAAAGAACACACACTCGCGCGAACCGCTCAGATAGAATGGACTCAATACCCTCGACAAATCCCATGCCAAGCTCTTGACCATGACCCTGACCCTACTACCCTCGACTCTATCGCTCCTTATTTTCTGTACGAAGAGTCAAAAAAGCGAGAGACCGCGAATAATTTCTCCCATGATTCGATCGCCCACACATCTTCAGCGAAGTGGGAGATCGTTTTGCTTACAGTTCGCTTGCAAATTTTTGTTTGCTCTCATATAAATCTACCTAGGATGTTTCTGCACACAATGAAAATAGTGACTTGGAGACAGCAGAAAATTTTGATTATCTCGGTTGAAAAAAAAATATATGCAGAAATTTGGCAGGCACGGAATATAAATTGCAAACCTCTGTTTAATGTCGGTAGTCTTCGTCTTAATTAGTGATGCCATCCGAGGACAAGTTCGCAGCTGAGTACGATCAGGCACCAAACGCACTGTTTCAGCCATTAGTTCCCTAAGTTGCATACGCTGACAATAAGAATTCACAAACAACTTATCAATGTAATCTTTTGCAGAAAAAGCAAAACCGTTGGAAGTCTTCTGATTCGTTCACTGCGACCGCGGTGAAAGGGACAAGTGGGTGGAGAGGGAGAGGGAGGGGGAGGGGATGGGGGAGAAGGACAGAAGGAGGATGGAGGATAGAATAGATGAAAGAGAAGCGAAATACTTGAAGGATAACATTTTTATTGAATGAAACCGGGCCGCTTATTCTGATACTACAGTACACCATGAAAAAAAAGGGGGAAGCACAGGACACGGATTCCGTGCGAAAAAATCTATTTCGCAAAAGTACGAGGATGGTAGGTGCTACGAACACATATATGATGGTCGCAAAACAATAGGCATTCAGTGACTACAACGCAGATGTTTGTATTGCAAAACGATTCAAAGGCAGCTGCAACTTCATCGCTTCCCGTATCGATGCAGCTGACAACCATGCCCACGCATGATTGCTCTCATCAGTTTCGGAACGCCTGGTGGTCAGCCTGCTGGCGATCCGTTGGGAAAGCAGCCAGGAATCGAACCCAGGTATTTCCGCGTACGAAGCCGAAGCTCTACCACTGAGTTATCACCACCCAGATGTTTGTGTTATTATCAGTAATTGTGTTTTGTTTTGCCAGAAATTTCTGAACTTGGCTGCGATCTCAACCTTCAGCTGCATTGGTTATGCGATCGTATTTTCTCTTACTCTTTCTTCCTTTTCGCACTAAAGTTTCAATTTTTGATTGGTTGCGATTTCAGTTCGAAATCTGGCTACGACCTCGAACTCTCTCGCCCAATTTAGGCAGACGGACGAGGAGTTGTGAGAAACCATAAGTTAATGCGCGCTCTCACTAGAGCATGTACCGTCCGGTTACTAAACAAGCATTCCCCAAACACGTCCTCTCTTCTCGTTCAAAAAAAGGCGGCAGTGAAATGATAGAAAGGGAGAAAGGAGGGGAAGGGGAGCGAAAGGGAAGTGGAAGGAGAACGGATGGGTACCGAACAGTATTAATGAACAGAACAGGACAAACATGAAGAGATAATAATGAACAGAACATGACAACTATAAAGACCTTGAGTAGAGGGTAAGATAACTGTAAATACTAACTCGAACGAGATGCGTCCTTTGAAATATGGCAGAACATTGCCGTGTAAATACTGCACGACCGTTGAATAAACGTCCTCCGCGTTGGGACACTGCATCTCCAAATTGAAGAACAACACCGTCACCAACTGCTTCAGTGATGAGCTGCAGAATCATTTACATTCCTCGGCAAATCAAATCACATATTTGAATCTCTTAGCAATGTCCTGTGAGGAAAGAGACTGGGAGGGAGAAGAGACAGGAGAGAAACTACCGATAAAGTGCCTGCCAAGTGAAACTTCAGCAGAGAATAAATAAAGGATTCTGGGTGAATTCAAAGAAATATCGGCTGGAAGCGTGAAAATCTCGGCACCACTAGGTGCCTTCTCCTCCCGCTCCCTCTCGCTCGCTTATATGAACTAGTGCTCCCTAAAAGACCTCCAAATATTAGCGGAAGAGAAGCCGAGGAGAGATGGATAAAATGGGCAAAAGTAGCAAAACCCTCTTCTTGTAACAACTAAGCATAATTACCGAACTCTCTCGATCCATCGAAAACGTTTCTGTGGTAGCGGCAGCCCGTCGCGCTCAGCCCTGAAATTTACTAAATCCATAACCACTGCTCGTAATTTGAAAATGGGCAGCGGGAAGTCACCGCAAAAATTAATCACTTATGTGTAGGTCACGCAAATCTAGTTTAAATTTTGCACTTAAGCCCGATCCCCCCCCCCTCACTCTGAAGCATGTAGTGGAGAAATCTACCGCCCCCTGCTTCCAATAAGCCCCCCCCCCCCCCCCCCCCCCCCCCCCTCTTATTTGCGGGGCTCTTCCCTGAATTTTGAAGACGTTCGTGACAGTTGCCAGACTCTTCCCCGAATTTCAGAGAAGTTTGTGAGAGTTGTTAATGTGTAGTTGTCATCAGTTAATTGCTTTAAAATGTACTGCAACATATGCAGCTTTTTAAATAGCCACAATACCACTGTACTCTTACTCCTGAGCAATGTTGTTTGATGAAAATGATTTCTGAACAAAATTAGTCTACCGACAAAAACTTGAAAATCTCAAAGCAGCACAGCTCTTCATGTCGACGTGGTAGATACAACACAGTAAAGCTCATATCAGAGCTATTACACAGAAACCAGTGCTAACGACAAGCAAAACGAGTAATAAGTTCATAAAATTAGATGACTTTTTTGCCCAATCTGCAAAAGCGACGCGGACGGGCGACGTTTGAGTGTGAAACAGATCGACTGTGCTGCAAGGTGACATTTGAGTGCGAAAACAGTTCAGCTGTTTTGAGCCCGCTTTTCTCTGGTTGCCTCGCCAGCGACACTTCTCGTTTTTCTCTGTTCCCCTCGCTACCTCCCATTGTGTATATATACCGATGCCACTGACCTCATATGTGTCACGTGTGTGTAAGTTACGTACTGGGATAAACGTCTTTTCGGATGTACGTTCGTCACACTTTGAGTCGTCAGCTCTTCACCCCCACCTTGGCAGCCCCTGTACTCGAACCAACATTTCGGCGAGATATGACAGAAAATATCAAGTGCCGTGCAGCATACGCTTGCTTAATCGCTGGCACATACACAACACGCGGTACGTTTGTACGATGAGCTGATCTAAAGCACCTGATGTTGTCTACAGTCCTGCTGGAGAATAAAATGATAAACAAAAATTTACACAAAAAAAAACATTAACTAAATAAAATGCACTATTCAGTAGAACAGCAAATCGAACCTCTTCTTTTCGATTTCATATTCATTGTCCGAATAAGAGATGGCCACTCCGATAGCTGCAAATTATTGTATGGCTTAGAAAACATTGACCAGAGAGACGGTAGAGATTGCTCATATATGGATGTCAGTGGCGCACGCGTCTAGAGGAGGGAAGATAGGCGAAGAGGGGGCGGGGGAGAGGGGATGGGAGTATGATTCTTATGCAGTTGAGGTAGAAAGTAGGAAGTAAAGAATTCGCTCGTTTGTCCATAGCTCTTTTTACAGACCATCTCCTGCAGCCTACAACCCCTTCGGTTCTTAGGCCTCTTCCGTTCCGGTGCGCCATTAGTTGTAACTGATCGCTTACCTTAGAAAACACTGATTCGGGAAGATGTGGGACTTGCCGAAGTATGGAAGTTAATGTACAGCAACTTGAAAAAGGAGGCCGATGATCATCGCGAATGAGAATGCAAAAAGGCTTAACATCGAAAACACCTCTCTTCGTCAAAGGTTCTTGCTCCATATGTTCGAAACACCCCCT
>JPKZ01001440.1:48214-68527 GCA_000803305.1 Toxocara canis | reverse complement strand
CCCCCTCAACCCCATTATCCTATTCAAAATGCTCCCTTTACTGTAATCGCACTGAGTTAATTTCTCATACGAGCGCTCATGCTACAATAACTCATAAAAGTGCATTCGTTGACTTTAGTTGAGACAATATGCGTTGGAGAGAGAAGGTATAACGAGTTTATGCTCGCGTTTCAGCTCCTTGAGCCATAATTATAGCACAACAAGCTGAAACTTAAATAATTAAACTTTGGTTTAATCAACGAGCCGAAACGTCTGCATAAATTTATTATACCATCTCTCTCCGACGCATTATACGATCTCAACTATAATCTACCTTATGCGAACATCTATCGAATATGCGTCTGCCAAACAACAGTGTTCTTAAACGTATATGAAAAGGCATTATAACTACTGACCGGGATAAAGAGCGTCGGCGGCTTTCTTGATGACTGCCAGAGCCTGCGCCACCTTCTCGTTGGTCCCTGGAACCATGGCCTTTGGCTTTTCTGCCTAAAATCGAAATTAGCAAACGACTCATTTATGGAACTACGATGAAAGCAATATGGCAATGCGTCTGTACCGAAAAAGATTTTTGAAAAAGCGGAATTTTAACTCAGTAAGCACATGAACACTGAAACTGAACCGCCCGAATTTCTGCGGACTATTTGTTGGTTCGCGCATCGATATGAGTTTCGTTCGTTGCAACTGTGAATGATCAACAATTGATTCGATTCAAAAAATCCTGAACGACTGCCAGTGCAAGAAAATAATGTTTAGGCAAAGTGTAATAAATCATTCCTCAATGGAAATGGAACTCATAAGATCATAATTTTGAAAACTACAACAACAGCTGAATAATAAAACCACTCTGAACTTGAAACGCTCAATTAAATTAGTATCATAGAAAAAATGGACAGCTTTCAAAAAGACGTCTCAAAATTTTGTTAACTGTCCTCAATTTCGTCAAAAAACGGCATACAGCTGAAGGCCCCAGCGTTGCACAGAAGCACGTTCCGTGATTAATCGTTCGACTATGACGCCACTGTTCAAAAAAGTATTTGTACCTTTCTGCATGATGCTGGGTATTTGTACCTTTTTGTATGGTGCTGCATTTACACCACAAAATGGCGCAGCATTCGAACCAAACAAATCGTAGTGTGACATCTAGGATGCTAATGCTGTCAAAATATCGTATCATCACAATAACTCATACATACCGGGGACTGTTTGGGCGGCATATTCACTACGCTAGCTGAGCACGACGACGATGCAGTTGCCGGTGGCACTGCCGCTTGCTGTAAAACAATGCGAACATTAATCTTTCTTCAACAGCGTGTGAGCACTTTGCTTCCCCCCTCCCCTTTTAACAATGTCCACTGTTTTCACCTCCTTTTAACAACGTCCACTATCTTCCAGCACCCTCCCCCGCCTCCTCCTTTAAAAAATCCTACTGTCTTGCAATTATCCCTCCCCACCTCTTCTAAAAACATCAACCGACCCAACGCCCATTATGTTCCCTCGTCTCCCCCCCCCTCCCCCCCAACCTTTCATGTCACGTCTCCATTCCAATGGATCCATGAGCTGCTGCCAATACTCGCCTACTGCTGCCGCCAGACATTTCGTGATCCCTGCTTAATGAGTTTGCTCATCGTAATAAATTAGGACTCTATTTTTACAGAATATGACAATTATCCCTCAAAAGCTACAAAGGACCATTAGAGGAATTTTGCCTCAACCATGAGAGCAGGCGAGATCTAAAAGATGATTGAAGGTGGTCGTCGATTCAAGGGTAGGCAGGAGTAGCAAGCCGAGCGGATGAAGAGGACGCTTACCTGCGCCAAAGAATAACATAATGATTCAGCCTTTACGAATTCCAGTAAACGAACAGTCGCTCCCTGTCAAGGAAATTAAAGGAGCCGATGTGAAAATTAAAATCTTGCAAACAATTTTTAAAAATTATAATTCGAAAATCAGGAAAGAAATGCTTTCAACAGGTTGAACATGTGTCAAAAAACATGTGCACATAGGAAGTAATTTACCCTTTGCTTAGCGGATTCGTTTCGTGAGACCGCCTTTTCCGCCTTTGCTGAATTAATCACTGACAGTGAAGCCATTCGCTCTGCCATTGTTGAAGGCATCTTAACAAAACACTAAACATCAACCCGATAACTAGCTATTCATGAAAGACTTACACAAAACAAGTACTAGATCTCGGTACAACAAGCAAAACAGACACTTTCATTAGGACGACAGTATGCCAAAATATAACAGTATAACAGTAAAATTTTAAAACGCAATGCTTTCATTTAACAATCAATTTCCTTACCAGCCCATCCCAGACAGGAAACTGAACCACATAAAAATTTGAGATTTTGGAACCTCCTGCAAAAATTTCCAAACAAATCCACATTTATGACGTTTCGAGATCACGATAGGCGCAAAAAAACGAGGTCATAGAAGCTTGTAATCGATTTGAGGCATTCGTTAACCCGTCAAGCTAGTGCAGCTAACTATGCGGAAGGTAAATTAGGTAATTTAGATGACAGGACCCTCCAGCCCTAATACACATGAAGTAGGCAACATGAAAAAAGGAGGTAGAGGGAGAATGGGGGGTTGGGGAGGCGTCCACGTACAATTTCAGCTTACCAATCTGGTAACAGATGGGGCGGAAAGAGGTGTTGACAGAAGCGCTTTTTTCTGCTTAACAACACCGCCTTTCGCTGATGACGAGACGAGCTTCTTTTGTACTTTCACCTGCTGCTGCTGTTGAGGTGCAACCACAGATAACCTTCAATAATCGTTCATTTAGCAATGTCGCATGCATGGGAGGAAGGAGAACGATAAGCGCACCTAAGCAACGCATACCTTATCCCGTTTCTCCTCCTCAACAAGATCTAATTTAAAAATCTGCTTCAAAAGTCAAATTATTCCAAAAGAAAATAATTCCACTGCAATTTGCCTTCAATCAGGCTCTTACTCGAAAGCAAAAATTACTACGAAATGCTTGCTAAGCTCAGACGAACACAGTCGCCTCTCATCTCCCTTACAAGCAGTTTTCAATATATTGGTGTAACCAGTTCCTTAGGAGCTGCATTGTTTGTACTTCAGTTAAGTCTCCGAATTCCATCGATCAAAGCGCACTTCAGCTCGACATCCCGCGAAGAAGAGAGCCCCACCTTCATACAAAGCTGTTTCGGAGTCTATTCTTTCAATGTCAGTTTCATTATGCTGAATCTCTTTCACACAACGTGCCCCGATCGCCTTGGGAAAGAGACCCTCACTTCCCTCTCTCGCTCTGAATGGAGTCCTTTCTTCCATTACAGCCTCCACCCAAGATCTCGATGAAAAAAAGAGGTCCCTAGGCCCGAAGTAATCCTTACTGCCCGAGGCAATCGTTGTCGTCACCAATCACCGTCGCTCAAAAACTGTCGCAGTTACTGTTGACGAGACTTCTCCACTGAGGAAAAAATTAACAAAAAACACAAATTCTGTTGCAAACTAATCACTACGCGCTTCTCTCAGCGAAAATCTCTACATCAACTATGGCAACCTCGTGAACGCGAAAGCGCGTATCTGTGCTTCTCAAAAGTCCTGAGAATTTTCAGTGAGCTCTCCCTCTGACAATCAATCCATAAACCAGATGCAGTTATTCAATAAAGCGCTCACATTCTCTAAGACTTTAGAACACAAATCCGCATACGATTTTGTGTAATGATCATAATTGTCACCCTGAATAAACGATACTCCAAGCTCTTTCCTGTTCCAAAACTGATTACTCTACCGGCATCTTTTTTAAACGCTAACTTTTACGTTTTGATACAAAGCTGTTTCGGAGTCTATTCTTTCAATGTCAGTTTCATTATGCTGAATCTCTTTCACACAACGTGCCCCGATCGCCTTGGGAAAGAGACCCTCACTTCCCTCTCTCGCTCTGAATGGAGTCCTTTCTTCCATTACAGCCTCCACCCAAGATCTCGATGAAAAAAAGAGGTCCCTAGGCCCGAAGTAATCCTTACTGCCCGAGGCAATCGTTGTCGTCACCAATCACCGTCGCTCAAAAACTGTCGCAGTTACTGTTGACGAGACTTCTCCACTGAGGAAAAAATTAACAAAAAACACAAATTCTGTTGCAAACTAATCACTACGCGCTTCTCTCAGCGAAAATCTCTACATCAACTATGGCAACCTCGTGAACGCGAAAGCGCGTATCTGTGCTTCTCAAAAGTCCTGAGAATTTTCAGTGAGCTCTCCCTCTGACAATCAATCCATAAACCAGATGCAGTTATTCAATAAAGCGCTCACATTCTCTAAGACTTTAGAACACAAATCCGCATACGATTTTGTGTAATGATCATAATTGTCACCCTGAATAAACGATACTCCAAGCTCTTTCCTGTTCCAAAACTGATTACTCTACCGGCATCTTTTTTAAACGCTAACTTTTACGTTTTGTCCGTAAAGATCTCCACCTAACGATTGCAATGAATTCATTCATTCATCACCAAGGATGTGGTATCCATAATCCGCCGCCTGATTCTAATTTGATTCCAGTTTGACGTGCCAATAAACTGGAAAAAATTGTTCAGGGGGAGGAAATAGGGAAAACAGGAAAAACTCCAAAAAAAAAAACAAGCCTATAAAGCGCCCCGGTATTTTGTAAGGCGCAACCAAGCCCGAAAAAAAGATGGGTGCAGACTTCTGATAGCAGCATATTTCCCAGACATATTAAAAGAAAAGCAAACGCACTTGGCCAAATTGTTGAGGGCGAGCTGATACTGCGCAATTGCCTCTGTTTGTTGATTAGCGGCCATCATAGCAGCGTTCATCTGCAAAGCAGCTAAACCCGCGGCCAAGTTCTGCTGCTGCTGCTGGGGATCATTAGTGCCTTGAGATTGCTGCTGAAGCATTGCAGACAACAACTGCAGCATCTGTGGGTTAGCTGCAGCCAGAGATGCAAGAGGATTCTGCGGCGGTGATGACTTCGCGCTGCTCGACAACGGCGTTTTCAACGACGAACCCTGGAACCACAGTCTCACATGCATAACATGCTTTTATCGCATTCAAATGCAACATTCGCGCTTTACAGTGAGCCATAAAAAAAACTGTTGGCTTGCCAGAAATGCATGGAACTCACCGCTCTTTCTTAAGCTGCCATTGTGACGCTTTCAGAGTTCTGGTTTTTCTACACCGCCCCCACCTTCTTTCGCAGCTCAGCTGCACACGCTTATCATCATTTATCCTCGTCTGAAAAACCGCCTGTCTTTAGAAGCTAACCAAAAGCCACTTCAGACATACGCTTTCTATGGAAACATAGTTCCAAACGTAGTTCGCTAAGGGCTTACCTGTTTCGTTAAGGATGCTGACGACTCGCCTTTCGCATTACTCATTGGGGTTTTCTGTGCGCTTGCGAGTGCACCTGTAGCCGAATGTCCTGTTCGAATCTTCGTTAAACTGCCTGCCGCACTACTGCTTGCTGAGACAGGAGTGTTATTCGGCTTCACACCTTCAGCCGCTTGGGTCACCTCTCGCAACGCACTATTCGCACTGACCTCACCAGCAGCCTTCGGCGTAACATCCTGCGCTAACCTCTGTGCTGTCTTCGGCGTGCTAGAGCTCTCAGCTGTCGTTACAGTTGTTCCATTTGCTGAGGTCTTCGCTGCTTTCAACAGTTCCCCGCTCTCAACAGCTCCCTCTGTAAGCACAGATTCCATCTCTTTGATCACATTCTGGGTGGCCGGTGTTGGCTGGCCGCTGACGCTAATAAAACTGCTCTTCGTTTCCAAATCGTCCGGTCCCTCTGACGATGAAGAACAAAGGGCAACAACGGATGCTGTTCCAGCATGAGCAGCTGCAACACCGTTTTCCGGAGTCATCAGTTGTTGTTGCTGCAAATTAACGTAATTCAGCGCTTCACTAGCAAAACTCGAAGCCGCTTTGCTCTGATTATCATGACCCAAACAGTCGAAAAATCATAATAATCTTTATTACCACCTATTCTGATAAACGCTGCGGTACTCAGCAGTGCATTAGCGAATTCTAAAACACAAACCCGCTTTCTGTACAATGAAATAAAGTGCTTATATTCACTGAAGTTCTCGCGTAATATGCGGCAGTCAAATTATCAGATTCGCAACAATAACGAATTATAACAAATCCAACAGATTAGGAAAGACGATGGGTGGATGACCAGCATGATTTATGTTGCTTAAAAGAAAAGATGAACTCGGGTCATGTAGATATGCATGAAACGTTAGCAGTTAACCCTGCACACAGAATACGGCAAAAGTAATGCGCTTAGTGCGCAGCGCAAAAAAGAAAACATGTTATGCAAGACAATTACCGATGCGAGTATTATCAGCTGCCTTCGACCGGTTGGTGATAATCGCATTTCTCAAACCGATTTCCCGCCGAATGTAACCAGTTCACAAAAAGTGGTGAAGAAAGAGATAGCGGGAGGGAAATTCGGAAAAAAAAGAGAAGAATATGCACAAATGAAAACATAAAAGGACCGGTTCGCCAACCGATGCCAAAGTCAAGTTCGAAAAAAAAAGGTTCGACTGCAGAACCTCGAAAATTGTGTAAGGAAAACTACCGGGATACTGAGAGTTTCCTTAGCATCGGTCCATTATCAGAAAAGGAATGTCGTAAAATTCGGATGGTAAGACTTGTGTGCGAGAAATACAAAAGAAAGAAAAATCCTGCCTGGATTTCATGGTACACACTTAGATGCTAACGAAGAAGAATTATATAACTCACAATGGCTCTTCGATCCTTGAATGCCTTCATACGAATGTACAGAGAATTCCTTTGCACAGATACCCAGTTGGATAGCATGTCGAAGACTCGCGTTTTCTGATGATGGTTAAAACCCTCGGCAGAACACTGCTCTTCGATTCTGAAATTTCACACGCTATCACTTGTTTCAACATCACGTTCACAAACTAAACACAAAGATGCCTCTTTAAATAAACCACCGCGAAGTCTAACACTTATGTGTGCCAACCTTCCATTTTATCTTTGAATATGTTCTGGGCCTGAGCCTTTCTGTCAGTGGAAAAAGAAGTGGGTACGGAATGGAAGCGCTCACGTATAAGCTTCATCTTACGATACCACCGACGAAAGTGTGTAAATGTGGATGACGGAAATGCTCTTAACATTTGCCAATGGAAGATAAAAATGGGGAAAGATAATTGCAAACAGAGATAGAAAGATGCACAAAAGCGTGTCATCCCATTCGCAGGCAAAACAACAAAAAGAATCAAGGAAGATAGAAAGATGCATAAAAGCGTGTCATCCCATTCGGAGGCAAAACAACAAAAAGAATCAAGGGGGGGGGGGGGGGGGGGGGTTCATGAATAGCCTTCGTCTTCCCTCCCTATTCGGCAGTCGCTATTCTTCGAAACGAAGGAAATGGAGGTGCTGCCACCAAAATGGCCATTTTTTGAAGCAAACGGTTACTAATATTCGCTCGATGGCCTTTGGCTGCCACAAAACGGTTACTCTAGCAGCATGAGCCATTTACAGACAAAAAGCGAGGGGGGACAACAGGACGTTGAGTAATGGCAGTCCACAGGCAGATTCCGAGTCAGCATCGATAAAAATGCAGTACTCTTCGCAATAATCCCTTAACAAAGAAAAATGAAAAAGCGGTACCCACCTAATGCACAGATCAACCAAACTGGGCGGTATGCGTATCTTCTTGGTAGGAGCCCCATATTCTCTGGTTTTCTGTTTAAATGTCTCGATCATACACGACAACTTATCCGACATCGCAGGCATTGGTTTTGACTGAAACATAATCAATGTCTCTAACAAAGCACGTACTTAAGGTCGGTAAGCAATTATGATACATAACGATTAAAAGTCACTTAAAGCTCCCGAAGTCATAATTTGTCGCATAGGTTGTAAATGATCCTTGCAAGAAAAGATCGGAAGGGAGAGAGAATGGGATAGTGGGAGAGAAAAGAATGTTTAGCTTGCAAACTAGAACACGTTTCCGATCATGATCACAATGAGCACTCTCAGTTCACGAAGCCAACATGTACCACTGACTTCAAGCTAGAACAGCATCAAATTGACTCGCCTAAAAAGTCTGGTATGGGCAAAAAAAATCTGTGTTTATCAGAATCACTTAAAATCATTTTGAAATGTTGCGAGACATACAACTTACAAGGGAGTAGGTAGCAGAAACAGGTGGTCTGCCAATTGGTCGTTTGGTAGGACTGACCGGTGTTGACGAGGGTGCGCTTGCCTCCCGAGCGCGTTCGTCTTTCTTCTCCTCGTCCGGCAGCTCCTTTTCATTGACAGCTTCCGAATCAGTAACTGATGTGACCGACGGCGATCGAGATGCCTTGAACAAAATTTGTTTGGATTCAATATTTTCTACAGCAATGTAAGCAGTACGCCGTCTAGTTTAGTCGTTTGTTGGCTTAAAGAGGACTGTTAGACCTGCTCACGAACCAGATATTCTGAAGTTAAGCAACAAGCAATATCGTAATCGCCTCAACCAGGAGCGCTGGAAAAGTCATCGTCTTGTAGGCTTCGTAGTGCATTCGCAAGCATGATGCTCGAAGAAGCAATCATTTTACTACCGTCTTCCCCGGGAGGTGCTCACCTTGAGTACTCTCTCCCTCCCTGTATCAGTGTCGAAAAGTCAATAAAAATAAATCATCTATACAGTTGTTTACTAAGAAAGCAACCCAGACTGCCTATGGACAGTGGAAGCGGCTTATTTACGCAAGTTGCATAGTTGCCCAAATCCAAAAAGTGAAAATATGAAAGGAGAAACGCGCTTTAAGGAATCAGCGCTCGAAACAACAAAAGGTGAACCAGAGCAGTGAAATCTTCGGTATTTGAAGAGGTGAAAAACGTTTTAAAAAATCAGTACATAGAGTAATCAATGCCCTTATCTGATAGCTGCTTACACACACTCAAACTTGTCCTTAACTCCCCCCCCCCCCCCTCCCCCCCCCCCCCCATCTTTTCCTTGAGGAAGGCGGAAAATAGTCTCAAGTCGACATAGTGCTGCCTCCTTAAAAAATATTACAGTACAGTCGCTTAACAGAGACTGGAAAAATATGCCCTTTCCTTCCTTTCGAAATCCTTTAAAAATACAGGAATTCACAGTTCCCGATGCGATACGGTCCGTGAATGGAAGCACATTCAAAAACGGCGCAGGATCAAAAAACGGCATTCCCAAGCCAGTCTGAAGGATTTTGACAGAAGAGCAACGGTCGCCAAATTTGCTCATGGCCAAAGTTTGCGCACGTTATTTGCGAGAAAAATTGTGGTCTGCCTCGAAATAACAGCACGAGAAACCTGAACATGAGTTAAAACGAAAAATCACAAAATACTATCGAGCTTCACTGAATAAGGCAAATAAGGCGGCCTAAAGCGGAAAGGATCTAACTTATGACACTAATCAATGACACTGCAACAAATTAGCCCTTTTCCAGATGAGAAAAGCAGTAATGCCTTCTTAGTTAGGAAGGATGGAGAAGAGTGGAGGCTTTCACTGTTATTGAAAGCCTGGCACCTGCTTAGAGTCCGTTTCACGTCCCCTTCTTCATAAGAACGTGGCAATGCACAAAAACTTTTAAACATTCAAACTAGTAAGTGCCGGAATGCGCACGCTGCTGATTAGCATGATGGGTTGTTTTGGCCCCAACCTAGCAAACGACACTTGCAATTAGCAACAAGCCAAATCAAACTTGTCAATGAACCCAAAAATGCTTACTTTTTCGGTCCTCAAAAAAAAAAAACAAGCATTAGAAATGCTCGCAATAAGCGTCAGTTAAGTGCAAATTACAATGTGCTAAAACAAGAGCTAGGCTAAAATTAAGGAAGGGAAATTTTATAACGTGAAAGTAAGCATTCACTACCTTGGGCGATTCACGTGAGACTTCCTTAACCAAAACGTCCATTCCCTCCTCAAGATTGTCCAGCGGGATCTCCTCGCCACCAGCCATGTCCTTCAGGAATACAGCAAGCTCATCTGCTGAACCCTCCACCGTGGTTTTCTTTACCTGAGGCTTCAATCTGAAATCAAGCCTCACTCGAACTATGCATGATTTCGTGAAATGCGTAAATACTCCAGTTATGTACGTTTTATAACAACCTACTTTACGAATCCCTCAAAGTTATTTTTTTGTATTTGCTTATGCACGACCGGTCGATGCCACCTTTCTGATATGGGAACATCCACTGTAGGCATTCATAGTCCACGAGAAAAGAATACATCCATACTTTCATTTAAAAAGCACAGACTCCGGTCTATTAGTGATACGGCTATAGGCAGATGGGTTTAAGGGAAGATGGTTAAGAATACAGCCATCCTTTGTAAAGGATACAGTAACCAAACAATTTTTCAGTGTATCACCCCTATCCTCATAAGCAACATGTTCGACAGCTACGGTTTGCGGCTAGAAGATGCGCCTCAGCTATTGCGAAACAATTTTGCGCTGTACGCCGCCGCCATGACGTCGACTTCACTCCTCACTTCTGCCTGGGCAAAAACTAAATCCCTGATTACCGCATTACTTCGAATAAAATTGTTCTCATAAGCACTGCGAAAAACTACCTTTCACCTCAAGGAAGCCCTCCCAATCAATAAAACTACGTCAATAACATAACCGTGTACTGCGGATTTCCATATGAAAATGGTCCTACGGCACAGGCTGAAAAAATAAGCTCGCACTCCAAAAGGCTATTTTCTTTGAGACAGCAAAACACGTTAGATAATCAACTAAACTATTAACGGAACCCTATCCCCTATTTAAAAAAGCCCTCTCAACTTTTTTGAAAAGAAGAGAAAAAGTAATGACTCACTTTTTCTTCACGCCCATAGCAGCCTTTACAGTTGGTGAAGCCGATGACGCGATCTTGGAAGAGGGTGGCTGTCCAATTAACCTTCGCCTCTTGATAAGCTGCTGTGCCAGCAACCGACGGTTTGCAATGCCCTCACCTTTGCTGGATGAGGGCGGTGCGCCAGCTGCGGATAAACGTAACGATTCCGAACTTGTCTCTATGGTCGATTCGGATCCGGATACATCACCCTTTTTGAAGCCCTCACCGTTCGATTTCGAAGTGCAAGGCTTAGATGTGCTAGCTGCCTCTTCCTCATCATCGCTTAGCACACGACGACGCTAAAAAGGAATTCCGCTATGAAAGAAAGAAAAATTCGACATAAAAAATTTCCCCATAAAGAATTAAACAAAAAGATGAACAAACATGAGTGAGCTTAGAATTCGTTTAGATAAAAAGATGTCCACTGTCTTTGGCCAAAGACATGAGTCTTGGTTGGGTTATTATGATAGCCGTTTCCGTGAACTCAAATGAATTCATTTCACAAGCGATTTCGACTTATGAGGACGTCCAATAAATGAATCGAATTTCCGAGTGGGCAGACCTGCGAACTGCGACGATGACTGTTTAAAATAACTCTCTAATATGATTCTATAAGTGATCCCTTCGAGCACAGGAAGAGCGCCGTCTGTCTATCTGCGCGCATGAGCTATCCTCACTTTATGCCTTAGACTGACTACATCAACCAAGGAAGAGTCGTTTGCACGTTTCATAGATCATTGCAGCGACTTTTCCAATCCTATTTCGGCCAATGAATAAACAGATGGGAACAAAATTGGATACTGAGGTCCACAGACGAATCAGACCTTCCTTCCGCTTAGCCGTCTTCCCCTTCCTCAAGTTGGGGATGCAAACGAGAAACTGGAGGGGCAGAGCGGAAGGACACTACGAGGATGGACGCATCTCCTTGAAAAAATGTACACGTAGGAGGAGCCAAATAAGCCAAAATTTTCTGTCCGGAGCGATTTTTTTTCAAATTGCTTATGAAAATTCAGTCATTAAAAATTCGCTTCAACGTTAGATGAGATCCTGGGGCTAATTAACGTCGTCCAGCGTTTGCTATCTATTACTTCACTTAGGACTACAAAGTTGGCTAGCAGTCGAAGAAAGGTAATTTATGCGCGCAAAATTCACGTAATCGGTCTTATATGGAGAGTGGGATTTGGGAATGGGGAGGAGGGGGGGGGGGGGGGAGAGAAAGGGGAGAGGGGGGGGGGGGGGGGGGGAGGGAGGGATGGAAGGATGAACAAAATCGATGAAAACACTGTGGCCTCATTTAAAAATTTAGTGGACAAAAACAATGCGATGCCCCCTCAGCCGAACCAATTTTCCGCCTCTTCCCAGCCATCAGATTACAGGGATGCAGATGCGGCGGAAAGCTTGAGAAATCTTGGAATCGCAACTGCTGCTTTATCTACGAGCCAAAACGAAATAAAATCAGGATATAAAGTTCTCGTTATTTCCCCTAAAGCCTTCGAGCTTTTGGGTACCAGAATCTACTCTGCTTTTTATCTCTCTATTTTCACATGAAGTTGGTTGGGACACGGGCGTCCGACTATAAACTCTGCAGTTGAAATGTACTTATGCGTTTCGATATGCCCTATCAGCCCAAAAATAAAAAACCCAGCCAAATAACAGTTACGCGTGCAGTTCAATATCCTTTATGACAGCGGCTGAATTACTTCCAAAATCGCTCACGCTCAATGAATGCTTCAAGGGACCAATGAACATAACGAAAACAAACTGAGCAGCGAACACTCGTCACATTCACCAAATCAAATGAGAGAGAAACACATCAAAGCTAGCACTTCTTTTCGCTCTACCATCGCAGTGGAAAATGATTTGTTTTTAAGTGGCCTTGTTCGCAAAGTTTCGAATTTTAGCTGCTTAACAACAGCAGTGATTCATACAAAGCGAACAATACCTATGATATAACCCGCTTTCCTGACCACCCCTACCCCCTACCATGCCTTAGTTGTACAGCTTCCTTTTCTCAGAAACCTATCTATAGCATGAAAACTGGAACATCGGCATTTACTGTCCCCACCTCCATCCTTCTTCCTCCCTACGAAGTTCTTCATTCGCGCAAAATGAAATAAAAAACAGTAGCTAAACCTCCATAATTTTCCACTCCCCCCTCTTGTCGCCCTAGACAGCTAAAGTTTATTTAGAAGTAGAAAGACTGTGCTTGTAAAAAAAAAAACAAGCTTCGCCGAAATAAGCTATCGTAATGACATTTGAAACCCGTGGCGTTATGACAGGTTCTTCGGCAAAGCTTTTCTTTTTTTTAAGAGCACAGTCTTGCAACTTCTAAACAAGGAACATCTGGCAATGCCGACGCTGCAGTTGCCTTGTCGCACATCCAGTTTCAGTTATTAGCATTAGAGCCTGTTAAAACCACATTGCCCCAACGCCCCTACTATCGAGAATATCACACTATCGCCCATTTTGATGCCAGAAACGTGGCACCACATGAACTTTAAATCTCAAAGGCGACAAGAGAGGGACGGAATCGTTAACATGAAGAAATGGAAGAAAAATATGAAGATAAAAAACAATATCAACTAAACCTTTTCAGTAGTTCTCTTCTTAACAGTCGCCTGCTCATCCTCACTATCAGAATCAAGTGGATATTTCGGGCGGAATTCCAGTTTGCCCTTGTTCACGTAAAAACCACCCTTCATCGTGTCCATTGTGGAAGGTACATGTTCATCGTACTTAAATCAATTTTTTTTACTAACTAATAAATGAAACTCAAATATATAAATAACTAACTACAGTAATCTCAACTCCAGTGCGCACTGCTTATTTACTTAAAGCCGATATCTGCCTAATAACTCAACAAGCCATAGAGACTTTAATCTATCGTAGAATTTACGAATCAATTTTGAAACATATTGAAATTCGGTCAATACTCAACACATACTACTGAAACATCGAAGCTGGGATTGAAATTATAAGGAAAAAAGTGAAATCCCAAACCTTTGGAAACAATTCCAGTGCAAAAGCGTAACATATTCTGACTTTCATACCTGTTATTTTTTCAACCTAAATAACGTGTTTTACCCAGACATCGTCCCTTCTAAACCTTCCATCTTCTACGCGCGTAGAAAATGACTTGCTTAAAATTATAGCAATGTTAAACTGTTGTATCTGCTCATTTTCTTCCTTAGATATCGCTTACGCAGTCATTGTTTTGCGGCTAAAGAGCAAACTTTTCAGCAATTCAGGCATTTGTTGGGCTATTTTGGCGATATGAAGACATCGAATACATCTGTTAAGCACAGAAACAATTCAGATAGTGGCAAAGAACAGGAATTTATGTGGCAATTCAATGACTTCCGAATTTGCAGAACGACGAAAAAAAGGTCAAATGAAGGGACTTTCGAATTCGCAGAACGACAAAAAAAAGAACAATGAAGGGAACGGCTAACTGCTTCTGAATCATCGATAAATGGATCGCTGAGATCGTATCCTGCCGATTTATCCATAAAGTCATCAGGTGTTCCCAATCGGATTCGCCGACCCTTCTTATCCCTCTTGCCACCCTTAAAGCAAAATCACATAATATCCAAAAAAAGCTCCTCCACAGTGAGCTCCTTCCATACCAGTCATTTAAAAACAAAACAACCTGCCCCTCGATTCGACTTCCCTTCTACGAAAATAAAAGAGCAAAACAAATTGCTGAGATTACAGAAGACCATCTTTGAAAATATCTCTCACTTTGAATGTTTCAATTATACGAAAACATTTGAGCAAATCGCATTAATATAATGTAAAACGCAGAGTTTTAGCGAATTTCAGACGACAATATAACTAAGAAATTTATAGCCTTGCAAACCTTTCGGATGACAGGTAAAACTAAAAGATGCTGATTAATAATAATAATAATAACCATAATCACAAAAAGCATCCATTCTTCTCACAACTGAAACAAAGATAAAGCAAACATATAGTTTTTCGATGTTTTCCTCATAGTTTTTTTTGACTTGATGCAAACAAAACGGTTGGGCACCAAAAATGAGGTTCTGTAAAGAAAGAGAGATTAGACAGGCGGTCAGGAGAGCTCCGCAAATATTTTGAAAATGGTACCTCTGGATTCGAAAATTTCTGAAAAAATGACAAAAATCATCATAAAAGTTTCTGCGCGGCAAATCACGAAAAGCGAAAGCATAGTTTACTCGTCCACTCAAACAAACTGTAAAACTGCCTTATTAGGTAGCAATAAACGACATAGATGTGTATCAAAAACAATTAAGATGAATAAAAAACGAACATATTTTTCCTCCAGCCGCTTGCAAAGCATCTCCGCTTCCCTGTCATGGAATCTCTCATCCTCGCCACTCGATTCATCTTCATTCTGTAAATTAACACTCCCCATTAAGCGCGATTTAGCTTGAAATGAAGGAATGAAATTTCATGAAGTAGAACAAAACGGTTGAAAGCAACTGAACAAAAATTCGCTTATAAGCACAATCATAAAGGCGAGAATAAAAAAAGTCTCAGAAAGAGCGAAGCAATCTTATGACAAGACCCTTCATCTCTCTCATCCGGAAGGCAAGAAAAAAAGTTCCCACCACTCCACACTTATTTATAAAAAATATTCCATTCTACTGGATTGGTAAATCAGAAAAAGCACACAACATCAGCAATTAAACGACAAAAATCTGGGGTGCAGCAAAGGAAAAGAGGGAAGGATGGAAAGAACAGTGGCTGCCCAAGTATTCTCGCTTTTCTTTTTTCGCTAACGCGGTGACGGAAAGAAAATTGGAGGGGCGTAAGGGAATAAGAGGAAGGGGAAGGATGCGAAATTACCGAAGTAATAGAAAAGCTAGACGAAACGGCAGAAAGTGACGCTTAGGACGATCCTGCCCCGAGTTCTAAGGAAACGATTTCAGTAAACATGAGCCAGAACGACATCCTTAGTTTCATACTAGTAGCTGCAGTCGGAGTCAAACCCTGACTGTCCTCACACACCACACACACACGCACCAAACACACACACACACACATACACACACACACACACCAAACACACACACATCAAACACGCACAGGCACACGCGCACACACATCCACACACGCGCACACATACACGCACGCGGACGAACGCGCACACACCACACGCACGCACACACGCGGACACACACCACACACACGCAACAAGAACACTAATTTCAATATTCAAACTACATACAAGAGAAGGAGGAAGGAGTAATCGAAAGTTTTGCAAAATGGATTGTATGCTTTCAACAAGGCTTCGAAATCAAAAACAGCGCAAATGACAACGCGCACAGATTGCAAGAAATGCCACCACAACTTCATGATATGAGAAGCAATTATTTGGACGAATTTTTACATCAAAAGTTGACCAATTTTGGTTTACGAGTTAGTGCGACTCTCATGTAGCACTTGAGGGAAATTACGGAAGCTCAGCAACGTCAGTTAATCACTGCCCTCCATTCGGCAATCAAACTTGCGATGAAATTTTGGTTGTCAACAATTTAACGTCGCCGTATTAGTTGAACAGTCTTCTCCACGTTTCCTTACCATTGATAAATCAAGATAGCCAAATTTGAACATAAACTGCTCCTCTCAAGAAACCAAATACAAAAGCAAACTTCTACGGGCAAAGAATTCCATACGTTCCAACTTTACTGACGAAGATGTTCCTATTTTAAACATTCACCATCCGCATCCCCCCCTCCCCCCCCCACTTTAAAAGCAGAGCTTCTACGATGAAATGAGCACTTGCATACAAACCAAATATTGCTTGCAGATTTGCTCATAGTCGAACTCTGGATAGGAATTCTTCGTTGGTTTGAATAGGTCGAGTGTGATGATGCTGTATTTCTTATTCTCGCGATGCTTCTTCTTCGAGCCAGCCAAATTCAAGTCCATCTTCTACGCTACTGTTTACCACCTCGATACCTGTAGTATCTTAATTAACCGCGTCAACAATAAACTACACAACGTTAGTAAGGAGTTTCCACGTTGTATAAGCGCCATATGGAAGTTGTTTCAATAGGATGTCGTATTCCAATTCGCATGGAATCACAGCAATGGGTCGAGCAATGAAACACTGCCCTTTTAAGTGACCTCATCAGATCAACCCCACATGGAGTTCATAAGTACAAATACTTCACTTGAATGCCGCCGCCAAATGCAACATAGAACGTTGATAAATGAATGAATTAAAGAAATCTATTTCTCATTCGACGAAGAGCCACGTCTTAGGCTAGGAAAATAAACGAATGAAAAGATCTTAACCATATAGCGGCATAGTCAATTGTTGGAGGTAATAAGAAATCCGCCATAAAATGGAAGTAAACAGACGTCTTGCCAGATCTCTTTCTCGAAAGTGGAAAAGAGATCAGTGATGGGAGTGAATTTTAAATCCCGCGCACTACGGCTTCATAACGCAAAGTACGCGCTTTGAGATGGCGTCTTAACGGACCCAAAATGAAAGTTTCGCCGCGCACGCCTACCCCTTTGCACAACTGCAGAAACAGCGCTTTCAAAACTCTGATAGCAAGACAACCATAAAGCAATATACAAATACGCAACCAGACGCATAAAATATCTAAAATAAAATGCCTACGCCCTTCAGGGCGCGAACAAAACAGTTCCTCGTCAAAAGCAGCGGTGACATTTGTTTGCAAATATAAGTAATCATTTACTCCGTAAAACCAGGAAGCCAAAAGCCCGGCAAACAACCACGGAAAAGATACTTTTGTCAAAGATACTTTGCTTTTCGTGGCGCAATACGATTCCGTAAGATAAGAAATGAAGAAATAAATGAACCAAGCAATCAAATAATCCCGGATGGAACCCTTGGTATGTAAATTTTGGAATTTTCTGAGCAGATTTCACGTGGCAGGGGAAGGGCAAAGTTGGCGATTACTGTCCGAAAATTTTTCAAATGAGAGCGAGTTCAAAAGGACGAGCACAACCCAACACTCTCTCCTTCCAAACCCCGTCGCCCTCCCCCCTCCCCCTTCACTAAGCAGATGCAAATACTATCGACCCCGAGCAAAACTTTAATGCAAAAAGCTGCAATGAGGGCACAAGAACGCAACAAACCAATGCCAAAACTATTCCGATCGACCGCCCGCAAGCAAGCAACACAACAACGACCACCACCTCCAACACAGTTCTCTCATCACACCTCCCCGGACGCAGTAAATTTTCAAGAGCAGTAAGCGAGCTGTGTTCCTGACTGAAAAACTCTCTTTCGGAAGGACGTATAGGAGTTCATCTCCGCTCGTCTTCGTGAGCCGCGAAAAAAAAGTATTTTCAATGCACACTAATAAACTGTATAAGGATTTTCTTTGTAGGATTTCATTTCAGACATTACAGCTCTCAAAAAATGGTCTGGCAGAGACAATCGCAAATTGAAAAGCCTTGAGATAGAGATAGAGAGAGAGAAAGAGAGAGAGAGAATCTTTATTTACAGTAATGAAAGCGTGTAACAACGCATCCAGAAAAAAATGAAACCTCGAGCGTGATGCAAAATTTGTAAAAGAAAAATGCTTCT
This sequence comes from Toxocara canis, assembly GCA_000803305.1. Taxonomy (NCBI): domain Eukaryota; kingdom Metazoa; phylum Nematoda; class Chromadorea; order Rhabditida; family Toxocaridae; genus Toxocara; species Toxocara canis. The sequence goes on along the minus strand of JPKZ01001440.1, from coordinate 50,148 downwards.
GAACGGAATTCCTGAAAAACCTTTAACAATCTTAAAACATAAATGTAGATCGAACTGAGTTCTTCGATATCAAAGAGGTTCGAAATCAAAAATGTGAAGTCGCTGCTCATAATTGAGCTGGAACGGTCCATGAAAAGCTTTCTTAAAAGCCATCTCAGTAAAGCGTCGTTGGACTCTTTCAATCATCTCGATATCCTATGTCACAGACGGGGACCAAACCTGAGTACAATATTCTAAGATGGGGCGATAGTAAGCAACGAAGGCTTTCCGATAACTTTCAACGCTACTGTATTGCACAGCGCGCAGAACGTAGTTCGCTATTTCAGCAGCTCTCCGCGAAACTTCAACACAGTGATTATGCCAATTACGGTCGGAACTCAAACACCTAGATCCCTCATCACTTCCTTAGCAGGGAGATCGAAACCACATAAATGCAGAGGGCATTCAGTCGAGAAATTTAAATGCAGGACAAAACATTTCTCAGGGGATATGTCAAGTTGCCGTAGCTGTGACCACTGTTCCAGTGAAATCATATCCTGACGTAGCACATTGTAATCGAACTGGAATCTGTAATAGGTCTGTATATCTCGAGACTAAGGTGACTCAGTATTGATTTTCTTAGAACAATTTCAAGCACCTTGCAAAATGATGAGGTAAGACTATTGGGACGGTAGTTGGAAACACGGTTTAGGGGGGAAGGGGGGCTTTTTTGGTAACGGTATTACTATTGCAGTTTTCCAAGCATTCGATATTCGAGCTTAGCCTTTTCAGTTGTGCCTTTTCTACTTTATTCGATATTCGAGCTCAGAGACTGTCCTTGCCATACTTGTCAGGTGTGCAAGGGAGATCACTCCAATGTTAGCACTCGAGCAGCGCTAGCAATAAGCACATTACAAGCAAGGGATTCTTCCGTTTGAAGATCTGTTAAAATGAAAAAGTGACATCACTGGTGTTTTCCTCACTACTTAGTTAATAATCATGAGAGGATATGATAGTGTCAGAGTGATAAATTGAACGCTGAATTTGAAAAATATCGACAGTTGATTGGCATAGATTGTAGAACACGTCATATTTACCACGCAATTTTACCCGCATCCAAATCAATATTTTCACTATAAGAGCCCTTCATACAACACCCTAATGTCTCTCAAGTTTCATACATGATCATTCAACTGCGTTCAGTTCATTCATTAATCTTAACTTGCACAGCCGTTGACTTGGAGCGACCGTCGTGTTCTTGTTTTCGTCACTATGAGTTTGAATTCCGAGCCGAAGTCCACCATCCATTGGCCGATGAACCACCGAACGCGCCTTTCGGCTAACTACTCCAAATGATTCCCGACGAGCTACACCATCCTAGGTACAGCCGCTGTCCGTCGAACAGTTGCAAACATTGTTTTATTAATAAGTGTGAGAGCGATCATCACTGTCATCAGCAAGACAATGTAATAAATTCTGTTGTTCAAAGTAATTGAATTCCATATTCCTAATTTGACGCTTGCGAATATCGATGTTTCATTCGCTGATATGAACACAGCAGCGAATAATCCGCTTGCAGTGACCCCGCTTGCAGTGACCCCGCTTGCAGTGACTCCGCCTACAGTCCAATTGAATTCCGTACCACTAACCGGCATTGGCAGACTGCACTTTCGCATACCCTATTTCGCAACTTAACTGGTCCCGAAAAGAAGTGAAGAAAGAAGAATGACTGCAAACAAATGCAGTCGTTCGCAAAATCCCTCAAAACGAGGGTGTTTTGCCAAGAATGCCGTGACCTGTATTGCTGGCAACAACGTTTGACGTAGTGCACGCACGGATCAGCAATGTGAGACGCAGACACTATACTCCCATTCCCCCCATATTGCCTTTATCGCTCGAACCCTCTTGTGAGTTCCGGGTTTCCTCTTCCTCTCCTCTCCCTCTCTCCCCCCGCC
>JPKZ01001440.1:22453-40122 GCA_000803305.1 Toxocara canis | reverse complement strand
ATGGAGAAGCAAGAATACAGAAACGAAGTAAATTCTAAATCTATTTGCAATTTAATGCAGATGCCTAAAGGGTAGAATATCCTTGCAGATGATAAAACAGCTGTTGCTAAGGAATCAGAGCGCGTCAAACGTCTTCGAGTGAAAACAACGAATGAAATGTGGATTCAAAAACGGGGACAGCGTCACATCATCATATGATACAAAGCAAACCTTTTTCGCACTACGCCACTCCTCTGAGCGCTGGATTTCTGCCAAGAAGTAAACGAATTGCCTCGCAACGTTCCGATACATTAATAACGATTCCTCGTAGGCAGGTGAAGGTGACAACTTCTAGATTAATATATATTTATATGTATACATTAATGGGTGGCAGTAGCTCAGTGGTGGAGCTCCCGCTTCGTACGCGGGAAGACGCGGGTTCGATTCCCGGCTGCTTTCCCAACGGATCGCCAGTGGCTGACCACCAGGCGTTCCGAAACTGGTCAAAACAATCATGCGTGTGCATGGTTGCCAACTGCAGCGATACGGGAATCGATGAAATTACTGCTGTCTTTGCATCCTTTGCATATATATATGCATGAGTATATGCATGTGTATATGTATATGTGTATATATATATGTATATATATACATATATATATATGTATGCATATATATTTATATACATTACTATAAATTGATATATGTTTATATATACATACATTTTAAATAATTATTATAAATTGAATACCTGAACATGTCATTGCAACCTTAAAAGTAACAGTACATTTGGACACAGCACGTCATTTCGAACAAAGTCCTTATCCATAAAGCTCTTTCCCCGAATATTACTCTTCTGAAAATGAAAACAGCGCCCGTTCCATACAGCTTCTGGGTTTCTAAAAATATTACGACTCCTACACTGAAAAAAAAAAGCAGATGAGCAGAGGCTGATAAACTAACTATTTTCAACATAACGCGTTCTCCAAATAGCCCTTCTCCTCTTCAGAAAGTCGAAAAATAAAGGTTTTAAAGGCTTCATTTGAGATAATTTGCTAAAAGAAACAGACATTTAAGCCGCATCTTCCACTATGTTCACGAAGATCAACGCTACGACCTAACGAGTTTATAAGCTGTTCCTTGTGTAATCTTTACTCTCTTATCAACAAAAAAAAAAACCGAAACACTAAGATCAAAGCGCACTTATTATGCATGACGGTATCGCAGAACAGCTGTACTAACAACTTATAAACTACCCGCATTTCAAGTGCCGAGAAGTACAGTGGAGTAGCAAATGTCTGCGGCAAGGCGTCGAAGTAAGGTATCCAACTGGAGTCCGGAAGCAATTTTTGGCAGCAGACCATTAGTGCTAGTGCGACGTTATCCATCGACCTTACTATCATATCCTTATCAAAGCATTTCCTATAAAACATGCTTTGGCCAAGAACCTATAAAGAAAACTTTTAAACAGCATAAATCTGCAAAATTTTGGAAGCCATCAAAAATGTCAACAAACAAAAAAAATTCGATTCTCATTTCTCTTTGTTTTGCACGTTTGCGAAACAAGCTAAATGTGAACAAACGGAATGAACAGGGAGGGAGGGAGGGAGGGGTGGGGGGATGGAATACGGAATGACAAAAATCCACGTAGTAAGTTGTACGGGAAGAATATATGGATGGATATTTACAAAGAATGCCGGATGAACATGATGATAGCGATTAGTTAAATACATTTGTGGTCAACTGTCGTTTGATGGAAAGAAAGAAATGGGTGCCGTTCATTACTTTCTAAAAATTTAGAGAAATACGAGTGGAACGATCAAAAATCAAATGAAATATACTGCTTTAACGCCGACTCACTTTAACATAGCCGACTTATGCGCGTGATCCCAAGAAAGCATTGCTTTGCGCGGAACACGAAGTATTTCGGTACCTCGCCTGAGCTGTTGTGTTGCCTCAAGACCGAATCCCCTCTCGCCATCCGAGCATCTGATCGTGATCCCTTCTCGTTCTATGCACATATGATTTGCCCATTCCAGAAAACGCCCCACCGCTTCTTTACGATTCTGTACAGCACAATGCTCGCTGGAATTACAATCATTGAACTGGTGACTGCCATGCATTAGTGTGATGGTATAGCTTACGTAGTCTAGAGAAGCACTGCATAGCTGATGCGATTTCTAGCTCGAATAAATCTAATACTACTTGAAGGTCTGCGCGGCGCACAGTACAAGAAAAGGTTAGGAATAAATCGAACGAGGAATATGAAGTATGATTAGCCGAGGCGTGAAGAGCAATCTGTAGCATCGACATCAAACAAAAAAGGTAATGTTTTGAACAAGATTCGCCCCCCCTCCCCCCCACATGGTTCTCGAGGGTTCCAGAACTTATAAACCCCTCTTTTCTTAAAGCTAACCCCAAGAAAGCGTCTGTCAAACATATGCACTTCTTTGAAACCACTGAAACCTCCTGCTGCCCATATGCTTAAAAAAAGACTCGCCAATGCTGTGTTCGCTTTTGCGGTTCGGTGATACAAAATACAGCAAATAGCGAATCTTCCTCAGTGGTTGTTTATGCATAAAGAATGAACAGAAACACAGAAATATAACAGGACAGCATTAAGGATTTCCGAGCAAAAAACAAAAACAGTACCCACAAAAGTCTACCGTAACTGCTTTGACGCAGTCTTATTTGACTTTTTTTCTGCGTTCTCAAACAATTTGCACTTTACTGCCAACTCTTTCGCTTGACCATCTTCTGTGGGATTTGCATCTATGGCGTTCGATAGCTCTTTGGTAAGCCACTCTTAAAATCCTTCTCTTGATGATCGCTTTTACTTTTCGCTCCGTTCTTTTCAAAAATCCCTTCTTGAAACTGTTTAATTTTGTTCGAAAAATGCTTAAAACTTGAAGTTATTGTTCATTAATTGAAATTGAATTTAGACCAAATCAAAATTTGAAAAATTAAAAATTGTTTAAAAAAACTGCTCCGTTGTTTTTTTAAAAATCTTCTTTAAAATTTCGTTGTTTAAAAAAAGAGGCCTACAGTTCCGAAGATACTCTTTCGACGCAGCCTTGATACGCCTCATATACATCAGAGAATTAAAATGATGTGCAGCGAGGATGGGGATGGGTGGTTCGTGCGGCTGAAACGAACGGCAAACCCAAATTATCAACAAAATATTGCCCAACGTAGAAGGAGGGACCACCAACTTCAAAACTGTGCGACAATTCAGCACGTTTAAGTTATTTCGTCGAACGCACCAAAGAAAATCTTTCCGCACATTTCATAAGAGAGCGCTTGAAACATCGACAAATTTCTCGCCTATTTGAAAGCTTTTCGACGACAAACAGCTGCCAAAACATTGAAGCAGCGTGGAAGTGATTTGAGATTGCCTTCACTCACATCTAGAACCCGACATAATTAATAGAAAATTTGAAGTGAAAAAAAAACTAGACCAGCTGAAAAACATACACGTCAACTGGCACCAACTGCTTCTGAAGAGAAGCGATCTGATCTAACTCAAGACGCACTCTCACATGCTCATTCCATAGATCAGCCGTATTCGGAGAAGGTATGTTCGATAGCACCTCTTCCCAAAGAGTGTTGCATCGTTGCAACAATTCGGCGCGTAGCTGAGCTTCTGATTCTGCGTTCAGCCCAGAGCCCGTTACCATTCTGATCACCTTAAACGATATATAATCGAGGAAGGTTGAGTTTCGAGCCTGCACCGATCTTTGCCGCACCGACATTTGCCCTTCTTTTTGCGTCCATCTCTCTCTTTCTCTCTTTCCCTCCCTGCTAACGTTTTCCTCAGGCTCACGCTAGTTATGTCCGGAAAAACTTTTCTCCCATAAAGTTTTTTGTGTCTATGTAGCAGAGCATCAAGAACATCAAAATTGGGAATAAATAAATTTTGGGCCACCTTGTTCATTACCTCAGAGAGTAAGTGCCTTACGATCGTTGACTATGCGTTCAAAGGCGAGCAGTTGCCCAGATGAGACGTACAGTGTTAACAGCTGCACTCATATCAACTGTCCAATGCGATCTTAACTGTTACCTGTGCTCTCCTTACGACCAATTCAGAATCGCACCGCCACCGTAACTTTCAGTCGTTTTTTATTTCACCGCGCTGGCATGTGCTGTGCTAAACGGAATAGGAATGAAATCTTGAAATCAATACTAACTCAAACAACAGAGTTCATTCTTTAACATTTACCTCGAATACGAGCCCGTCCAAGCGTGCAATAGACAATTTTCACACAACTCCACAGCCAGCCTCCGCTGGCCGACACAATCCCACTCCGTGTTTTATCTGCAGCCTTTTTTTACCGCATTGGCAATACAGGTAGTACGACCGTAACGCAAGTGTGTTGATTTGAAAATAAAAGACTGAACAGTTGTTAGTTGTTAGTTTTGTTGCGATGCAGTAGTTGTCTCGATGAAGTGTGTAACGAGAGGGCGGTAATCACGCTGAGCGGGATGTGAAACGAGGCAAGTGATAACCAATTTTTGCGAGGAGAACCGTTCATTCTAGAAGTGCATCCCTTTCTCGGTCACTCAAAAATTTCTGTTATTTCCTCCAATTTGATTGCTTTCAAGAGCTGCCGACGTCATCCTTCTCTAAACTGTAATTTAAACTGTTATCGGAGCGAAGTTGTGCCCACCTATGCACTAATAGCCTTCTCTTTGGTCCTTTCTTTGGGAGCGGGTACCTTAAAACCCGTAAGACTCGAGGTTGTGATGTTATTTGTGCTGGTACTAAGGGAATTTGCAAGCGAAAAATATTTTCAATTCATGTTACGTCATACAACAAAAATACACTCGTAACAAATAGGTGGGTGTTTTCGGTTTTGTTTTTGGCACAAATTATGCGCTACATATGGTAAAGAGCTTCGTCGAGAAGCGTACGGAGGGATCGATAGCACTTCAAGCATCCAACACGTCGACCGGTTCGATGACCCATACAAAATACCTTTTCCCAAAACGTGCAAATCGATTACCCATACAAAATGCCTTTTCCCAAGTTTCAGAATAAAGGAAATTGCACTCAATTTATCATTTTAACAATATGATTAATCTATACATGTCACGTTGCCTCCACTATTATCACGTTTCCTCTCCCCTGCTGTTCAGTCCGAATCGGTCTGTCTCTCTAGCGGTTCATCGAATAACGTAAAGTTGTCTATGTTGACTATGGCAACCTTGACATCCCCACATTTTACTATAGGACTTAATTTCACGTAAGTATTCGTATAATATCACGCCCAATTTTTCCGCGCCGGTCGCTTTGTCAAATGAACTTGGATAACGCTTCAAGAACCAATTCAAAATACCGCCAACAAAATGGGAAAAATTGAATACTTTCGTTTTTTTCTTTACCATTTCATTAAAAAAAAAAAGCTTTGTTCCGTTGGAGCGATGCGATCAGACGTTACGCAAATTTGCCGCGCACGCAAATCGTTGTTTGTGCTATTTTATAGAGATTATGAACGTTCACATCCATCAAATTTGTCTTCAGTGAAACGAATATTTTATCTTTGAAAAATCGCCTAATAAGAAACATTTTATAGCGCGTCTTTAATTGACAATATCATGAAATGTCTCGTTAAATGAATATAAGAAAATAATGAGCGATACTGTTCGATGAAAAAATGTGTTTCGTAATTTATGCTGATTACATTTGAGAGGCATTGGGGCATTCGAAAGCGCTCCGAATATTTCTTTTTTGCTTACTAAGATCCGAGTGGATGCGACAAAAGCGATAAACATTAAAAATGGAGGCACTCACTCATTACGGCGCAATAGATAAGTCAACACATAACTGATAATGGACGCGAAGCAGTGCATTTTGTTATAATAATAATGTTTATTCACTCAGAATCCGGCCATAATAATTCATTCATTCAAATTGATGGGATCATTGGAATCTCATCAAAGTTGTTGTTACATTGGAAGAGCAATGCGAAACTGCTTCACACTGATTGCGTTTCACGGCGTCCATCAATGCGCTATAACTGCTATAGCTCAAAACGATCTTCAGTCCTAAAAGCAGCCAATTGCCGGATATGATTATCGGTTCTGGTGACCTTCCAATGCACTGTTAAAGCACAAGCAGGAACTACGCACAGTTCTATTTGAGGCCATTTTTATGATTTCATTGTCTAAATGTGAGCGTTCCAATAAGGATGCGGAATTGTTTCAAGCAATAAAGGATTATGTCTTTACATTGTTATTTTTGTCATTTGCGACTGCGATTGCGATTGCCGTTTAACAAAATTTTTTTCAACAGTTCATTTCCTTGTTATCCGCCATGTTACATGGTGCAGTTCGATAAGAAAATATTGAAATTTCGCATTTATTTATAGCGTTTGCTGTTCGATGGTGTTGGTTGCCCTGAATAATTGTGCCGTAGTGAGTGTATCGTACCGATGTTCAGAACCCACACTTCGTGTAGTCCTCTTTGAGAATATCCAGTAAACCGTATCCGCTTAATTCATTTCGGATCCACTGCAAGTGCTGTCTGATGTCGTCAAAGAACCCAAATCGATCAGCCTACAATTGCATAGGTAATAATCGGTCTCTTTCCATACATATGATGACCATATAATTAGAAAAGAAGTAGGTAAGCAGTGACATCAAAAAGCAATGTTGTCAGGAATTTTCCTTCGATTTTTTTAATCTCTACGATCCATTCAAAAGAACTGTTGAAATCGCTCACAAGATTCGGTGAACGTTGGTTGATTTGATTGAATCGTTTCGAAATCGATGAAAATTTATCGGATCGATGCTTGTGAATTTCGAGTAAAAACGATGAAATCTTCGACCATACGTGTATAAGTAAGGTGAAGCAACACTGGTTGAAGTCTTTCATGAGAAATCTTATTGTTCGATGTTTTGAATTAAGAAATTCAGCGACCCTGACAAGAACTTATTTGAGCTGATTGACAAATGAATCGTTTAAACATATCTTCTAAACCACTCATTTATATTTTAAGTCACCAATGACTTTTCAAAAGAAAAAGTCGTTGCTTTTCTAAACCAGTTATGATTTCTTTCGTAAAGTCATGTTATATTTGAAATGTTATCAGCTTTATTACGAGCTCGATAATGTCGCTGTGCGTCTAGTATTATTTGTGAATTTGTATTGCTGTAGATGAGAAGAAAATTCATTCCATCAGAAAAAGAAAAGTTAGTTTACATCATATGGAATTGTGTCAGCTCAACGCTATCGTAAAAAGTTTTCCAAGGAGCTAATTAGACAGTTAATTGGGCAGTTAATTAGACAATTAATCGAATGCAGCCCATCACGTTTCGTATAAAGATTTGAAAAATTTATTTGATCATTTTAAGGCTCATTATTCCACATAATGGTCGAAAATAACGCATAACCACTCGTGGCATTGAAGAATGAAAATTTTTAGAAAATAGAATGATTATGCAATATTCAAACTTACACCAACATCTCCAACGCAAAGTGGTTTCGCGTCACTTTTACGTCCTGCTGTGAACGCAGCTACACCAACCACATACGGCGTTTCGTCGCGTACACACACCAATGGGCTACCCGAATCTCCCTAGAATATTGAATATACGATTAACATATAGAACATTTTCACGAGCTAACAAGCTTAACGCACAAGCTCTGTCGCAAAAGAAAAAAACCGCAAAGTAATTGCCAATCACAAAGCAACGCACTTAGCGATCATTACCTGGATTACCTAGTCCCGCTATCAGCAACATACTGTCGCGACGGGTGAAGTCGTCCAACTTTCCGTTTCCACCTTTCTCTGTTCGCGGCAAGCCGCTGCCACAGAGGTCCTTCCACTTTCCGTATCTCGTCAGCCCATCTCATTGGAGGTCGTCCTGGTGGTCGCTTGATATCACGCGGATATCATTGGTATATTTTCTTTGTCCATCTGTTGCCGCGTATGCGAGCTACATGTCCTGCCCATCGAAGTTTGTTCCTCCAGCATCTCTCAGTGACATCAGCTACTTTTGTTTCGTTGCGTATTTTATCGTTGGTTATGTGGTCCTCAGTGAGATAGGCAACATCCTTCTTCCCATGGCTCTTTCCGCCACTGCTAAACGTTCCTTTTCGCTTTTTATAAGAGACCACGTTTCACTTCCGTTAGTCATTGTGTTTTGACGACGGTTGTGGTGGTTTAATTTTTCGCCATCGATAATGATTCCACCTTTCCATTTAATCTTCCTTATCACCATTTCCAAGCAGGCCGTAAATATTTTTGGCGAAATGGTGTCATCTTGCTTTACTCCTCTTCTCAGAGGTATCCTGACTGCTCTGTCAAATAACGTTATTTCCGTGCTGCAGCCAGAGTTTGCTTCCTTCAGCAGACTAACATATTCCGAACTGATTCCTTGATCGAATAAAGCTTAGCTAGCTCCTTGAATATTTTGTATCCTCCACTCTTTAGTACTTTTATTGTTAGGCCGTCTTTGCCTGAAGCTTTGTCGACCTCCATCTGTGATGCGGTCCATTTAACTTCACTGATCAGGACCGACAGAACTTCTTGCGATGGTGCCGGAATGTGAGGTTCTGGAACGTTAACTTTAGAAGCAAAGAGATCTGTGCAGAACTCTTTGCATATATCCTCCATTCCTTTTCTGCTCTTAACTGGTTCACCATCCTTCTTCCTTAACACTGACAGCTGCGATATGTAAAGTATTAGCTGTCGTTTGCACTTTTCAAACTCGTCTTCTGTTCTGCTGCTTGTAGAAGGCGTTGTTTGCGATAACCCTCGAGATCCTGCCGTAACTTTGCTCTTATAAGTTTGCAAAGCATGCAGTACTCGAGGTTAGTTCTTTTGCTTCTTATCACTAACTTTCTCATCTTCATAAGCTTCTTCGTTTCGTTGGAGATTCTGCACGATTTCTTGTTCAACTGCCTTCTTTCAGCCTCTGATACACAGTCCTGTATGGTTTTTATGAACTGATCGTAGTCTTCATCTGTGTCTTCCTTCAAGCTCCAGTCCTTAGAGGATAACTTTGCTTGAAAGATATTCTCGTCGATTTCTTTCGGTGCTCATGCAGCGCTTGATTTCAGTTTTCTTTTCGCCTCATCTATCTGATCAATAAATATTCTCGCTCGTAACAGGCGATGGTCGCTTTCAGTGTTGAATAGCGGTATCACGCCTACATCTCTTAGAATGCGCAATTTATCCACGAGAATATAATCTACTTCATTTTTTACTTCAGAGTTTGGAGAAATCCAGGTCCAACTTCTACTCGGCTTTTTCCTGTACCAACTGTTTCCGACGTACAGGTATCTTGCTTCTGCCAATTCAGCCAGTTGGTTACCTCTTTCGTTACGCTCGTTAAATCCATGCTTGCCTATATAACGCTCACCAGGTACGCTTCTACCTAGTTTCGCGTTGAAATCGCCCATTACTACGGTAAATGACGATGGTTTGGAGAGTTCTTCTTCTAAATCGTCATAAAACTCTTCTAATTATTCGACTGTGCTCTCCACAGTTGGGGCGTATACTTGAATAACTTTAGGCGTTTTCTTCTTATTTAACTGCAGAAAAAGTGTTTCGACTCTCACCGAACGTATATGACATGAAACTATTTTCGCAGACCAATCTTTACTTATTATGAAGCCGATTCCTCCTCTTCTTTTGACGCCTTTGCCTTCTCCAAGATATAACGAGCTTCCGTCTTTATATTGTGCTGTGAGGGATGCTGCGCGACGTATTTCACTAATTCCCATGACATCATAGCGTATTTTCTTCTTCTCCTCCAAGAGATAGTTTAACCGGTCCGCTCCCGATAGCGACCTGCAGTTGTGGGTGCATAACGAGAGCCTAAGACCACAGGGTGCGCCGGCCGTTGCACCTGAGATTTTTAGCAGCCTCTCGCCAAACACTTTTCGTCCCGCCGGCGCTGTGGAACGGAGCCTTTGCCGTGCAGGGAACTGAGGCCCATCGTTGGGCAACTTCGTAGCCACTGGCTTCAGTCACTCGCTGGCTAGGCGAACCGTGACCTGCTTCGTCTCCCAGTTTCCCCCTTGTCCAAGGGCTCCCACTGAGAGTACTTCGGTGGAATTTAGTCCCAGATAGGGTGGGATGGGCAGCCTCACCATACTTGCATACTGTATTATCCAGTTAAGCCCCCATGCCACGACAAGGCATCCACCATGTGAGGGGTCATACACTGTGGATGATAAAGAAACAGTGGTTCTTAGATTGTGGCAAAAGCTATCTGTGAAAAAACTAGGAACGCTAGAGACTTATTTTATTTTCAGCATTAATTACGTTAGAAGTTGAAGTTTTCCTTAAAAAACAAATCCATAGCTTTTTATAAGACATCAGCATCATTTTATGTTCTCTGTTCTTAGAACAATTCCAATGTAAGTGAGCAGAAATCAAGCTGAATTACATAGCACTATGAGGCGTCATATAATACGAAATTCGTACGTAATACAACGTCGAAAACTCAACAAAATAATGAGAGTAAGGCAAAATACAGGAAAGTATTGCTTAACAAGTTAACTGTAATATTCTTCAACTGCATTTTAATATATTGTACCGCGATTTAAGGGTTTGTGGTTTATACTAACCTGTTTTAGATTATTGACACGACGTTATGTTATGTTGTAGTACAGTATAACGTTCTACAAAGTATGGTTAGCATAACGTATGGAATAGTATCCGCTCCCGATAGCGACCTGCAGTTGTGGGTGCATAACGAGAGCCTAAGACCACAGGGTGCGCCGGCCGTTGCACCTGAGATTTTTAGCAGCCTCTCGCCAAACACTTTTCGTCCCGCCGGCGCTGTGGAACGGAGCCTTTGCCGTGCAGGGAACTGAGGCCCATCGTTGGGCAACTTCGTAGCCACTGGCTTCAGTCACTCGCTGGCTAGGCGAACCGTGACCTGCTTCGTCTCCCAGTTTCCCCCTTGTCCAAGGGCTCCCACTGAGAGTACTTCGGTGGAATTTAGTCCCAGATAGGGTGGGATGGGCAGCCTCACCATACTTGCATACTGTATTATCCAGTTAAGCCCCCATGCCACGACAAGGCATCCACCATGTGAGGGGTCATACACTGTGGATGATAAAGAAACAGTGGTTCTTAGATTGTGGCAAAAGCTATCTGTGAAAAAACTAGGAACGCTAGAGACTTATTTTATTTTCAGCATTAATTACGTTATAAGTTGAAGTTTTCCTAAAAAACAATTCCATAGCTTTTTATAAGACATCAGCATCATTTTATGTTCTCTGTTCTTAGAACAATTCCAATGTAAGTGAGCAGAAATCAAGCTGAATTACATAGCACTATGAGGCGTCATATAATACGAAATTCGTACGTAATACAACGTCGAAAACTCAACAAAATAACGAGAGTAGGGCAAAATACAGGAAAGTATTGCTTAACAATTTAACTGTAATATTCTTCAACTGCATTTTAATATATTGTACCGCGATTTAAGGGTTTGTGGTTTATACTAACCTGTTTTAGATTATTGACACGATGTTGTGTTATGTTGTAGTACAGTATAACGCTCTACAAAGTATGGTTAGCATAACGTATGGAATAGTAATTGACTTGAGACATAAATGACTTGAACGACAGATCTGAGGTACCGATGATTCTCTTCTAAGACTTTAAGCTATAGCAATCATGCTCGGCATTTGTATTAAACAAATTATGGACGAATAAAGTGTGTAACGTTTTCGAAATAAAACCGTTTATGAGAAAAACAAAATGGCATTCTTTATGTTATGAAGATAGCTATCGTCCTAGGACTGAATTAGAGGATGCTGTTCGATTGATCTGTTCCTCCTCTTAGTTGAGTTTGCACTTTTGGAGCTCATTAACACAAACGTTAATTTTATAAAGAAAACACTTTTTAGTGATTCTGTGATAGCGATAGCCATAACAAACAGATGTACTGGTGCTTAGCCAAGCATCTACAATAATAAGGAAAGGCGCCATAATGACACATTTCTTCATTCGTGAATGTATTTGAGAGGGGAGCGAATTTTATTTATCAACAAACAAAACTGCTTCATCTGAATCTCGGACGCATCAGAAGATCATGCATGCATGAATCATTATTATTGATGCCTGGCTAAACATCAATGCATGTCTTCCGAATTCAGTTCCTGTGACACTTGCGAGTTTTTTTGTTTGTTATGGGTTGTAATATGCGCGAATCTACTAGTTGGGTTGAGAAGAGGAACAAACCTGGCAAATCGAGATTTCGGAAGAGTTATCAAGTTTGTTTCTAAAGCGGATAAAGTTATGGTTGTTGATGACTGCCGGTAGCACATCCTTTGAACCTGCCCGTATACCTGAGTCCAGCGTATCTTCGCCTAAAAAATTTCTATGAGTCCTCCCCCCCGTCCCGTCCCCCTCATCCCACAAATCATTTGATCTCGCGGCTTAGCGAACTACTCCATGAGAGCGGAAAGTCCATCGTATAAATACTATGCGAACTTGTACGAATTGGTTGATGGGCATAGATTAATGAGCAATCCGAAATTTCGTCCAGCTATCAAAACTTTTGCTGCTTTCAAAGTGACAACACTTCCAATGTACGTCTCCCACTGACACTCTTGTCTCTTTTGATTTCATCCTGTGAGCTCTTGTTTTCAATGTAAATTTCCTGGGCATAAGTAAAGTGGAAAATATCTATTCGCGAAGCGCAATTTACACTTCAAGATTTTTCACTGCTCAACGATTTATAATAATAACTCACACCTGTAGGGTTCTTACATGCGCCTTCTATAAAATTCCTGTGGGATATGTTGAAGAGGAAAAACAGTTGAAGCTAAACAATCATTTCGTCATAGTCAAAAAAATGCGCATCAAGAAACTTCTAAGGAAAGGACAGAAAGCTAACTTTTGTAAAATCCATAACACTCGGTTACTCTTGAAAATGAGTGAAATATTAGATGTGGTACACAAATATATGTTCTCGTCACACTTCGGAAATCTTATCACCTAAGCCATTTCTGCCGAAAAAACGTGCCCCTCCTGCTACTTTCCTTCCCCCCCCCCCACCTCATATGCAAAGAATTTGAATGTACCTCAAACACACACACAACACATACACGACACACGACATACACACATGCGACACACACACAACAACACACACAACACACACACAAGACACTCACACACACAACACAAACACACAACACACACACAGATAGACAAATACATACGACGATTATGCAGTACTTGTGCAAAATGTTGCGAATATCATGTGAATATTCTGAAGATATTCACAAGTGAGAATACTTTCACTCACCTCTGCCGATAACTCCATGACCCAAAATTTTGCATTCACCATACTGCAGTTGTCGATCATTCCATACGCTAGAGAACTCTTTGAGGTTGTTGATCGGAAGGCGGATGATACTCACAATGCGATCATATGTCCGTTCACCTGTAAGCCCTTCGCTGCTAAAATCAAGAATGAAACATTTCAAAAGTGGATTACCCAACAAATGTTTCATATGCAACACCTTTCCATTAAATCATTTCGAAGCACTGCACTATTACACTATTTCTATGGCGCGCTTAAATGCATTTTTTATTCTCCTTTTTAGTTTGCAATATCTAAATTTCAAGTCCTTCTATTCAATAATTCGTTTTTTTGTATCGTCACTTGCACACGATTCATCTTTCCTGCCACCAACGAACGCAAGCGGTGTATGCAGTAAGCTGTAAAAAATGAGGTTTCGTTTTAAAAAAAAAATCGGGGTTGTCAAAAAGAATATAGAACAGCTGAACACAACACGAGAGCGAATGAACGCAAAAAATTCACCCAAAATGAGTTCCACCTTACTTAATGACTCGTGCTGCACGTGGGTTGCTTTGAACTGAAAAGGAAGACTCCAAAAGTTAATCCCTAAAGTGGTAGCTCAAGACTGCTGCCATATACCCAACTGCATATAACTTAAGAGAGCAAACTTTAGGGTAAATCCTTATCCCCCCTCCCACCCCTACTTTCCTCAACATATCCGCTTCATTGCTTTGCTACGCCTTCGATTCCAAATATTTCTAAAAGAAAGGACAACAGCGTCTATGGTAATCCACTTGGCATATACAAAATATGGAACAAGAGTAGTCAGTCTTCGACGAAAGTTTGAAAGAAAAAAGGTCTCTCAGGAAGTAAGCAAATGTGAAGCGAACCCTGCTAAGCTATCGTATGTTTTAAAAGCACTTCTAGGGAAAGAAAAGATGAAAAGTGAAACCACAGTTGGCATAGAAGAGCTTAGCGATCTCTGGTGTGACGGAACACCGAAAAAACCAAATCGAAATCCAGCGCAAGACAAGCTTTTTCGCAAGAAAGCAAAAAATTTCGTTGCAACGAAACTTCTACCATTATTTAGTGCAGCATTTCAGAATGGGGAATTTAATGAGGAGTGGAAAGAGGCGAAAATCAGGGCAGTATTCAAGAACATAGGCAGTGGTCAAGAACCAGCCAGCTATCGGCCTATCAGCCTTCTTTCCTGCGTTTCCAAACTCTTTGAGCGATGCATACACTCACAGTTCTATGAAGCACTCGAGCCTTTTCTGCCCAACTGCCAACATGCGTTTCGTAAGAGGCATTCCATCACAACAGCGCTTGCGGAGATATGTGAAAAAATCATCTTGAACATGGAGAGCAATAACCAAACTTACATCGTACAGGTAGATATCCAGAAAACGTACGATACTGTGAACCCATATCATTCAGATGGCAAACTAACAAACTCCTCCAGAAAATCATCGACAAAGGAAATCCGGATGGCAAACTAACAAAGTTACTAGAAGACTACCTGCTAAAAAAGAGAATAAGAACACTGGGTGAAGACGGAACTTCCAAAGCGAAACAAGTTCCTACAGGCATCCCGCAGGGAGGCATACTTCCGTCTATCCTTTTTGCCTTCTTGTTTTCTGGCGTAAGCGAGGTTGAGACGAACGGGAAAATGATACTCTTCGCACATGACGTGCAACTTTTATACACGTGCGAAGAAAGTGAAGAACCAAAGGTGGCGAATCTGATAGAAGAAGATATGAAAAAAATCATAAAATACCTAAGAGAAGCACTACAGATGAAAATAAATGAGTCAGAAACAGCTATCACCAGATTCGGAAGACCGCGAACTGAAAGGATCTTGGCTGGTGGGACCACTCTGAACATTTGCGGAGAAAAAATAACCGTAAAAAATAACATCCGCAACCTAGGCCTACACCTAGACCATAGTTTAACCTTCCGAGCTCACTTTGATAACGTGTCTCGTTCGTGTTCAAAGCTTCTCTACCATATGAAACCAATAAGGCAATACATGAATACGAAAAACATAACCATGCTAATAAACGCCTATGTAAGCCCCAAAATCATATTATTCCTGCCCATCGCTGCGATAGCAACGAAAAAAGACCTTAAAGTACTTCAATGAGTTGCAAAATCACCCGGTCAGAATCATTCACAACCTTAAAAAATCCGAGCAAATTGGTGAGCACAAAGCCCACTACAGCTAGGGAGATAACTCAACAATGAGCAGAACGGAATTTAAAGTAATGACCATGAAAATGCAAAACGGCCAACTCAGTGAAAAATTGAATTTGCTGACAAAATCAACTCAGAACCGAACGAGGCGTGAAATGTACACGTGTGAAACATTCCGAACAAATTACGCACTAAAAACCATGAGACACCGAGCGACTGCTTTCCTCAATACACTGTTACCTTTGAGCTGAATTGTGTTATGTAGTGATTGTAAGGATGTGGTGTGGAGAAATTGAAGAGAAAGATTCTCGATTAAATGATATACATATCGTGAAAAAAAAAATCCGCTCTTTATTAGGCTTGTATCTCTTTGTACCTAACTATATTTGATTGTATCTGATTATATCTCTGTATCGTCTTTGTACTGTCGTTAAAAGGTAATCATTGCCTATCGACTAAATAAAAGAGTCGATTCGAAAAAAAACAAATTCTACATTAATTGATCTGTGTGAACGATCAGGAGATGTGAATTGAACATTTCAGAGATAATACATAAAACTGCGTTACTAGGTAGCATGGAAATAAACTTCGCGTACATTTTATTTCATATTACGCGTTATATTTTTGTATTGACTACTAGCGTCGAATTTTGAACAAATTTTCTCAATTTTGAACAAAATTCTCAAGTTTTCAACAAATTTTTTTTTAACATACGATCGAAAGCAAAAGAGAGGTGGTAGCAAAAAAGTGGATAAATACAGATGTTATGCAAGATACATGACCCTTTTCTCCTACCAAACCGCTGAAAAAAAAAAACCTTTCATAACCATATGTCTTAGTGGTTGGCCAGTATAGAGTGTACTCCTACTGAGAATCAAACGATCAGGACCATAAAATAAAGTTTTTCGCTTTTTTGGACGTTTTTCATTGATCAGTTTGATGATCGTTCACAATAACTGCCTATTATAAAATTATCCGCAAAAAGAGCATACCGCTCAACTAACTGTGCACAGGACTTTAATAACAATAAGCCAAAGTAACTGCTTGAATATTTTGAACGCGGAGTACCATGGTCTTGTTCACAAACGAACGGCACAGGATCAGGGAGAAGGATCATCGCCACATCGTCACCAGCTTTGCCATCGCCGTACTGAAATTCATTCTTTTCGAATACCATGACTACTGACACCTTGCTAAGTCATTGTTATACTATGCGCTATTTTCAATAACGATATCGTTTGCATTTTTTTTGGATGAGTCTCATGGTTAGACTAGCTATTTGACTCAGGGTCACATGCTATAAACAGGTCGTCCTTAAATGTGAACAACTCTGGTACCAATTTCGGGTATATCGATTAATTCATCGGAACCTCAGCGCTCAAACTGAGGCTCGGGTGGGACATCGTTGGCCAGAATTGGCATCTATTTTAGTGCTAGAACTTCCTTTTTTTTCGAGAGGATTCCACCTCGGCAAATGAATTCCCAGTAAAGGAAACAGGATCATGCACTCACCAAAATAAGTTGGCCAAATAGATCACCTATCAGAGCGAATGCTGAAAGCTTCGCAACTAGGTTAATTTTCACTCGAGTACGAAAATCTTCAACAAAACTTCATACAGCATTCATGAGTGGATCTTGCAAATTCATATTTGACAATTTCTCTCAGTAACGGTCTCGTGGGCACGCAGCTCCAAGATAGGCATTGCCTTTAACAAAAGCATAAGTTTTCTTATACTCTTATTTTTAGAATTAAATATTTACTCACTCACCAACCGCTAGTTGAAAATCAGTTGATAGTGGGCAAACAACTGGTTGATAATCAGTGGGCGAGTAACCAAAAATATTTGTTAAACTGATAGCCAGTATTTGATTACATCTTGAATCAATGCGCGAGTAATCAAAAATATTTGTTAAACTGATAGCCAGTATTTGATCACATCTTGCTTATCAGATCTCTAATATTCACATGAGTCATTGTTAGTGACCGTTTCGCCATCTGTTCAATAGCTTATGCACTTAGTCGTACGTTTTACTTTATATGGTTGAATGGAAATGAATGAAATGTTTTTTCTGTGCGAAAAAATTCTAAGTAGAGAAAACTATAATTTTTTAAGCTGTATTTAAAATGCTAAAGGCTGCTCATCGACAAAGACGTAAGCAGACTAGATTCGTAATATTCACTGAAATGTTGAACTATAGAATAAGGTTCTTGGCATGAATTA
>JPKZ01001440.1:0-22342 GCA_000803305.1 Toxocara canis | reverse complement strand
GCTTACTTGCAGAAACAGCATTTCATTTTTGACTCATCATTTATGCTGTTAGAAACCATCGATTTCAAATTTGATCGTCCCACTATTAAGGCGTCAATTTAGTGCGCGTATCCTCAATGTGTTTTTCAAAAAGTTAACTGTTTTTATTTTTAAAGCAACATTAAGAGGAATTAAACTCATCCATTCATTTGCTTCTTCTCGTTTCTAATCTCTTTCCCTTTCGCTCTGCAATTAGCGACGATCGATTAGCAAAAACATTAACCAACCTTGTAAACCCACTGCACCGTCGATATAGTGAAGTCAACCTCTCCGTTGATCATGAACATCGCTGTTACGCTGAAATAATGCCGATTTGTTAGCGCTCTACCTAGAATCATCCGATGCTAATAGGTGATACATGCTTGCATAAAAATTAATTTGTTCGCAAAAAGTTGCGCACTTTCTAAGAAATCGTTCTCTTTATGATCAGAATTTCTCTATTTCATCTAAAATTAGAGAAATTTTCATTACCAAACTGCCTGTTCTTTCGCAGTGGCTTTAATTCCATACATATATGTTTATCACCTATCACGTTGCCGCTGAACCATTGCCGTTGCAAGGCTGACACCGTAATTTGTGTTTTTTGTATATGTGATTCCGCTGACTGCTAGCCTTGCAACAATCGCAACAATCATCAACCAAAGTTGAAAATCGCAGTTGTTGAGATAGGCTGTTAACGAATAAGGTAATTAGAGAATGAACGTACGATTTGTGGTCGATATCCGATGTTCAGATAACAGCGTACGAAACTGTGATATAATTGGCTGATAAAATCAAATACTACAAAAATCAAAGTTCATAATTAAATAAAACGCTATTCCATTATTCCTCTATCGCAAATTGTTATATAATCAAGGGATGAGTGCGTAGCAGGGAAAATTTACGCAACAATTGCAATCTATGCAGACAAGAGTCGTTTTAAAACAATCATGCTATGAATTTTCATAGAAAACTATTTGCTGTTTCTCGTGGATCGAATTTCATCAATTCGAGTATCGATCATATCAGCTCAAGTGAATCCTGCTTCGCAGTGAATGCAAAAATCTGGAAAATAAAAACAAAATTTTCCCGAGAGAATCGTTTTACTCGAAATTTTTTCTTCTCTTTCTCTGGAAAATATATCCTCTTCTTTTCAGTAAGGTTAACGACCAATAAGCTTGGAAAATCATTTTGCAATCTTGGTGAACAAAAATGTTTTCGAAGCATTAAAAAGAACTGACGATTTCGCTTGCGAGAAACTGCCATCGCTTCCTTTCAAGCAATGGGCTGCTGTTAAAATCACTCGACTCGAGATCAACGCCCCTGCGCACTCCAAAGAACGAAACTCATCTGCAAATGTGTGAAACAATTGCTCTTAATGTGACTCTATCGAGAGTTAAACGGTAAAATTTCGAGCAATTAAAGAGTAATAAAGTTCACATTGCTCTAGCTATGCACAAATGAGCAGTGTTTTTCAATCCGTTTCCTTTTATAACAATCAAATGTCGCCTCATCAACAGTTGTCGAGAACTGAAATTGTGCCTCATTGAAGGACATACGAGTGGAGATTGTTGATCTGCCAAGTTGATCATTCTTTAAAAGTTCAAGCGAGCATTTTTTCCGGCAATGATGAGCACCGTTCTACGCGTACAAATGCCAGGGCCGCTTTACGTCGCAATCTTTAACTCCACTTCCCACCTACCACTTGTCACCTGAGAATCATGATAAGTTTGTTGGAAGAAATGCATTGGACTCTTTAAGTGTAATGTCTGCCAACGTCTGCCGTCAACAGCACTTAGGAATTAGCAAACTTTTTAAATAATGAAAGGAAATGTAATTTTTACCAAACCGAAACTAGCTGGAAATGGAAAAAAAAGGTCCTTCAATGAGTTCAGAAGCGTTTCAGAAGGTCCTTCGATGAGTTCAGAATGCGACAGCACGGTTTGAGCATGCACTTTCGCAATTCAGAACAGTCCAGCTTCCTACTGCCTATTTCGTTCAATGAATGTTCGAAAAGCAAATGAAGAATGCTTAATCATGCTCTCTTTCTCTCCATCTATTTGATCAGCGATCACAGAAATGGTTTTAACGCATTTTGTGCAGCGATGTTAGCCAAGCGAGATGTTCATGAGGTCGCCAAAGCTCTTGTCGCACTACTTGTCAGGTGTCGTAATTGATCCGAAAATTTATGAGTGGTGTCCAGTTTTCGCTGGAGAGCCTTCACTTTTCTACGGGCTGTACCTGACAAGTTTCATTACGGCAACTCTTCTGCCTTTTTCGTGAAAATTGCTAGCAGTGATTGCGTGGCGTTTAGAAAGGCGATTTCGCCCTATTTTTCAAAGACAGACTTCTTTCGAAATGACCGCTGTCGACTAAATTGCCGAAACAATTGCCATGCTCGTCAGATCATGATAGGAAGAAAGTTTGTCCAAAACAGCTTACTCGGAGCTCGATGTCAGTTTTCACTAACGATCAAGTAAGCTCACTTCTTCGTTAATTTAGCCGTTAAAGTGATAGAGGAACAAATTGAATGAAAAAATGAAGTACGTGGAAGTGGCAAGTTTACCATTCTCAACGAAAACAATTTGTAGCTCAACAATAAACGGATAGTCATTTTCATTTTCGACTTTCGTTTGCCGTAGATGAAAGGCATAAATCGAGTCGACCAGCAGCAAACCGACAATGAGCAATATCGTTGGGAATGTGGAGCAGCGAAAGTGACAACCGAGATGAGCGACGTTCATAGCGACTGGTGGCATAACTCATGAGGATTCATGTTTTAAGAAACCGCCCCACCTTATAATTAATCAACACGGTATGCGAATGCAAATTAATTGACACTTATTTGCACCATTTCGAAACAAAACCATCAATGATCTTTTTCGAAGCGATGATGATGTCCGTTCTTTGAATCACCTGTACACCTTCGGATATGTACGATAGGAATTTTCGCGAAACAAAAAAAAGCCAACTTTCTTAGCTTAATTCATAACTGCGTGTGCTAGTGCGACATTTTTTTTTTTTCAACGACAAGTGCACATATCGTATTTGATTTTGATGCAAAGCTTTTCTTTCGCCTTTATGCGTTAAGATAAATTTATGTTTACTGGTCGAATAATGACAAGATCTTTTTAATGCGCATGCATGTGTCATCTGATTGCTTGTTTTGTTTACCGTTCCTATGCGATATGGTGAGCTATACTCGACAAGCACAAAGTGTTAGTTATGAAATATCTTGAACCACAGCACATTTCAAGATGATTCATCAATATCACAGGATATCATCGGCACCGTAAGATGAGAAAAAATTTTCATGTGTTTCCCCAGCTGATCATTTTACAATGAACTGCAAAGTTTCCTGTAACTACGAATGGACGCCGTATAAGACGAAAACACTGCAAACCTTGTGACGGTCATCACAGTTTATACGGTTTATATTAACAATTTAATCAACTGCTGCTTATTTGCACCATGGCTAATCTTAGAGCACCGGAAGGGAACGGAGGAAAGGCAAAATTCATGTTCGGCCAAAAGTACCAAAACAAATAAACAAACAGTTCTGTCTGTACGAAAAAAAAACAACTGCCTTTCAAAAGAAGAACCATCAACAAATAAATTCTGTCAACTGAAAGGGCAATTCTCTCAATGATTCTCGTAAAAAACTTCTCTTTGCAAAAAAAAAAAAAAATTCCTATCAGTCGACGATTTCCGTCAAATGAAAATCAAATAGAAAACAATTTATACCAACAAAAAACTAGTTGCCGTACCAAACGTTTCAGCTCGTTCACGCAACGAGTTTCTTCGCATATAATGGACCAAATGGAGGGAGAGACTCCCTACATGCTTATATCCACAATTATTGCGGATGGATTGTGCGAAGCTTCCTTTTCGTCAAAATCACTGACTTCTGTTCCAAGAAACGATGCCTAGTTAAGATGGTCAAATTCGTTCTAGAAATACTGGAAAATCAAAGAAATGACAATTGATAAAGCAGAACTGTTCGCTCTCGATCGGCGACCATAAATTCGGCTCTTCACTGTTGACGTATACTGATGCATGCGTTAAAGTGCTGTTCAAACGATTGCAATCAAGAGATCAAAGATATTCGCACTCTGGAAACAACCTTCCTTAAGCTTTCGCACTCTTTCTTCAGAGGCCTTCAATTTTCTATTTACTAAGCCACGAATGTGTACGTTGCAGGCTGTAATGGGATGATGTGTTCTGCATGGCGAGACTAAATTTCATTTCTTGGAAAAAAAGTTGATGGCAATTATTCTCCTGAATCATTCAATAACTCGTCCAAAGATATGAACAATAACCCATCCAGAAAGAGACACAGCGGTCCGTCTTGTATATAAGGGGCTCATGATAGGTCGCAAAATATGTAACAATATGCTGGTGATCAAATGAATAATGGCCATCAAGAAAATTATAAATTGTATAGAAATATTGCGAATGGCTCTCTAACAAAATCATGAGTATTTGTTCACCTACATTCATCAGTGATTATCATAAAAGGGATACAGCACACATTTACATCGTGCTCTCGCACCACAATTAAGGGGGGAAGGGAGGGGGTGAAGCAAGATAGGTAGGTGAACATGCTCTTGTCAATGATAGGGAAATGCGAAATAAGCACAGCGCACTTGAATTACTGTTGCTAAATTTCATCACCTTAAGTTGGTTTCTCGCTCATAAGCATGGACGAACAGACAAATAGGCAGACAGACACATGCAGATTTTCACAGCTTTGTAACTTGATCAGGAAAGTTGTTTGGAAATCTTACTTGTTTTCAGCATATTGCACTATAGCACCGATAGATTTTGTTTTTATCGTTATCCTCTACGATTCTATACTCTGGGTTACCATCACTTCCTGGTTCAGTGAACAACGTATCGCTAGGTATGCAAAGAGACGCGCAGCCATACAATTTCTCTTTTTGTTTTGCATCGCATTCATCGCTTTGAGTGCAATACAGATTCGTTAGCAGTGCGATATCGTGAGACGCAGAAGGGTACTGAAATTTTCAGTAACGACATTTCGGTAATATCACTCTACGATTTACCTTCGATCCGTATAAAAATAGTCAAATCACGTCTCAAACCCCACGGGTCCAATTCTACGTGAATTTCGCTTGAATCTTCCGTTTCCATGCCTACCATAACAGATCACTCGAAAACGCTGACATTCGTGCACTCGGAATTCACACTTAACTGGAATCTTCATCAATATTTACTAATTAGCCATAACAATGTACCTAATCTGCATGACTTGCACAATACACTGCTCATTAACGATTCCTACATACGAGAACAGCTGAGGATACGTGATACACAAACGAAATAGGAAAGCTTAAGCCTAAAAAATAGCTATTACCGTACCTTTCATTTTATTAACGAAAGCGCTATGCTTTCACTCGACATTTTGTCCATACCAAAAAAAATCTCTTGCTTTGTCTGACGTTGCCAAAACTTGATTTGACCCGAATTCACCATAAAATTGTTCGCTTTTGCAATAAGTTATAAGTTTTGCAATATGGGCGTTTTTATTTCAGGAGCCGCGTTTTATCGGCGAGAAGACGACGGATGAAAAGTTTAATTACTTAATGAGACAACTTTACGAAATCAAATCCTTTTTGGCAAAACGACTTTGTAATCGACGTCAAAGTGCTTGCTCCAAATTCAGCAGTTTGAAGTCCATCGATAAATGAGGAAGTTATTGGATGACCAGAGAACCAACATCGCCTCACAACGAACTCCAGCAGGTGCAGTTTGATAGAAAGCTGAAAACCATACCAACCGGCTGCTCCGATTCCCGCCTCCAGCATGTTTAACGAAGCCACCTAATAAATGTTTGAAAATCAAGCCAACAGCGCTTGGCTACAGGTACGCTTTTCTGCAGAACACGATCGAACAGTTCCTCTTCGCACTAACGTTCGCATGAAGGAGAGAGATGCCCAGCACAAGCAAATCAACGAAACAGATAAATTTGCTCCGCTATTAATAAATGCCTCAAAGTGTTGCAAGAAATTATATTCATTCTCAACCACAATTGGAATGAGCTACATTTCGATGTTGCGTTGTTTCACTAGATATGAGCGAATTCTGTAGCAGCAGAGAAATTTTTGAGAAATTCTTGGCATCCAAACTGTTTTGCTTATGTAAAAGAAATGACAGAAATTATGCTAGTATTTAACCGGGATGAAGAGCCTTTTTGCTATTACTAGGCTTGCACAAATTGCAGTTGCGTAGAAAAATTGGTCTTTCCTACTGTTATAACATCTTCGGCAAATATTTACCGTGAATTACTAGATACATTTACTAATTACTAGATACACTGTTTGTACAGGTAACCATCAAGGAAAAGTACATATATATACATATATTTATATATATACGTACTGCGCTGGTATATATGAATAAATATATATAAATTTACATTTATGTATTTATACATACATATATGCGTGTGTGAATGAAGTTGTAAAACGTCTTTGTTTGAATGGGAAATGACTCTTGAATGGGAGATCAGCGTTTGAATTGAAAATGACGTTTTCAAGAGTAGGGAGATCATTTTCATTAAGGCAAAAGTACTGATTTACACTGACATTAAGTAGCATCAACTACTGCTAGTACATTGTTGGTAGTAATAAATGGGTGTTACGTACTATAAGTATACTAGTGGATGGGTATGAAGTCATGTCGGCAATTGCACTTACTACTGTTGGCACTATCTCTTGCCCAAATTGGTGTTACCCTCTCCTAGTAACAACAGACAACGCCGTATGGAAGCGGCGTCCACAACTACGCTATTAAACAGGACATGCTCCCACTATAATTGATTCACTTACGGAGTGGTGATTGGTGTAGCCTGTGGTGACCATTTTACCCAAGTTTTGGCACTCAATTTCCCACAGCTTTTCATTTCTTGGTAAGAGAATCACGTCCTGAATTATCTCTAATGAACTGTATCTGCATCGCATGAGCGTGAACTTCGATCCCACAAATTGAAATTGGGAGTAGCTGTACACCTGACTCATTTTTCCTTCCTAATTGTCCTCCACCAGCCATAACGCTTTCAGAAACTCTCAAATTCGTTCTGAAATTCTGCGGGGTGCCAATTGCAGTGACACTCGTGATGCACGAAATTTCGCCAGGATGGTTTTATCAGGGTTTCTGCGGTGAAATTTTGATTTAGACAGGCATCCCTTCCCTTCGCTGCATATGCATACAAAACACGCTCACTAATAGCAGATCGAAGATGAGTTTGCCGTGCAGTGAAAGACGCAAGAAAGCTTTCATAGTCGGCGCCTTTAGAACTTGTAACCATTGTTAGTGGCCGGATTTTTAGTAAAAATGTTTATTTGTATTACAACAGAACTAAATACAGTAAACTAGCAGGATATCAGATATTGGAATAAGAGTGTGAGACGAAATTAATATTTTTATTGCATACGACTTAATTCGCAACCGTGACGGTACTACATACAAGTGCATAACCTGTGCATCCCACTTGATATATTACAAAGATGAATAAATCGTGTAGAAATATCTCTACCTTCACTTCTCACATAGATGAACAATATAAGAAAGAGATTTAAAAAAAAAGTGTTGTATAATAGTGTTATCTCCGCCGAAAGCTAAACTCAAGATTGTCAAAGGGCGTTTCTTATAACGAAAAAGGACAATGCAGACACTATAGCTTAATGATTCTCTTTGAGGATGATATATTCACAATTTTTAGAACAACGAGAAGCGATAGAAAAAAATCTAAAAACTTTTGGATAATTCAAAGTCGACTTGATAGAAATGCTCATCAGAAATACAATAGCCCAGAAACGAACACAATGAGAAACGAGAGAAAACAGACAATGATCGTAGTCAAGAATGTTATTTAATTAGTGAGTTTTATTCGACACAAACAATCGGATGCGAAATGCCATCGCCGTTTTGTTCAGTGACGTTGCTTAGCTTGCACTATACAATGAACTTAGAGAAGCGCATGATGTGCTTAATATGAAATTTGCCGGGTGCATCGTTCAACAAGCAAAATCGCTTGCCGACATGCTTACGATCAAGCAAAAAACCTCTGAATAATAGACTGCTGTGAGAGGGACGGAGGGGGGGGGGGGTGGAAGGGGGGAGGGGGGGGACAGGAAGAGGTAGGGGTGAAGCAGACAATATAAATCGGGGGGGAGGGGGAGGGGGGGGGGGGGGGATGGAAGGGAGGAGGTGGGGGACAGGAAGAGGTAGGGGTGAAGCAGACAATATAAATGGTTAGCCAACATGACAGCTATTCAAGATAAGGGTCAAACGTCGTGATAGCTGATCGGCCAAAAATTCGCTGCGTCCAATGGTCAAGAAATGCAAAAATTGCATTTTTGAAGTGAATAATGTTTAAAACGTTTAGTAAAGTCTAACACAGTGAGCACCAGAAATGTTGCATATGGACACACCGGTTGATCTAGCGATTGGTTTTTATAGTATGTGGATCTTTTGCTCGAGTTCGGCTTAAGCAACAGGAAATGGAAGCTATATAAATAACGGGTGAGGGCGAAAAAAAGGCTCATTGAACAAACTATAACGGCAGTAAGTTGTGTACATTTCATGGCGAATGCTGTAGTTGTTGCCATTTTAAGCCTAAAAACAATCCATTTAATGCACATCTTACGCGTCTTGGAAAAACAGCAGGGGCTGTGGCAAATCGAAATCGTAAGGCGCATCGTATACACTCAGACGTACGTTCTTGCCTCATAGGAGCACTCATTGGTACATGCATCGGGTATAGGGTGCTTTTCATATACATAAAAATACGGCGCGCATAATTTTTCGATTTGTTATGAACCCAGCTTATTTTAAGGTTTTTCATGTGGGCCATTACATGGAATTGCGGTCACTTTGTCATTTTTATCTGTTTGCATTTCTTGAGAACTGTGAGAAATAAATGAAAATGAGGAACAAATGAAAATGAGTAAATAAACTATCGTTCATAAAAATAGAAACTGTTGGAATCACAGAACAACTAGATTTCTCAATAGCCAGCATCACATCTGTGTATACTGAGGGCGTATTTTCTCATTTGCTTTGTTATTCTAATTTATATCGCTCATCACAACAACATCTGCATTTGGCATAAGAAAGTCAACCAATATCGTGAACTAAGCATCAAATTTCAATATTTCTATTGCTTTTGTATAAGCTTACACAACTCTCATGTCTAGCCCTCATCTAGCAATAGGGAACTTTTAGCGAATACGTTGAAACATATTTTAATTTTCCGCTTCATCTTGGCTTTTCATGAATTGAATACTATCATTTGAAAGATCACATAAACGTCAGCTATGTTTTGATATTTCCAAAAAAAAGCGTTAAACATTTTTGACTGCAAAACGTCTTTCTTTATTGAGCAGAATTTTTTGCAAAATTTGTGCAGACTTTAATTTTTTTCATTGTTTTTTTTCCGCGCATAGGTCACAGATGACGTTCACATTGTATAAAAAATTCAACTAACTTTTAATGGTGAGCGACTTTTTGGCCTGTGCTTTCGAGAGAGCAAAGCAAAACGACTTTAATTCGTTTAATTCGTGGTTTTTTTTAAATCCGCCTTAGGAAGGGGAAATTGCTAAAAAGAAAACGTTATTGCTATGCTGTACTCTAGTCGCTGCGTGAATATTTCATCGAAATCATGTACTTATTTGGTAAAATTTATGCATTTATAGAAATTATTGCTCAATTCTATTCACGTAAAAGACTTAAAGTGCAATATCCCGCTGATTATCACCTTAGTTGACATCATTTTTATGATGCATTCACTTGCCCTTTACTTTTCAAATAATGCTTATGATTGTCATCTAACGAGTACATCGGCAACTCAAAAAAAAGCCTCATCTTTACTGTGATGACATTGAATTCAGAAAATTCCACAAGTAACACAAAGTCGACTTTTAACTCTTGTCATTTGAAAATTAAAAAAAACTCTTGAATTCCTTTTTTTTTCACACATTTACTGCAATAGTTCTCCGAAATAAAATCTTTTTTTTTTTTTAAATCGAATCGACTCTTTTATTTAGTCGATAGGCAATGATTACCTTTTAACGACAGTACAAAGACGATACAGAGATATAATCAGATACAATCAAATATAGTTAGGTACAAAGAGATACAAGCCTAATAAAGAGCGGATTTTATTTCACGATATGTATATCATTTAATCGAGAATCTTTCTCTTCAGTTTCTCCACACAACATCCTTACAATCACTACATAACACAATTCAGCTCAAAGGTAACAGTGTATTGAGGAAAGCAGTCGCTCGGTGTCTCATGGTTTTTAGTGCGTAATTTGTTCGGAATGTTTCACACGTGTACATTTCACGCCTCGTTCGGTTCTGAGTTGATTTTGTCAGCAAATTCAATTTTTCACTGAGTTGGCCGTTTTGCATTTTCATGGTCATTACTTTAAATTCCGTTCTGCTCATTGTTGAGTTATCTCCCTAGCTGTAGTGGGCTTTGTGCTCACCAATTTGCTCGGATTTTTTAAGGTTGTGAATGATTCTGACCGGGTGATTTTGCAACTCATTGAAGTACTTTAAGGTCTTTTTTCGTTGCTATCGCAGCGATGGGCAGGAATAATATGATTTTGGGGCTTACATAGGCGTTTATTAGCATGGTTATGTTTTTCGTATTCATGTATTTACGTTTTTCGTATTCATGTATCGCCTAATTGCTTTCAGATGGTAAAGAAGCTTAGAACACGAACGAGACACGTTATCAAAGTGAGCTCGGAAGGTTAAACTATGGCCTAGGTGTAGGCCTAGACGGTAGTTAAACCTTCTAATTTGGAAACCGTTCTCATTTTGTAGAAAACGCGAATCGCTCACTCAAACAAAACAAAAAAAATTAAGCTGTTTCGTTCTCAGTTGCTTATAGAAAATAATGTTCACCTCAAGAATTACCTAACTCTTGGAGCGTGACCAAGTAACACTAAACAATATTCACTGTCTAGCTTTTTCTGTGCAACTGTATAAAAAACCTTTTCTTACCAAACGCTTTTTATGTCTTCGGTTTGCTGAGTGGAATATATTTGTGTCATTGGTTTGCTAAGGGGAATCTCTATATCTACCACTGCTCATCGCCGTAGATAGATATCGAGATTTTACTGACGCATAGTTTTTGTGCGGCAGACGTTAAATTGCATCTTACTGGAATGCCATGCAAAAGTCGTGCAATTTTGAAGGAGTTCGAATGCGCTTGCATCGTTTGAGGACGACAGATACATGGAAAACATTGAGAGCAAAGTTGTACAGGGCTGTTTTGATGTGATCTCTTGCGACAGCCACTTTTTTGTTTCAGTAGAACATCGTCATAAGACGTTGTTTTTTTTTTGCAAATATTTGTATTTAGCTGCTCTTTAGAATATTTAGGACATTTTCGCCAAGAAAAAAGCCCAAAAAGTGCATTATAGCGAAGAGGATCGGTTGCACACGCAAATAAAAACGTTTGGATTGTTGTTTCTGTTCGATCGATCGCTCGACGTAGCCCATAATCACATGTTGAGATTAACTTGAACTAGATTTTAAACCAAACAGATAAAATCATGAAATTCCATAAACATTTTAAGCAGTTCAGTGCAGACACAAGCGCACCTGAGCAATCGCTCGAACGGAATGCTGCGCCAAAAAAGTAACCTCGTATGTGTCTTGATTTCCTCTTAGTTCCGAGGAATCTGGTACAATATCGTGTCTCGATTTTTTGCCCACATTCTTCGCAAGATGGGAAGTCGACATACCTCAGCGGATAGCGTGACCATAATGTCGGTCAATCCCACCGCTGAAGCAGATCACAGCCTTGCCACAATGGTCGGCTCTCCCGACCACTCTTCACCAAATCATGTCGAGCGCTTTGCAAATGTGTATGGAGTGATCTCCCACTCGTCCTCTTTAGCTTTTGAAGATAGCATTCGGTGACCTGTGCTGTCCATCCAATTTCCACTGTGCTTCTCACTTGTCCTCACAAAATGTGTCTACCAGCGCATCCTTGTTTCACAGCATCCTCTACCCCGCTCACCGTGTTTGGATCATATCGAGAAACGAAATGCGCGCAGAACACAAACATTAATCTCTGCACAATCCAGCTATCTTGCAGTTGCTCTCCTCTTCGCAAGACTATTTAATAGGAACTATCAATGCGTCCCTGAGCTGTATTTGTATGGGAAAGGAGGTGGCTGCGATTGGCAGTCGACATTATGATTGAAAAAAAATCGTAGAATGTCGAAACATGAACAAGATTTTGGAGTGATATGTGAGAAAAAGAGCAGTGATATGTGAAAAGAATTTAGGTTGTTCAGAGAATGCAACTATTGTTTACTACACCAGTTGTGCGAGTTACAGTAAAGTAATTGCTATAGATTTGATTAAAATTTGCTCATCGTCATTCTTGTCATTTTCACTTTATTCCTTAGAGCTGCCATATCGATCAAATACCACTTTTGAACGCGTTCATCTCATCCCAATTTCATAGAAGCATCATCTCGTCGTATAGTCAAAAATGCTATTCATGCGATCAAAATTCACGCACAAAAATATTCCTGATGGGAAGTGAGCTAACCGCAACCCAAATAAAATTGAAAAATTTGTCTCACAACTCCATTTTATTCAATTTGCGAACTCTCAAGTAAAATGATTCATCATGCGATTTTAGATCAAAGCGATGGAAAAAACAGTGGGCAAAATTGGTAGTGCGATAGCAGTGGTCGATCGGATAGTGAGACGTGCAACACGCCGAATCGGTTCCTGCATCGACTTTTTGGCAGCAGTAGTTTTATGTTCAATGCTTGCTTGGGTGGAGGGCTCGTGTTAGAAAACAAATGATGACCATTTTGACGTAAGCGTTTGTCCACGAACTGTTATGCAGCCATCTGAGCAAGTCATCGATTTTTGCACAGCACGAAAGCACGAAACTCCCCGTAATCTTCAAAGCATTCTTGATTTGCTTGGGTGGAGGGCTCGTGTTAGAAAACAAATGATGACCATTTCGACGTAAGCGTATGTCTACGAACTTTTATACAGCCATCTGAGCAAGTTTTTGCATAATTCACGCATGATAGTTGGCTGCTTTCATCGATTTTTGCACAACACGAAACTCCCCGTAATCGTCAAAGCATTCTTGATTTGTAATAAGTCAAATTTCACTTAATATACTCTCAAAATTTTTATTGGCGCTCCAAGCGAGCAGATGGGTGGGGGACCTAGAAATCTTGCTGAGGTGCCAACACTAACTATACGCTTTTAGAATTCGACCTTCATTTACATCTCAAAATCTTGTCGTTCCAGCCGACCCGAATGCGCGCATGTAAGACGGAAAGAAAAGAACAAGTGTAAAAAGGACCAGAAATGTTAAAAACAGAAGCACACTTATTAGCGTATCCAAAATTTTTCAAGACAGTAAGGAGGGAGGAGGGGAAGTTGTCGATCCGAATAGCCCGACGGAAGGAATTAGTGAAGAAAAATCGCCCATTTTAAGAAAAGTAAAGAGATTTTTAATAATAAATGCAAAATTTTATTTGCAACTCACTATTTCTTACCATCAGTTAAAAGTTCGAAACAGTCCCTACTGCAAAGCACAGTATACAGTCCTGTCTAATACGCATGAACATTCTTACCTATTCAGATCCGACGGGGTGTCACAATCTCCAAAAATCTTCCCATTCCGTTTAACAATGATCATCTTGCTAATAACAAGCGAGAAAGCGCGCCATGCAACTGAAGTGACATGCGCTATTACCATTTGGCTGCTAAACAATGCGGCTTCATGATCTGATCAAAAATAGTAAGGTCTGCATTTGTGCTTTAACTGCCTCAGCTGCTTTATAAACAAATCCACCATAGAAGATTTTTTTTCGTCTACCGTCCGACTGGTGGAAAATGAAAACTGACCGATTAAAAAATGTGTTAATGTTTTTGGCATTTTTGACCCTCAGCCAATGGACCATCAGCTCTTGTAGAATATAAGTACCAAACATAATTCTGCCTGCAATGACTTGCAAATGCGGGCAGACAGAA
Source organism: Toxocara canis (assembly GCA_000803305.1). Classification (NCBI taxonomy): domain Eukaryota; kingdom Metazoa; phylum Nematoda; class Chromadorea; order Rhabditida; family Toxocaridae; genus Toxocara; species Toxocara canis. Next base: position 8,266 of record JPKZ01001440.1, on the reverse strand, counting down.
AAGCACACACAACTATACACGCTTAGACGATGGAAGCATAACGCGATTCGCAAATGAAAATCAGCTAATGCGCTCGTTGTCGCCGCAAACGCACGACAATTGTTGTCAACAGCAAAAGCGCATCGGAGTGTTGTGCTTTTTTTTTTGATCAGTAGTGATGAACGTATAGTGTACATAACACCATTGGTCTAGCACCTGAACAATTATTTAACACATGATCAACGAATCCGCATTAAAACTTCTATGTATCCCTTTCGCATTTTCTTAAAAAATCTCTTTGTATTAATAGGACGACGCCCATCATCCCCCCCCCCCCTCCCCCTATAACGGTTAACGATTTCGGACAGCAATAACAAGATTCATCGATCAAGTTTTCAGCAAAGACTTCGTAACATTTTGAAACGTTCTAACGCTGTGGTGATAGACGTTCAATTGAAAACATGGCAGGTTTAAAAAAAACACCTATGACGCGCACATTTGAAATCATGCTTGAAAGCCGAGATGCTCGTTGTGATTATACTTGAAATTTCAAAATCCATCATACGAATTATCGCCAATCAACATGCATACATTTCCGTTGTTGTTTTGCAAAAGCAAGATTTATAACGCTTTGCACTTCAGACAGTTAGCTAGTTCATCCCATTGTTACTCTTTAAGGGCAACTTGTCCAAAAACTAGTGAGGTTTATGTTTTCATCTCAGCATGTGATATCCATCATATCTCGGATTTCATCTGTATTATAAACAACGAAAGAAAAGCATGAAACAAAAACTAATAGCGCAATAAGTACTATCACTGATGTACAATTGCCAATTCTTACTTTTATACATGGTTCCATCCACTGTTTTTTGGGGTCACAACTCTTCCTTCCCAATTCTAATCTTCAGAACACTCCAAACTGCTTCAGTCACTGCCCGAGAATCGTATACGTTGCCTGAAGGTGCCAAAGGGAATTCTTACTCTTCAAAAAGCACACTGAACAATGGTATCAAAAAATGACATAAAAGCTATCTCGTTTGAGCTTGTCCTGGGGATTTAAAAGATCTGGGAAACATCAAAATTGTGAAGCTTTTTTGTGTTCAAAGCCGGTATGCGAAGTTCCATAAGCTAAAGGCCAATCCATGAGCGCCTTCATCGTAGCACTAAGCAGTCAGTGTGTCCTAAAGACATAAAGGAACAATAATAGTTGAGTACTTGAAGCAGTATTGCTGTGTTGTGCAGATGAGGGGTTCGTTTCGAAATTTACAGCTTAAATTTTAACATGGAGTGCAGGCGAGGGAATGGAGATGGGCAGGATCTTTAACTGCACGTTTTTTTCTGCAGGCGCTATTTTTGTTTTTTGTTCTAGCCGATGTCTTTAAACCAGTCAAAGACACCAAATCGATCGTATTTTTATTCTCAGCAATTGTCTCTCAACAGAGTTAATGTGCCGATGTTTCAGGTGAGTCGAACGTATTTAATGCCATAAAGACCTGGCTGGCTCGGCAAGCATTCTGCTTTGGCTTGCCAGCTCGAAATCTTGCCTCTATCAGACTTTTTGCTTGCTGCCAATATCACAAACTGCGGAACATTGCCTGTACAGCAATCAAATCAATATTCGCATGAAAATATGCTAAAATTCAGTGAAGTTCGGAGCAAATTAAGAACTACGCTAGTTGCTGATGACTTCCAAGCATCGAAAAAGTGTCATCTCCTTAGAGTTATTACGTAAAGCTCTATACAACTTACTCCCGAACTTCTGATTGTCGTACTGTTTGTTACTCCATAACTTCCAACACCTTCCACCCACCTAATCCCTCTAAATTTAGTTGGAAGGCAACAGCTTGAGAAAGTCGCATTGAATCTTTCGGGGATTCGCTTTGCATGCATTTCATCTTATTCAGCTTGAACCAATCTAGCTTTGCAAATGGAAAGTCATCGCTTTCTCAATCGTTTATTTGGTGTAATCGCTAGGTTTTTACACCGAATGACTGAACTCAAATTAACGAAGTACATATACATCGACTAAGCCAAAGTTCTTGTCACCATGAACCGTAAAAAACGCGAATGGGTTGATCAGCACCTGTAAAATTTGTGCTGCTGATATGGAGTTTTATAGATGGATCGGTAATCCGATTTTGGATTTTATGGCGCTATTGCTCGTCACTTGAGTATTACTAGCGAAAAATATCGATTACTCCCTATGCACTTGAAACATGACTACCCTCTACGTATCTCCGATGTTTTCATTCGTGCTGCCGTTCGAGTCCACTGCTTGGGAGAGTTCACTGACGAGCCTTTATATTGAAATACTCACTGTGAGTCGTCTAGGGTGGCTAATTGCTACTGCATACAATCCATTATAGTGGCATCGAACATTTTAAGAGAACTTTTGCCGTCCATTTCTAGATTATGACTGTCTGGCTTCAGCACCACTCTTGAAAACGAAGATGAGATGGTAAAGACGTGCAAATATGTTTCACGAAAGTGGAAAACCTTTCCGGCTTCATACGTTCGGAATAGCAAAACTTGCTTGCGCATTTTCTGTCAAACATCGCTTAAATTTCACCGCTTATTTCCGCACGTCTCTTCTTTGAATTCAGCTTACGATCTCTTTCCTTTTCCTTTTTGCTTTTCTCGAGTTTGAAACAATCCTTTTATTGGTATCATTTCAACCAATACTTTTTATGCGACCATAAGTCACCTAAGCACTTCCGACCTCAGAAAATTTTATGGGCATCTCTTCAACTCATACCCTTTTTTAACTTCGTCATTGCCTGATTTACTTCATTATTTTTGTTTGATATTTATATTCTCAGTATTCTTTATTTTGCTTAGCAGAATAACGGCTTCACAAGAGCAGTTTCGAAGGGGAGGGCAGTCGCGAGTGGTCACGAGGAAGAGCAGAGAAAGTGAAGAAAAAGCAAAGGAAAAAATTTTTTTCGGAGGCTATCTCATCCCGATCTTCAACCCACATCTCAATGAACTTAGAAACTTTGAGGAGGGAGGAGAAGGGAAGGAATGAGAGGGAGGGTTCTCTTCCATTCACAATTCTTGCAATCTTTTGTCGAAAAATAAAAGTCAAAATAGAATAAGAATCACTCAAATGACACTATGCCAGCAAAGCACACACACCCTAGACATTCGGGTTACAGCGGAAACGATGCCAGTCCTTTAAAACAGCAGCCAATCCAAAGTGGTCGCTTCTCGCTAGTGTGAGTTCATTACCGTATAACACCTATGTAGCAATACAGATAGCATCTAGCCATTTTGATGATGCTAGCGATAGTAAAATGACAACATTGAGCACTTTTGGAACTGCTAATCATCCAGGGAAAAATAGCCCTCTATGCATTTCCGACCATCAACGACGGATCCAGGAGCTTAGAATCATTCTGAGAAGGGCCAAAATTTGTCGTTAAACGGGTCAAACGATATTTTCAGCTGTTTTACGGGATGAGCATCACCAAAACACTTCACCTTGTGCCTGCGAATGCAGCGATGACCAGGTCCGTCCTGCAGCGATGATCAAGTTCGCACAAGTTCGGAGGCAACCTCCACAAAGTAAAACAATCCTCACGATAAAGGGAAGAAGATTAGAAGAGAACAAACGGGAAGTATCAAAACAAAGCGCCTTCAGTGTACAATTCATTCGAAAAAAAATTAAAGGAGAAAATTGGACACAAGCCAACTTATAGCATTCACGAGAGAGGGCTCATGAAGCGGTCTTATTCTAAGATTCTTGCAGAACATCACTCATTCAAAAACACAAGATGCCGTGCGGTACGCTGAATGAACGAGAAGAAATGTAGAAAGGGAGAAAGACTTCCAGAATTTTGACCTCAGGTCGTTTAGAAGCTAGTTTCCCACAGATTTTTACCGATGAAATTTGTAAAACTTTGTTGCATAGATCTGTGCGATATGCATTACATCGCTGCGCAATCAAACCTAACTTGAATGCACACATTAGCGAGGAAAAGGATTCTCAATCGGTACGACTATTCTCAGAGATAGCAGCTAAAGTCCATGTACTTCTTTTTATACAACAAATTTTTTTGAACTCGTGGTCTCCCATAACATAGAACGAACAATCACTTCATCAAAACGTTATTTTATCTCTGAAACACAGATAACAAACACTGATAAAAGGATCGGATCTTAAGGAAAAATAGAACGCTTAGCTTACGTTATTCGCTCCAAAAACAGCGCGTTTCGTTGCGCCAGTAATGTTTCAGTGTTAGCAATTTTTAATTTTATTGATTCAGTCATTTAAATGAAGTATTATTTGCTGACTAAACCTGCATACAAGCGTATGTGCGCCTTCTAAAAAGTGGAAAGTATAGCAAATGAAAATATGAAGGGGGGGGGGGGGGAAGGTGGAGAAGCTCATCACAAGGGCTAAGCTAGTGCAACTTGCTCTTCAGTGCTACTTGCGCACGTCGTATCTGCCGTATATACATATATATTTTTTCTAACATTATATATATGACGTAAAAAATTTGTTGTGAGAGAGCTCAAAGCAGGAACACGCTGGGGCAACCATTTTCCCGGTATGTTCGCTTGTGTATGAGCCATGAAAAATGAAAGAAAGTTTGTTAATTGTGTTCGAATCGTCCAACATCCTGCTGGTGCATTTCTGCTTGAGGTTGCTTGCCCATATGTAGCCCGGACGCAGTGAAATAAATAACCTAGGGCTACTCTCCGTACGGCTGACTGAATTAAGGAATATTATCATACAAGTGAAAGACTTGTAAAACATGCAGAAAACGTGAAGAATATTGTGGGGCATCAGAGTGTGCTAGCGCACGCTTCTCATACGTTTCCGTATTTTGCGCGCACTCACTCACTGCTCGAGATGTTGATGTAAAGGTGCACGTTATGAAAACAGCAAAAATTGCAGTACCAATCGGCAGCTAGTGGAAAACGTGCAATGCAAACGAGTACGCTTCTGACCTAATACCCTTCCGAGAAAGCGACCTACCAGAAGTCAAATTTTCCAAATAATTATCTCAACGACCGTATGAAACTCAATACACTCACTACGTATAGAAGACAGAGACTGTTCATTGTGAGAATCGAATACAGTGAGATGATTTTGGGGATGGAAGTATGTGTTATACAATTATGCTAACATATATTTATTACGGCAGATGTATTTATTTGAAATGGACGAGTTGTGCGCCTCACGCTCGATGAATCCAAATCGAATCCCCCTACTTGTCAACAATGATAGTCAACCTTTCGTGGGTTGAGTAAAGTAGTAAAGTAGTAGCATTTCGTCAGGAGTTCAACAGTTCATCTAGAGGCCTTGAAACACGAATTACATTGATGGGTGCAACATTAACCGTCTCAGTGGCTTCAGCCGTTCAAGTAACGTTGCCACGTGAAACGCTTGAAGTCGGCGAAACTTCCTTCATCCTTATTTCTTCATACATTTGCCTTACTTTAATAAACAGCGTACTAGTTCTGAATAAATGCCTCCTCACGCCGCATCACATCCTCACGATTTTCAGCTCCTCAGATTCAGAAACCATTGTTTAAAGGGGCCTTTGGAGATTGATGATTCAAACACTTACTTCCAATCTTCTCTTATGCACCTAGAGAAGCAAGAGAGAAAATCGCAAGGAGGACGCATGAAATTTCATGCGCATTGGAAGAAAACGTTACATGCAAATAGGATCGCTTCTGCGACATTTCTATTAGTTGAAATAGAGAGATTAGTTGATATAGACAAATATTAGCATAGAATGCTAATTATATACAGAATGCTGACTATACCAGTTTCTTTTGGTTAATTTTGAGAAAGTTTTCGCTTACATCCCTTCGCCACTGTACCAATTTTCGACAGGCCTCGATCAGCTTCTTTTTAGTTTTTTTTTTCTGCTCGTTCTTCTGTTGCAACAACTGATAGACATCGCAATGTTTTGAAATATGTTCTACTCACCTTGCGCACTTAAATTTAAGAGTTTGAAGCGTGTTATCGCGTTTCCTGCGTACCCTTAAATACTTCTCTTTTCCTTAAAGCTTCTTTTCTCTACGCGCTTCATTCGGCTTCACTTGCATTCGTTCATTTCGTTTCGCTACACGAAAATTGAGGGTTTCCGTTATTTCTCAGCTGTTTCTGAGTTCCATTTGTGATTGTTTTAATAAAGGTTCTCATATGCGAGCTTGCCTTGACTGTAACAATTTGTTTTTATTCAACTAAATCGAATCGTTCGCAGTTCGTGTAACTCTGCGACGAAATGCCAGCGAACTGTTTGTTGTGCCTATCCGATCAGGTTCATCTCACCATGCAAGATGACGATCGTAATAGCATGCAGTGATGCCATCGTACCAGAATTGTACCGCACTTGTACTTCCCCTCCAAAAATGGCATTATACTGTACTAGTACCACCTCCTGAAAAAAAGTGGTCGTACCGTACCTGTACTGTACTTGGTGGCAGAGATACGGTACGATACTGTACCAAGTACTTTGGCCCAAAAAGTACAACACTTATACTGTACCTTTCGTACCTGCAGTTTTTCTTGACCTGCATGAATAAAATAGCATAGACTACCTTTTTGGTAAGTAAAATAAACCAAAACTGTGCGAGCCAATGGACGGAAGAAATTGCCCACTAGCTGAAACGACGGAAAAAATGCGAAGTTTGCGAAAAAAGATAAAACATGAGTTGAAAAACAGTCGAAATACCTGTTTGTTTTGAGCCGTAATGGAAAGCGCTTGAGTAAATCACCGTACAGGCGTGAAGCACATAACATTTGGAAAATGCATCGCATAACAAAAAGGCGAGATTAGAACTATGAGGATGGGAAAGACACCGGACACTTGCAAACCATCGCACCCGCACAAACTACAACAATTGGGGAATGAGCAGCAAAACAAGAAGGCGAGATTGCAACACAGGGCTCAGAAATAACACTGAACACTTTTTTGCAACAGCTCATACATATCTCCGCAAAACGGCATCCTTCACGCGAAGATAGCGCTCCATGGCGTAGCAAAGAGAGATCCATTGGGTGCTGCAGGGCATTACCAAATTCAGCCCGGACCTTGCATTGAACCGTTCGACGCTAGCTGTGTTTTCCAGAACCGTCGAACCACCCTTATCAGTCATACTGGGCTGTTTTGATGTGATCTCTTGTGACAGCCACTTTTTTGTTTCAGTAGAACATCGTCATAAGACGTTGTTTTTTTTGCAAATATTTGTATTTAGCTGCTTTTTAGAATATTTAAGATATCTTCGCCAAGAAAAAAGCCCAAAAAGTGCACTATAGCGAAGAGGATCGGTTGCACACGCAAATAAAAACGTTTGGATTGTTGTTTCTGTTCGATCGATCGCTCGACGTAGCCCATAATCACATGTTGAGATTAACTTGAACTAGATTTTAAACCAAACAGATAAAATCATGAAATTCCATAAACATTTTAAGCAGTTCAGTGCAGACACAAGCGCACCTGAGCAATCGCTCGAACGGAATGCTGCGCCAAAAAAGTAACCTCGTATGTGTCTTGATTTCCTCTTAGTTCCGAGGAATCTGGTACAATATCGTGTCTCGATTTTTTGCCCACATTCTTCGCAAGATGGGAAGTCGACATACCTCAGCGGATAGCGTGACCATAATGTCGGTCAATCCCACCGCTGAAGCAGATCACAGCCTTGCCACAATGGTCGGCTCTCCCGACCACTCTTCACCAAATCATGCCGAACGCTTTGCAAATGTGTATGGAGTGATCTTCCACTCGTCCTCTTTAGCTTTTGAAGATAGCATTCGGTGATCTGCGCTGTCCATCCAATTTCCACTATGCTTCTCACTTGTCCTCACAAAATGTGTCTACCAGCGCATCCTTGTTTCACAGCATCCTCTACCCCGCTCAGCGTGTTTGGATCATATCGAGAAACGAAATGCGCGCAGAACACAAACATTAATCTCTGCACAATTCAGCTATCTTGCAGTTGTTCTCCTCTTCGCAAGACTATTTAATAGGAACTATCAATGCGTCCCTGAGCTGTATTTGTATGGGAAATGAGGTGGCTGCGATTGGCAGTCGACATTATGATTGAAAAAAAATCGTGGAATGTCGAAACATGAACAAGATTTTGGAGTGATATGTGAAAAGAATTTAGGTTGTTCAGAGAATGCAACTATTGTTTACTACACCAGTTGTGCGAGTTACAGTAAAGTAATTGCTATAGATTTGATTAAAATTTGCTCATCGTCATTCTTGTCATTTTCACTTTATTCCTTAGAGCTGCCATATCGATCAAATACCACTTTTGAACGCGT
>JPKZ01001436.1:274781-291441 GCA_000803305.1 Toxocara canis | reverse complement strand
AATTAACGGATACGATATACCTAAATTGGCCCCGTGAGCTAATTCATTCGATTTTGAAAACGGCTTTTATGTTGTGAACTTATACCTCTCTCCAAACCACCAACCCGCTCATCGTTGTTTCGTTTCATTTGGGACAATTATGAGGGGGGATAAAATATAATACGCAACGGAACCGAAAAATTCTTGCGGAAAGAAAAGCCGCGCAATGTATAAAAAGAAATGATTCTGGAACAGTTTTGCTAGTTAAGCGTTACCGCCGAAACACTTTCTCTCTGTATTCATTTCAGGTATTCAAGTATTACCATTCGAACACAATGCATCAAGAAATCAGGAAGGAAAGTTAGTCGTAGAAAACGCTATTATCCTGACAGCCTTTTTGCCATTGTAGCTCCTCCTTGCTGAAACTACGGTACGCACATCTCACGAATCATGCTAGCGACAATATTTTGTTTCATTCAGATATTTCGATTTCATACTGCTGATGTCGTATGACTTTCACGGTGCATGGGAAGACGTCACTGGTATCAACAGTCCGTTGTATGCTCGAAGCGGTGAAGTCGGTGATCAGAGGACCCTGAATACTGTACGTTACTCCTTCACAGTAACTTTGGAGGCAATGACGGCGAGTGGAGAAAGTGTGGGCGAAAAAGCTTGTCAGAGTTGCAGTTTTAAGAAATCGGTGGCGTCAATTTTGTGCATCCTTAAAAAATCAAACGAAAATTTACGAGATATTACATAAAGCTCCGAGTATCGTCAGAGAGAACACATGTGTATCCAATCAAAGCCTCTTTAAGCTCGTGATACTTGAATAATGAGAACTACAGCAAGTGCACGCTGGGACTTCTGTCCTAGAAAAAGCTCGTAGGTGCCATAAGTCGCAGTTATGCACAACTCTTTTCCAAACTCCAGTGTAAGTCAGGGAGAGGCGGAAGGGACGGTCAAACGTATATGAGTAGAAAAAGGCTTAATATCGGCTTTGCGCTTATTCAGGATTGGGCTGCCGACTACTGGGCATCGAATGGCATGCCCCGAAGCAAAATTATCGTGGGAATCGCCGCTTATGGCAGAGGATGGACATTAACTAATCCATCAGACAACGGTATCGGTGCTCGAGGCAGTGGTGCATCGAAGGCCACGCAGTTTGTTCAAACGGCGGGCACCGCCGCCTATTATGAGGTTGATTGAAATTTCATAGAACATCAAAGGAAAAATTCGAACTCATCTTTTAGGGGGTTCCTGTACATTAGTGATGCATGCCAGAACAAATCAGATGGGGTCTCTCTTGTCATTAAAAACAGTTACTAGAGCAGTATAAGTCTTCTGATATTTTGTCATTCAACATAAAAAGGTAGGCGTTGCCTAAACTGCGACTTTCGTCAGGCGAGTTTTGCCAACAGAATAGAACCAATGAGAATGCTGTGGCGCACGAAGAATCTTTGCCTTTTGCCAACGAGTTAATATAGAATTTACCTCTTTGTGCACAGTGACACTTGCATTTTAAGGTGCAGATGGATGAGATATTTTGAGCAATTCTTTGATTTGCATCGTTACTATCTTGGTTGGAAACCGTGTTTCCTTTCCTGTCGCTCTCACGGTTTACACGTGCATATTTCTCGCTAAAATTTTCTGTGAACTCGACTTCCCTCCCCGTGGAATTCGATACAGGCCCCCCCATATGAACACAAGAGTGTCATGAAATGCCTACGCTACCTCTGTGCAATGTCTGTCCGACGTCGACAAGAACTAAAGGATGAGGAGGGTGATTGAGTAAAGGCGCATTGTTGGTTTCATTTCTAACGTTATTTCGCATGCCAAACCAACAAATTTCATTTTTCTCATCAAAATAACGAAGACTGCATTCTTTCGTCTTCGCCGCCTCTCAAAGTTCTGTGTCTGCGATTGTACGTTGTAAGCATAAGGCAAGCGAATGTTATCGGATTGGCGAGTTTCCGCACGCGACCAAATAGTTTCTAATTACATCGTGTACTCATCTGTAATTAAATATTCAAACCGCCTAAAAGTTTACGTGAAATTCTTCAAGATTTGCGAAATGTTAGCAACTGGGGCACAAGCCGTCTGGGAGTCTGAACAACAAGTGCCATATCTCGTACAAGGCGATCAGTGGTTTGGTTACGATAATGCTCGATCAGTCACAAATAAGGTGAGCCGAAAATAAGTAGTAAGCCTTTACAAATAGCGACCATGCCAATGTTGACTGGGGTTACTTACAACAGAGATACGAAGGCAGCTGTATTTTCATGGATTCCCTTTCCGGTGCACCTGACAACTATGCCCACACATCGGTGTTGTGACCAGTTTCGGGACGCCTGGCGGCCAGCCTTCTGGCTGTCCGTTCGGAAATCAGCCCGGACTCGAAGCCGTTCCTCTTCGCTTACCAGGCGAATGCTCTGCTTCTGAGTTACTGATCCTCGGGTTAGATAATCGAGCTATTAAGCAAAAAAACCTTTACCTTGCAACAAACGGTTCGCGTGCCTACGTTTATACTCCCTGGCAATATATCGGACTTTGCTATATTATTTTCCCTTAACAATTCCTCTTCTTCCCATGAAGGCATAGGCTATAACATGCCTAGGAAATGTGCCCTAGAAAATTACGTTGAAACTGCGATGTTCTTGAGCGCCAAAATACAGATAACTATTTTAAAAACTGGTTCCATCCATTTTTGTCTTGTCCTTCTTCAAATAGCCTTTTATTGTGAACTAAACTGTCCCGAAAGGATCAAGTTTTTGTTTGCAACAAGTAGCATGCAAAACTCATCTGCTTCGTCCTACCGAATATTTGTGACGCAAAAATTTTTTAATATCTTAACTTTTAAATTTGCAGATGCAATACATAAAAAGTAAAGGATTTGGTGGTGCATTTGTATGGACACTCGATTTCGACGATTTCAACGGTCAATGCAGTAACGGTGGTGGAGTGCTCTATCCATTGATCAGTCTATTCGCCAAAGAACTTGGGGGGAATGTTGTACCCGTAAATTATTTCGCTCTTTTTGCTTCATTTCTTTTAAATACGTAATCCTGAGATGTCCCAGCTCAAGCTACAGCATTCCCTACCATCAGCTTAGCACGAACTATACCGTAAACAACAAGCCGCTTCCCCTTTGAACACATTATTACAGACTGCAGAACATCTTCATACCCACTGGTCAACAAATTGAATAATGACGTGGCACTCAAGTTTCGCCATTCCACTAAATCGGTTTGCCTGTGGGACTACCCTAATTGAACGATATGAAGAACTGTTAAGCGCGCGGAAATATGTATTTATTAAGCTTAATCCATCAAATGTAGGGGGTGGTGCCCGAGCAATCAAAATGACAGTTAAATGTAAATTGGAATTTTGTGCAATGCAAAACCCAGATGGCTTTACAAATGGCGCAGGGCAAGCGAAGTGAGGGGAGACCGGGTTGGGGATGAAAGCGTGAGGGGAGAAATAGTAGGGAAGCAAAACTTTCGCTTTCGCGATACTGTGATCATACTGCGCTCTGATATCAAAATTTGGATAATTATTTATTCAAACGTTTCTTATGGTGGAAATGTGTTCAACTATGCTGTGGAAATTCCAGCCGCCACCGCAAACGAAACCTCCAATAACAGAACGCCCCGGCAGGACTCCGAAGATGACGCCGAAGACTACTGCCAATCCAGAAGGTATGCCGCATGAATTTCAAGCTTATAACGGCTAGAATGCACTCGTTGGCTTCACTCGTTTTACCATTCGTTTTCCGCAGAAGGGTTCAGGTGTCCTTCGGATGGTTTCTTCCCAGACCCAACAGCCTGCGATCGCTTCTACCAGTGCGTCTCGGGCACAGCATATCCATTTAATTGCTCTTCTGTCGACCCGAAGTCCGGCGTTTGCACATTCCCTGATCCGGCCAAATGCAAGATGTGATTAGGTAATCAATCACTTGACACATTAGACAATCTGGCGACTAACTCTTTCACTTCCAAAAAATGGCAAATTAATCGCTACGGAAAATGAGACATGATTAAGTATTTTGCATAAATCACATAAATGCTCGGTAGCGCACCGCCGATTAAAACAAACATTGCCTGCGCTTATTCGAGAGAATATTATGCTGAGTCAACAGAATTAAACGTTAGCTGGTTTTCAGGGTTCAAGTGTCCTTCGGATGGTTTCTTCCCAGACCCAACAGCCTGCGATCGCTTCTACCAGTGCGTCTCGGGCATAGCATATCCATTTACTTGCCCTTCTGGAACCATCTTCGACCCGAAGTCCGGCGTTTGCACATTCCCTGATCCGGCCATATGCAAGATGTGATTAGGTAATCAATCACTTAACACATTAGACAATCTGGCGACTAACTCTTTCACTTCCAAAAAATGGCAAATTTAAACGAAAACAACGTGATGGATAAACTTTTCAAAATGAAGCTGTAGAGCGAACCGAACCAAACAATTGAAGGACATCAGTGGTCGACATCGTCTCATTTACAAACTTGTTCACACAATGATCATCATCACATATACGTTGGAGAAATTTTAAAATTGAGCTATTACACTCTACAAGCTACTTTTCGCTCTACAAGCTTTTAATCCAATGATTTTTCACTAAAGGCATATTCAATTTTAGAAATCCCAAACAAACGCCAGGTGGCTGACGCGTCATGCGTTTTGGCAAATGTACTCACCAAGTTAGCCAATTCCATAATATTCTCACAAATAATGAAAACCCGTATTCAGGGTGGTCCAGCTGATGGCACAAATTTCTTCCTCCCTCTCTCCCCTCCCCATCCTTGCGCTACCCCAAAGATTCACTTTTGTGAGAACAAATCAGTTAAAAGTGAATGCAAACTTTTATCATGGCTGTATCTTTTTCCCGGGGCTTGAAGCTTTTACTGGTTGTGTACAAGAGGTAGTCGTGGGTTGCAGATCACAAGTGTCAAATCTTACATTTGCAGCTTTGCCTGGTTCCCGAGCCAAAACTGCAGGACAGAGAGACATCAACACGCTCACGTAAATACAGTCAGACAAGACATCGTTTTAATGCTTGTCAAATTGCAAAATTATCTAACTGCATAAAATAACTATTCTTTATCGTCTGCTCTGTTTTAGAAACTCGGTGCAATCGCTGACGTGAGCCTCGAGCGACAACAATTCCTTTCCTGGATGTTTGAGCATATTGGAACATGCGCTTTCGTAACCACCTTTTTTGTGTAGCTAACTTCTGTCGAATTTTTAGGAATGGTACATGAATTACATTTACTGCGCAAGTTCTCTTCAGACTCTTTCTCTCCGTACAGTCAGAGTCCCAGCATGCACCCATTCTAGGACTCTGACTTATCGTATTTGATGGTTTTTGATTAAATAATCACTTCTATAGTACTTCATAGAAGCAGCGCTAAAGCGTCAATTTCTTTGGATTGCCTCATCTATTTGTGAATTATTTTCGAAATAAATTATCTCAGAAGTTCTCTGTTTCCCAAGAGGTCGTTCAACAAAAACGTAATCGCGTTTGTTGCGCTCTCACGTTCAATCCATTCAACTTGCAAAAGATCGTCTTCGATACAAATAAGACAAGCTCGCGGCATTGTCGATATGAAACTGAAATCGACTGAAGTGAGACTAAAAGAAAAGCAATAAGGAAAAGCTAAGAGACTTGGTTTACGTTGCGCGCGACAACAATGTTTAATTTAAGGCCAGCGAGCGTTTCATGACAGAGCTCAAACTACCGACTCATGAGTGATGATCTTTATTACGAAATCGGAGCCAAAGCGCAGTCGACCGATGAAATCGTGCATATGATTAACAGTACATAATAGTATATATGAATTCTACCTCGTTCTGAATAATGCCGGCTCTACTCTCTGATTGTAGTCCCATAGGTTCACTCCTCAGCTATACAGCGTTATACAACTTAAAATCACATATTACAAAGCAGTGTACAATCACGCCGGAAATGCGTAATATTAAGACCAGCCGACATATATCTCTCGACTAAAACTCGAAATCAGACCGCAAAAGCAACAAAAGCGCATAACAGCTCTTAGACGAATTGAAGTTATTACTATCACATCAAGTAATTTTGAATACACCCCTTTCATTCCCTGCAGAAACTTGCAAGTAGGATTTCTTTGCAATCCGTTACTCGTGTGAGAATTTCCCAAGAGAAAGTCTCCTGAACTCGAGAAACTGAAGACCTGTTTTTCTGATTCAGACGTTTGAAACTGCAACACGCGCTCACCTCACAGCCGAAAAAAAGTGCCTCCGTGGTGCCGACACCACTTTGAACAACACAGTCAGTCATACTTTTGATCATTTATTGCTCAACATCAACTCAACGCCCGTGAGAATGTAAATTTCGTAAATTATTATTAACGAGGAATCTCATACAACATTGACGTGATCACTGCATGTGTTGCTGCTGGTCTCAAATGCTACCATAGGCCGTCCACTGTTGATTTTATATGCCACATGACATAACGCCGTTTTCCACTCCGACCGCTGGCCATAATCGAGAAAAAGTAATCGCTGAGAGTAGCGCCTTCACGAACGATTCACTTCCGATTACAAATATAAGACAATCAAAATGTTTATAAAAAGCTTTTACTAAAACCACGTTATAATGCTCTAAAACCGGCACAATAATTAGCAGTTTAAAAAAGTTGAAGTCAACGTAAAGCTACCGAATGCAAAAGAGGCGCAATAAAAGTGGTGAAAGCATAGCGACCCGTAAATGAAAAGACGATCTGGAATGAATGAAGACGTAGGCGACATGGTACAGTGTTTGCAATAGAAGCTACAGCCGCAACGTTACAAAACGAAACGAATGAAACCATACGAGCGCTCTTTGACTGGAGCATTGAGTGAATTGGAAAGCATTTGCGAAAAGGTAATGCATGAAGACGTCGAAACCTGTCATGCAGAACAGGTAAGCACTCTTCGAAGGCAGTTGCCTTCCCTCCCTCCCACGTACTTTTGAAAATCCGATTAAAACAACGATTTATCGCAGCCCTTGCCCTGCATTCCCTGCTCACAGATTTCCACAATTTCAACTGCGACGTTCAGTTGTTTCAACCCCAAATACCACGAAAAGCTGAACTGAATCATTATCACCCTCTTGCCTTCCAAAAAAGCAGCGTTCGTAACATAACCAGCTTCTTCAATACCATTTCGAGTGGTCCGGGGTTAAAGAGTATAATCTCCTCATCAGGAAGGCCTATGCCAGCCACAACAGCCAAATGAACCAGTTCAGTCGCAAAACACAGCTGTAGCAATGAGCTGTTTGAATCCTTAAAACTTATACAGCTAAAATGACATCCCAAAAGCAATCTAAACCTTTAAGAGCATAAAAACAACAATGGCACAGAAATGCGATGATGGCAGATAATATGACGAGGATATGGAAAAGCAACTTTTCTAAAAGCCCTTATAAAAATTTCACTGCCTGTCATAATTAAAAACCAAGCGCATGCCTAGAACCATCTCAACCCTCGTGCTATTAAGCAGCAAATTTCCAGACTATGAATGATGAAGAGAGTGAACATCCAAAACAATTGAAATGCCAAGGAGCAATCTGGAAGAAATCAGTCCCACTAAAAGGAATTAATTGTACATAAAATTAACTTCAGCTTTCTACGCTATCTTTTGTGAAGCTCAAAGAAAACTGTAAAAACTATTGATTTACTTAAATCATCAGCAAAGGTAGCTATTTCACACAACCCGTAAACACAAACAGCACAGTCATATCTGGAATGACGTTGGCGACGATGCAACTCCGACTAGTCTATTGCCCAAACAAAATTCTATCCCACTCTTCAAAGAATGCACATCCTTACGCAACTCAGTCAAAGCTACATAAAACGGAGCCGTTAGCAGAGAACGAGTAACGCAGATCAGCGGCTGCAGCAAAACTCGAATCGGCATAAATCTACTTGCACTTAGCAATTAGGGCCTTTATCTCAGTAAGTGACTCGATGACCATATCGTCCTTGTTCTCAATAGCTTCCACCATGTCGATATATTTTTGTGCATTTGCCTTGTCTTTTTTAATCGAATAGCAGCGCGCCAAATAGAGCAAGTTCTCGGCCCATACGAATGGAACGTGACGATCCGCCTGAAAAATGTTATGCAGCAAGCGCGCTTTTGCAACCGGTGACGATATTTGTGCACAACAGCTCCGATGCTTTCAACTAAATAGTGGCGATAATATACCACCCTTTCGCTTTCAACCTACTGCAATAATATAGCCCTTTGTTATAACTCCACATATGTTTTACGATAAAGTCTATTCACACATGACCTTATCGACCACCAAAATCCGAATCTTACTGCGCTCCCAACTCCTATCTGAAACAATTTTTAAGCAGACTAAATAAGAAAAAGGAAAAAAGATCATACTGCCACAATCGAGCTTAATGAAAACCGGTAATGACGGCTGCTACTGAGGACGAGGATTTTCTTAATTGTCTTCCCCATTCTCGAAATGACAACAGCTCATGAAAAACTCGCTATTTCTATTTACAAGAAATATTACGAGAACGCGTTTTCCATTCTCATACGAGTGATAACGAAAAACAAACCTCATGAAAATCTTTAAGAGCCATATCGATAGATGCGTCAGGCAGGGTCGAGAAGAGTGCGTTACATACTTTCTTCTCGATCCACGAAAGAGTGGCCACCTCGAATGTGAAACGGCCTCGCAAATGGAGTAAAGTGAATTCCTTCGGGTCGATCGAGATTGCCTTGTCCAGATATTCCTTTAAAACAAAACCACAATGTGGAACAGAAAAGAGTATTTGTTTACACCGCAAAATGAAATACACAGAAGAATGTCATGGTAACATGATATATATACATACATATATATATATATACATATATGAAATACGACAATACGATAAGAACAAAATTTGGATGGACTATCGCAAATGCATATACATTACAAATTGTTTGGGTTCGCATAAAAATATGTCAAGCTCTCGCCTTACAGCAACCTGCGTTCGACATTTCACCATTCGCGTTGCTTATGCTACGGCTAACTTAAATGTCTCATTGCTCGTTAAGATTTCCCTATTACTCGGATGCGGCGAGCTAAGGATCGCGACAGATGGAAAAATTGCCAGCTGCATCGATGGAGAGAACGATGAAATCGATGAAATCACAGCTGTTCAAGGTATTCGAGGTAAGGTATGGCGGCTGCTAACCGATTAAACAATGAAATATTTTATCAAAACGAGAAAAAAACCACGCAATTCTACAGAAGTTGCAAAGTTGAGCATTTGCAGAGCTTCTAAAAAACAATTGTAAATTTATGCAAAAACTGCACTTAGATGGAGTTAAAAACCTAACAGTGCAAAATATTGGGGGGGGGGGATGAGAGGGCAGGAGCGGGAAACAGTGGGATAAGGAGGAATGTATACGGAACATATACGTGCGTAGTTTGTTTTTCATGTCATTCACAGTAAAATGCCATCTGAGAAGATAACAAATTCGTACGAAGTGGTACGACTCTTATCAGACACATATAGTCTGCATTTGCCCTTAATTCGCTTTTCTTTTACAACCATTGCACAACTATGAAACAGAATGAAAAATAGATCTTGAGAACGAAGCAAACTAGTGTTTTACGCATTCAAATACTGCGTTCTATGCAAACAGGAAAAAAAAACGTGATGTAAACAAATAATCGCAAATATGGTCAATACGAAAATCACTGCAGCGAGAGAATCAACACCATTCAGATTAAGAAATTTGCAAGGGAAAGCTACTAACGGCCAAACTAGAAAAAACTAAAAAGTGCATTTCAGTTATTACGAAAACTATAGTAGCAAACAGTTTTGTGCTACTTCAACGTAGAAAAAATCCAAGGATGGCTAAAAACACTGCAAACAACTATTAAATTTTGTGAAAAATGAGTTTAAATGGAGTTAAAAATCGAACAATGGACTGAAAATTTAAAGTGTCCTTAGACGAAAGTTCAAGGACGACTTTCATGAGGAAGAACAGCTCCGCAATGGTGTTTTCCTTCCTACTCTACAGACCGTTACCACTAAACTCGAAGAAACAGTTGAACGAGCGGTCATTGAAAATCGAGCAAAAAAGCCTGTCTTTGCCTTATGTCGTGAGACGAAAACCAAACACGGAGGGTACGGAGAGAAAAAGAGAGAGAGACAGAGGAGAGAGAGGAGTTATATCATTTGAGGAAAAAACACAAAAGCGATATCGATCAAAAACAGAAAAAAAAAAAACGAGTAAAACGAATAAATAATAAAGGGCAAGCGCAGTTTATGCAAGCCTTTGCTAAGTAGCACATATTCAGCGAATGTCCTGTCAAGTGAGCATTGGATAGAGCAATTGTTGAATAATATTAATGGCTCTTTCGCTGGCTCGCTTGTCGCGACCGAATTAAGCTAATCTGAACGCGAGAGCTGAAAAGAAGAAAGAAAGAAAATGTGTATGAGACGGGAACAACCAAAAGACTCGCCAAAGCTTGTCGTCGTTCCCCTCCTATTGGAAAAACTCAATTTGTAAACTAAAACATTCTGAATGCGATAGCACTCGCACGGATAGTGCGCAAGAGAAATCGTTTATAAGCAGGAAAAAAGTAGGGAATGAAGAAGACACTCGACCGCTAGATCCAACGATAACTCGATGTTTGTGTGACAACTAATTCTATAAAATATAAACAAACACTATCCCTGTTCAACGTCGGCAAGCTATGTTGTCCATTCGAAAAACCGCATCTCTTCCACCGTTTAAAAACTTGATCCTTTTTTTTTGGCAAAGAAGTCATGCGACAGAATGACTTTAAAAACATAATAACAATAAGGCCTAAATGATGAGGACGACAGTTCATTTGACGGATCTCAGATGTTACGCAGCCCCAAAACCTTCACCATGACGATTGTTAAAAACCATATCACTAGTGAACCCGTTCGGAGAATTATATACCGCGCTTCGTCCTGATGTTCTTCGTTTTTTGGTTTTTTTTTTTTGTTTAATTTTTCAAAGTCTGGCATTGCCTTACCCAGGAATACATAATTTCAGGAGGGACAGTGATAGTACTCCTTCGCTTTTTCTTCTAATTTCCATATCCCATCCCTTCTTTTCCTCACTAAATGTTTATCCTCCAGATAACCCTACAACTGTATTTTTTTAACATTACAAACATTATTTAACATTTTTAACACCACAAAGATTTTCGGATATTATAAAACCAAAATACAACAACCAAGCAAGAGCAACCAGCAACTACCTCTCTCACCAATGCCACGACCTACAAAACGAGCTCAAACAACAGCGAAAAGTCAGCCACACATGATCCGACCAACTCTCCAGCTGGCAAACCGAAACCCAACAAGCAATCCCCAGCGCAAGTCGCACTAAATGAGAGATGCGAGAGAGCGAAGGCGATAGCGTGCTGCGCACGCAACATCCAAGCCAACGCACGCACGTCTCTGCTTCTGACATTCATCAGCTATTTGAGATGTGGAGCAGAGGCGGTTAGTGGGGTCAAAAAGGCAGACATGCACGCCAGTCCTACCAGAAGAAGCTTAAAATCAATAGGTCGATCAGACGAGGCTTATACCATTAGCTCTACACTAAATCTCTGATAATTTAAAAGCTTTGTGATTCAATCGGAAGCACACCAAAAGCAAACGACCGCGAACTCGTCCCTGCCTCTGTTCAACGTCGTGAATTGGTGAAGGTCGCTAAAGCGTCACGAAATCCAGTGCCCACTACAGTCGTGAAATAAATCAGCGCATCCGCGCATCCTAGAGAAACTGTACCTCTTTTATTGGGCCTATTGCTTGGCAATTCAGCATGATTCGCATTAAGGGCGCAACATCGATCGCTTTTCCAACATAGATGAAATACCTTGGAACATTCTAAAATATGTTCGAGTGTTTTGAAATACTCCGACCTTTTTTTTTTCAAATTTCACGAACAAATCGGTCCACTATAGCAACCACTTCTTCCACATTTTTCGCAAAAAGAAACCGTTAGACCGTGGGTCGAACGGTTTCATTTTGCGTAAACTCTTAAAAAACGATTTATGCTCAACCCACGGTCTAACAGTTTCTTTTGGCGTAAAAGTTCGAACATAAAAGGCTATTTGAGAGTTTACGCAAAAAGAAACTGTTGGACCCTGGATGGAGCATAAATGGTTTTTTAAGAGTTTATGCCAAAAGAAACAGTTTGACCGTGGGTCGAGCACAAATGGTTAGTTAGGAGTTTACGCCAAAAGAAACCGTTAAACCGTGTGTTGAGCATAAATGGTTTTTTAAAAGTTTGCGCGAAAAGAAACTGTGACACCGTGGGTCGAGCATGAATGGTTATTTGAGAGCTTACGCCAGAAGAAACCGTGACACCTTGGGTTGAGCATGAATGGTTATTTGAGAGCTTACGCCAGAAGAAACCGTGACACCTTGGGTTGAGCATGAATGGTTATTTGAGAGCTTACGCCAGAAGAAACCGTGACACCGTGGGTTGAGCATGAATGGTTATTTGAGAGTTGAGGCCAAAGGAAACTGTTTGACCGTAGGTTGAGCAGAAATTGTTTCTTGAGAGTTTGTCCCAAAAGAAACTGTTGGACCGCGGATCGAGCATCAATGGTTTTCTAACAGTTTGCGCCAAAAGAAACCGCGAGACCATTGGTCGAGCATAAATGGTTATTTGAGAGTTTACGCCAAAAGAAGCAGTTTGACCGTGGGCCGACCACAAATGGTTATTTTGGAGTTTATGCCAAAAGAAACCGTTAGATTGTGGGTCGAGCATAAATAGTCTTTTGAGAGTTTACGCCAGAAGAAACTGATATAGCCTGCGTCCAGCATAAAATTCTAATTTGAGAGCTTACGCCAAAAGAAACTGTTTGACAGTCTGTTGAGCATAGCTCGCTTCCTGAGAGTTCACCGCAAAAGAGAGTGTTCGACCGTGGGTCGAGCACGAATGGTTAGTTAGGAGTTTACGCCAAAAGATACTGTTAGACCGTGTGTTGAGCATAAATGGTTATTTGAGAGTTTACGCCAAAAGAAACTGTTAGACCGTGTGTTGAGCATAAATGGTTATTTGAGAGTTTACGCCAAAAGAAACAGTTTGACCGTGGGCCGAGCACAAATGGTTATTTTGGAGTTTATGCCAAAAGAAACCGTTAGACCGTGGGTCGAGCAGGAATAGTTTTTTGAGAGTTTACTCGAAAAGAAACTGTTAGACCGTGTGTTGAGCATGGCTGATTTTTCGAGAGTTCACGCCAAAAGGAACTGTGAGACCGTGGGTTGGGGATAAATGGTTATTTGAGAGTTTACGCCAAAATAAACTGGTTGACCGTGGGTTGAGCATGGCTGGTTTTTCGAGAGTTCATGCCAAAAGAAACTGTGGGAGCGTACGTCGAGCATGAACGGTTTTTTGAGAGTTTACGCCAAAATAAACTGGTTGACCGTGGGTTGAGCATGGCTGGTTTTTCGAGAGTTCATGCCAAAAGAAACTGTGGGAGCGTACGTCGAGCATGAACGGTTTTTTGAGAGTTTACGCCAAAATAAACTGGTTGACCGTGGGTTGAGCATGGCTGGTTTTTCGAGAGTTCATGCCAAAAGAAACTGTGGGAGCGTACGTCGAGCATGAACGGTTTTTTGAGAGTTTACGCCAAAATAAACTGGTTGACCGTGGGTTGAGCATGGCTGGTTTTTCGAGAGTTCATGCCAAAAGAAACTGTGGGAGCGTACGTCGAGCATGAACGGTTTTTTGAGAGTTTACGCCAAAATAAACTGGTTGACCGTGGGTTGAGCATGGCTGGTTTTTCGAGAGTTCATGCCAAAAGAAACTGTGGGAGCGTACGTCGAGCATGAACGGTTTTTTGAGAGTTTACGCCAAAATAAACTGGTTGACCGTGGGTTGAGCATGGCTGGTTTTTCGAGAGTTCATGCCAAAAGAAACTGTGGGAGCGTACGTCGAGCATGAACGGTTTTTTGAGAGTTTACGCCAAAATAAACTGGTTGACCGTGGGTTGAGCATGGCTGGTTTTTCGAGAGTTCATGCCAAAAGAAACTGTGGGAGCGTACGTCGAGCATGAACGGTTTTTTGAGAGTTTACGCCAAAATAAACTGGTTGACCGTGGGTTGAGCATGGCTGGTTTTTCGAGAGTTCATGCCAAAAGAAACTGTGGGAGCGTACGTCGAGCATGAACGGTTTTTTGAGAGTTTACGCCAAAATAAACTGGTTGACCGTGGGTTGAGCATGGCTGGTTTTTCGAGAGTTCATGCCAAAAGAAACTGTGGGAGCGTACGTCGAGCATGAACGGTTTTTTGAGAGTTTACGCCAAAATAAACTGGTTGACCGTGGGTTGAGCATGGCTGGTTTTTCAAGAGTTCATGCCAAAAGGAACTGTGAGAGCGTGCGTCGAGCATGAATGGTTTTTTGAGAGTTTACGCCAAAAGAAACTGTTTGACCGTGGATTAAGCGTAAATGGCTTTGAGCTAATTATTGTTTGTTCGGTCATTCGGTCATAGATCGCAGCAGTCTAGCCTTGCTCAAACTCAGTGATGATCGCCACCTAAGACGGTGATAGAAAACACCCATCGTAGACGTTTTCGTTTGCCGCTGCGCAGGGCTGCTCTTCATTTTCATCACGGCTAAGGTCGTGTACTGCATTGCTTTGTTTAGCGAAACCCTGCAAAACGCGCGTCTTGACGAGTCTCGGAAACGCCTTGCACACGTCTTCACCAAACACCTCGTGTGATGTCCTCGTTGAGCTCAGTAATATGGCAAAATCCACCACTATGAATTTAAAAAGGTAGGTATGACCGACCAAGAACGATTCAGAAGTGTGCGAGCGTATCGCGAGTGTACAAGTTTGATTATTTCCATAAATTACATTCTTTTTTACGTTTTATGTGTATCACGAGAGTAAGAAATTAGAGTAACGAGCCATATTCTGGAAGCACTTTCAATTCCCGTCATCGTTCCCCGAAATGAAACAAGCTTTCGCATACTGTTGGTTTTCGTCAATCAGTAAGCATGAAACAGAAGAAGAACATATTGCGCATGACAAATTTTAAAAAAAAGTTTACTGCATGTGTTGACCATAAAATTTATGATAACCGTTACGACAGAAATCTAGAGAAGCTGAAGAAAAAAGATGAAAAATTGGCAGCATAGCGTGGCCACAAATATCGGTAAACAATTTTGACGACGAAATAATCGACGGAGAAAAAAGCATATTTCAGTGCACAAAAACTGTTATGGAAAAACGTAGCATTTGAAAAAAAAAAACTGATAGCAAAAGAGTTCTCTTGTCTTCGATTTTTTTTTTCGAAAATTATTTGCTGATTAAGGTTTCAAAGGTGGATACTGGCTGATCGATTACGCCGAAAATTGCGAAAAGCATTCTTTTGGCGAAAATGTTGAAAAATAAGGCGGAATTTTTGGTACACAAAATATTTCTTTTTTTCAAAGATTCCTTTCAAAGGATTTGAAAGTACAGTGCCATGAACCAAACTACTTCAATCCGACTCGTTTTTCTAATCATATGGTCTCCAGTTGGCACCCAACTGTCAACCGTCGTGTTAGTTGTTTTGAAGCAACCGAATTTGACGAAGCTGTTAAATCGGCTTTATTTGAATAATATTATCCCATCACCTTTGCGGGCCTATTTCCCTTAAATGATTTTCGAAAAATTCACTATCTGGTTAAGGTAAAATGAGGCAATACATGAACTGGATCAAAAATGACAAAGGTACCGCGAGAGATGTGCGTGGAGAGGAGGAGACGGAGGGAGAGGGAAGGGAGAGGAAATGAGGGGAAGCGAAGGTCAGAGTAACACAGTAAAGAAATTTCTATCACTCCTTCCTTACAGGTTTGACAAAACGTAGAATACTTCTTTGGTTTAAGTGAATTTCGCAAGAACATTCGGTTTTTACGTTTGGAAGACGAACAGAAATGTTTCATTTCATCTCTATTACTCTTTTCATCCGCCTCAAAGCATCAATATCCATTTTCATTTTCCTTTATCTCCGCAATTACGCCACCGCGCTTGGCTATCAGGATACAAAATTTGCGTACAAGAGCCGGTACAATCCAGTATAAAGCGATCATTGAAGAATTACCGAAAAGTACAGTTGACACTCTGAGGGTACAGTATAACGATACATTCAGAAAGTACCACAGAAGACGTATAGCTTCCGGCAGCTGTCCGAGTGGGACAACTAAGGACTTGATTTCTCTTACTTCACTACCAACTGCGATCGGCATAAAAGTTTTCACAAATCTGCACGTTTTACAACCTAGAACAACCCCAGTTTGTTTGAACCATTCTCTGCATTACTTATCATTACATAAGCTACAATTTATCGGCAAATGGTTTCATCGAAGTAACGACCACATGACGCCGACGAGCCGATAAAGGCCAACGGGCGTCAGTTTCAGAATCAAAAAAGAGAGGAAGGCGATCGCCAAGGACCGTTTATTGTTGATCAAGAAGACGGAATGTCGCTTCGATAATACGATCCGAGTCCTTCTGCGCCAATGCGCTCTTGCGCATTCCGTTTCGAACAATCGCTACTACTATCTGAAAAGATTTGATTTCCGCTCCAACATAAATCCAAAACACGCATTGTAGAAGAAAGGAATGACAGGACTCCAAAGAAATCAGTGGAGTGGCGAATATGGGGAAGGGGGTG
>JPKZ01001436.1:172292-259628 GCA_000803305.1 Toxocara canis | reverse complement strand
TCCCGATAGCGCAACAGATCTTATGCCGACCGATGGAAAACCAAGAAATCATGGGAGATGACAAACGCGTCAGTAGCAAGCGTTTAGCACTCTTATTTTATAAGCTGCTATAATATAGAAAGCCTGCTTTCTGGCGAAAATATTAGTCAAATAGATTACTACTTAAAAACTGTCAAACAAACAATAAAAAATCGACTACTCGAAAATACTCCTGAGTGGCTCGAGTCGCGGGTGAAGCGTGCCTTCTGGTATCTTCTTATCGATTATTTTCGAAGACCGTCGAGAGTACCATGCTAATCCCGCAGCGCCTGCGCAAGCTACCGCCGTCAACATTGGCAAAGAAATGCGCATTCTACAATGAAACGCATCGTATGCGCGTCGCTTCAGAGACTAAACGATAGATGACCTGAGGGCAAATATTGTTGACGACGCGCCAAAATCAAGTTTAGCTAGGTCATACCAAAACGAAATGGTTAATCAACTCAGTTCTCTTTTCGCCGTCTGACCAAAAATATTTAGGGTCAGCGCTTCAAAAGAAAAAAAAATTAACTGTATTTTCCCAACGAACACATTGGCGATATCTGTGATTCAGAGTTTTGGAATGGAATGATCTACGTCTTCAGCGGACAATTCCATCACAAGGTCACTTGAATTCTACTTTTATCGACATTGCCAGCGCCTAGATATCAATCGTTCATATTCTCAGCCATAAACTGCAATTGTGTATTGTCCAGGCAAATATTATCGTCGAAGAATCGATCCACATTTTTTAAAACAAAACCTTTACTTGTAAAAAAGGAATCCAGCAAAGCCCTATACATTGTTCAAGCAGTGGCAACGTGAATCAAATAAAAGCCACTACATTTCTTGCTTGGGTCCATTTTCCACGCTTTTGTTCGAAACAACTTTTCAGGTCATTTGGTGGATCTCTATGTTCTCTTTCTTATAGAAATTATTCATTTCTTAATGCTTGATCTGTGCGTATTTCCATACATAATCATGTGTATTTCCATACATAAACAATCATTTGGTTCATTCACTTCGCTTCACCTGCAATGATCGTAATCGATGAGATGACGCGCAGTGCGTTGAGATGGGAACGTTGAGAACAAAGAATGACTAGTTTGTTCCAAAACGAGCGCCGCTCTTTTGAAAATGGAGGAACGATGAATGCCTATTGTTAAAGCCAGCTTGAACCGGTGAACCCTTATAGTCAACATTACATAAAAGCCGCCAAAGTACTGTATGTAGAAAGTATTCGCTTGTCCGGCTTATGCATGACGATAGCAGCGCTTGATGGCGATTGAAATAGTCGACCACGACCGATCCTTGAATTCAAGAGATCATAGGCTCTATCACTGGTCTGTTACAGCACAAATAGAATCCTCGTTATTATCCCTTGACCGTCCTCTTCTAGCGATCGTCACACATGGTAATCACTGCACCTGATACTGGTCGACGTGAACTCTGCTATGAAACGATAGTCACAGTTAGTAGTATTATAAACCTACCGTCCATTTCCTAACAACGTCAGCGTGAGACGAAAACAAAACCATTCGTCAACAGAACTTAACTGTATTATATCGAAAAACTGAAGACCGCAACATTTTGACAAATGCTACGCTTTAGTATACTGTTAACTCTGAATTCTTGGCTTCGACTGAACGGTGGGCTACTGAAGGGACAAGTTACTTCAGCCAGTACTAAAACTGTATTCTGAAAAAAAGCAAGCCATCCGCTAATGCGACCAAGGATTTACATTAACGAAAATTACCACATAAGACACGTTTAAAAGACAAGAATTGAGCCAATGTATTTCCAAACGAGCAACTATTGCGGGATTCGACCGACTATGCCACGTTAAGGATTCAGAAGCGTGAACTCTATGGGTATATCCTATGGTGGTTTTGATTGCTCGCTTATGAATTACATCCTTTTAGCATCACCGTAAAGGCTATAATTGCTTATTGAATGAAAATTAACGCTTCAAGATTCAAAACCCAAAATATGAGCTTTAAGTCGAGATGAGATTACAACATTCGATTTGACCGGAAAACGGAAGGAACAGAAATCGAAACGAAAAACTTTTATTAATGAAAGACAATGAACTACTTAAAATAGTTGCCAACTTTTCACAGCAGAAAATGCTGACAAACGAACTACAACAGATTCAGTTCAACCACGCACTGCGACTTGCACGATAGTTTTTCGCTAAAAAGAACCACATGGCTGCCTCTTCTAAACTAACTATGTTCGATGAGCACCTCTAAAGAGTTCTAATTTACTTTCAGATTCAAACAACTGTTCGACCAGCGTTAAAGAGACTTGCACTAGAAGCCTATAACGATGAGGTGTACACTTTCTTGCAATCTATTTTGTGCCAACCGTTGATCCTCTGTCACAAGCAAATATTTTTTCTTTGTTACCAAATAAAGATTGACATATACCAGAGTTGAAAGATTCATAGGTCCAAACATTAACCAGCAATTAGTTCATATGCCTTACGACTCTTTAATATCCATCCTGAGAACACTGCACAAATGATGATAAGAAGGCCAAGGCAAAAAAAAGGAAATTCCTGAAATTAAATAAGGATGTAAATGAGCATTCAAAATATGGCTTTCAGTTATTCCCGTAACAGTTCAATAAGTCAATGCCTAGGGAACCATCAACGCATGAAGAGAATCGACATTCTACTCAGAGAACAAGATATAGCGATCAAGAATATGTACAAAGCAGGAAAAGATATGTTAAAGATGGTAAAAGCAGTATCGTCTACTCTTCATAGACCCATAACCATGCATGCACCCCTCCCCTCCCTGTCCCCCCCCCTTCCTACACGCACGCACAACTGGGAGAACGGAGGATCAACCAGAGATTTGAGGAAGACAAAGTTAAACCGAAATCTGTTGCAGAACAAAGCCATAATTTATAATTTGAAATGGTGTAAGAACGCGAGTGAATTTGAACTTTGCTGTATTACAGGACTTTTTCGATCCAATAAAAGAGCATAAAAATCTAAGGAATTAAGGAAATGCGGCAAGCTCTACTTGTCGATAAATCACTGAAGGGAACTTTCCAGCATGCCTTCATGTGAGAAAACATTAAGGGCGTTTTTTTTCAGTCCAATTTATTACTGACGCATTGATGACGTTGTTTTGCCTGCAGAACATTTGGCATATCACGCCTTACTTTTAATGCTCATAAAGTTCTTCATAAACGGTTCGAAAATTTGTTGAAAGGCATCACTGTACACGGTTACGAACTGCGCCTTAAAAAATCAGTGGTAGGATATGCGGGGGGGAGGAGGAGTGCGTGAGGGAATAATAATTTAACTGAATGATAGTTTGCTCAAGATTATACTCCACAAACATTTAATTTATACGGTTTATTCTGAAACATTCAAAATTACATGGTCTAGTATATTTATGAGATTTTCATATTTTATACGACGTAATCGTACTATACGGTATTCAAATTTCGAAAAACAAAGGAATAAGTTGCAAATTCAGATTGAAAAACAAGAAAGATGGAAACGAATCGGCCCTATTCAAAGTTCAAAAAATCACAGAGCGCTTTATCACAGTAACTCTTGCAGGAAATACGTGAGAAAATATTTTTCCATCCAATTACACTGCAACAAATCCACTCAGCCATAATTTCTCACTTTTCGACGCATTAAAAAAATCAATTCCTCAATTTTAAAGCCAATGAAGTGGTTATTATGTAATGTTTTGAAGCGAAAAAAAAACGAAATTTCGCAAATATGTGCGAATTTATGAGTGAGAAAATAAAGCAAGTGAATTAGGAGGGGGAAATGAGAAACATTAAAGAATAAAAAAAGACGAAGACGAAAAGAATCTATACATTTACAAATGGTTAAACGTTAAATGATTATGCTCACGTGTCCTCGCATACCGTAAGCCGTAACAGCTAGAAAAAATTTACAGCTCCAGCCAAGAAGAATGGCCGCCTCATCATGCACATCGGTCAGAACCCGCATAAACAATGAACTAAATGCCTGATTATTAAGCAACCTAGATACTTAAGACAACCAATCTTTATCGAACCATTCCAACTATTCCTTCGAATTCCAAGGAAAAAAACCTCTCTGGCCATAGAGGAGATACCCCAGGTGAACTGCAGGTTTTAGAAAATGCCACAACGCTCGTCATCACTTCTATTTAATAACTAAAACTAAGAACTATACCCCTCTCTTCTTCTCTACATAAGCACCTCAACGTCCTGAACGTCTCCTCAGAGATATCAGCTTGCCATAGCGAGGCCGCTATGCCGTACAATAAAAGCAATGAGACAACTTGATATGAGATTAAGAGTATTTAGAAAGGAGTCTCTTTATATCAGCCAACATCTGCCTATCCGCATCATCATTAGGAGTAATCTCCAGGGCGATCTTCATATACTTTACCGCTCCTGCTTTGTCCTTCTTGGCCAATAAAACTTGCACCAGGTAGAACAAATTCTCGACCCAGGAGCCCGGCTTTATTTCTTCCACCTAAATAACCAAAACAATTTAAAAAATAAAAGCGAAAGGACAAAGCGTGAAACACCAGTTTGTTAGGTAATTATAGTTAAGGAGGAGAATAAAGAGCCCAGCTTCATGTCTGTTAACATGTCTGATTGGCATCGTATGAGAAAAATCTGATTAGAAAAGAAGTTTCCATCATGCAGCTGAAGAAGAGACGAAAATTTGTTTCACTCCTGCCCTACAAATATTTGGCGAATCGAAGGAGTCTTGTGAAGTGGTCGAAAATCATATTGTTTTCGTAATCTATTGACGCATTTCGTTATCGTTATTATTTTTCATAACTAATAATGTTCTGGCTCAAAATTTCATCCTTTAACTCCCCTTCCTTCCTCCATTCTCAACACATAGCATAATATTGTGCTTGCAGTTGTGCTTGTTGTGGGCTTCGTCAAAGCTGTCGGTTTCATGGTAGCTGTTTAAAAAGACCTCTTCATCGCGACAGTGCAGTATCCCCAGCTACGTCTGTATGTCAAAGGTAACTTGTGCGCGAGAAAGGGAAGAATCCGCAGGTGAAGGACGAAGGAAAGGGTGTGCGAAGTGGAAGACGAAAAAAAAGCCGAACATCATAACGCCCGAAATTAAAAAAAAAAAAAAGACGAACCGCGAGGAAATCTTCTAACGCCTCATCGAGAGTCGCTTCTGGAACTGTAGCGTAGAGTGTATTTGCAATTTTCCGTTCCAACCACGATAAGTTTGCCACAGAAAAGGCAAACCTACCGCGCATATGCAAGAGTGTGTACTCGGTTGGCTGCATCGCTATTGCCTTGTCCAAATACTCCTGCAACAGGAATGAACTGACTACTCTGTGGTGCAATGGCTCAATATATGTGATTGGGCAACTATCTGAACGATTTGAACGAGTCGAACTTAGCGCTGGAGACGAGGATGATGGACTGGTTCCCTCATAAAACTTTCAAATGCTTGGAAATCTCGAGGATTGTAGTCAGCATTTTGACTAATGATTAATGCTACAATTCGGAATGCAACCAACGCTACTATCATAACCAATCGATCTGCGACATGAGGACAGAACGCACAAAAATCACATTTGCTCGAGATGTTACATTCCAAGAGATGTTTTTAAAGGTTATGTGCTTCGGGATTTATAACGAGCATAGCGCGAAAAGGTCAGCAAAACAAAGCAAATATGGCATGATTGTCAGCTGCATCGATATGGGAATCGATGAAATTACAGCTGCCTTTGCATAATATAATATGACATAATATAATATAATAAATTTGATATAATATAATATAATATAAAAGCAAATCAAACCTTAAAAAGATATCCTTGCTCGATTTTCTCCTGTGTTCCCAAATAGTCAGTGACTGAACCGCTCAGAACGGCAAGCCATTTCAAAACGTCGAAACTCTCTCCGTCCAAATTGTACGCTTGTGTTGCATATTCTCGACCTACAACCCAAAGCTTTTCTTTCAACTGTCCTTTCGATTCTTTACATGGGTGCGCGACCATTCCCTATCTTCGAAGCAGCTGACATAAATCTACGAAAAAGGTTTTGTCAGGTTTATCTCCCACTCCGATGAGCGCAGGCAGATTGGTGGAGAGAGGTTGCCTATGTACGGTTTGTCATATTGACGAATCAGCAAAATACTGAAGTAAATTCAACGAAGCATTATAGTTACTTGATGCATACCGAACAAATGGCCCAAGTCCACAAAGCGATCCGACAGCTATGCAAGTAACAAAAATAAATGAGCAAATGAGTGAGCATATGCATGTATGAGTACCAAGAATCACTTACAAATTGGCAATTTTTATTTGATAAGACTGGAGTGGTCGAAAACTTTGGCAAAGTGAGCTTTTTTGGAAGATGAGAGACAGTGACGCGGATAACTGGGTGGGATTATGCTGTGGAATTTTGTCAAACTCTGATTGCTGCAGGATAGTCCAAGAAAAAGTGGACAAATCTGCCACGCATAATAAGGGCGAATGCGCTTTTGCAACTTCGCCGATCAGTCATATCACTCATGCGAATGTCGAAAGAATAATAAGCCATTCATAACGATGCATTAAACGTTTGAAAACGAAAGACCTGTTATATAAGTGCTCTGAAAAGACCTTCGCCTTCTGTTTCACAGACAAAATAATTTCCTCTCGCAAAACTTTCATCATTTTTAAACGTTTGTGAATCTTCGTTCTTGAAACCGAAAAGTTTCCATAGTTCTCCAGGAGTCCAATTAAACGTTGGCAGATCCATATGCAACAAACTTCCATACGCATGTACACAATGTCGCCAACAAGCGCCTTGCAAATACAAATTGTATAGGCGCTAAAAAGAATTCAGCCATAACCTGTGAATATTTTCCATGAAAGAAATTCACCTACAATTGATCGTGTAGTTCCCAATTTCGTTAATGGAAGAAGTTGAGTAATAATGCCGCGAAAAATATTTTGCGCAAATGTGCACGTTCCCATGTTATTAGTAGTCTAGAATACCCATTACACTTAATATAAGCTGTCGGAGAAATGGCAATCGTAATTTGTCTTAGCACATATATCATTACAATAATTTCAGACAGACTCGTTCGAAGCATCGAAAGTTTCCATCGCACAAACGACACAACTCGTAATTTCATTTAGGTGCGCAACGTAAAGATTGCTCGGGCAAACTGCAAGTGAAAATTTATGGTGAAATCAGTAGTGAACGAACAAGCAAAGGAATTTTGTAATAAGTGTTTTTTCTGAAATGAGTTAGTCAACCATGGTAACCCATGAACTGGTATGATTCTGTTATTGCCTGAGAAGTAAACTATACCGTTCAGATACCACCTCCCCCTCGTTGCATTTAGGGACCTCGTTGTGACTTCAAGTTGTAGCTGTATCGATTTTCTGTTTTTTTTTTCAAACTTTTTTCTTGATTCTTCTATGTCCTTTTTTCCTTTCTGTTTTTCCCACATTGGCTGAGCCGGTTGCGACATTAGTTCGAAATTACGCTGCGAACAGCGACCATTACCTCTCAAATGTGAGGTGACGGATGAAGCTAGCATCACGGAAGGGGAGCAGTTTAGCATTCCAGTTAACCCAAAGAACCACCTCTGTGCGGACGGTTGCGCACTTACCTGCGGCAGCTCTCACGTAATGAAAAAAAAAAAAGGCAATGGGGCAAGGAAATAAAAAATACAGGCTTTTAGAAAATACTTAGGTTTTTTCAAATCAACGTAATTAGTAAGACGGCACACATTCTTCCGTTTTCGCACGCCATGAGCTTCTGTCTTTCTACAGCTAATTTGAAACTGCCGTTTTTCGTTCTCCGTTCTCTTCGCGGTCTAGGCTGGAGCGAAAACTAACCTTCAAATAACATGGCCTTCTTTTTTGGGTTTTTCTTGTCATACGTATTCGAAACTGCATGACATGACCTTGCCAACCGCCACAGCAATTCCGGATTCACTTTCAGCGAATCGTCACTTCCGTACAACTGCAAAAAAACACAAACTCGAATTATTTACGATGAAATCTTATTAATGAAATGCTGAGGAAATTGATAATGATGATGAAAAAATCGAGAAATATCAATAACTAACGAAGCGCGCTCGGTAGGCTAACGCAATATGTGCACTGCTAACCACGTTAAATCAAAGCATGCGAAGCGCTCGTTTTGTGATAATCTGGTAAAGGAACTGCATATAATATTCAAAAAAAAAACAACGGAATGCACAGCAGTATTCGTTTTCCCGTTCGGCCAACCGCTTATACGAAACATTCGATTTCGAGATTATTTGGCAGTGTGCTGACAACACCCACTGCATTTCACTGACGCAACTACAGCGCTACAGTTCCAGAATACAAGTGTGGAGCTATTCGTCAATTTACAGAAAAGAGAAACTTCAACAGTTTATTAAGAGAAACAGAAACGATTAAGAGAAACAATAAGAGGAACAAATCGACGAAAGAGAAACAACAGTTATCAAAAGAAACTACAAAAAAACTTTGACATTAGAGTTCTCAAAGCATGGTCTCTCTGCGGGTTCAATGAAGCATGCAATAAATGATCTCTCCGGCGTTTCTGCGTGAAAATTTCAGACAAGTGTTCAACTCTCTCTGAATTTCTAGGATGCCTAGAACGCCTCGCCACTATATCCCAATGCTCGTCCGATTACCGCGAGCGATCTCTCGCCATAAAGTGCTGACTAGAGCCAATAAAACGAAGAAAGTATGTCGCGAATCATTTTTCCTTCAACTGGAAAAGCATCAAGACTACAGTTATGAATATGGTTGAAAATCGTTGACCCAGGGAAAGGGCATGCTTTCTAAATCGGATGGAAAACTTGACTGCGTTTTCAACTAGCCCGGTATCATATTCGACCGGTCGGGTAGCAAAAAAAAGGTGCAGAAAATTTACACGCGCCGCTTTAGCGACGGACGACCGCAAAATGAGTGCTTAAAAGTATGCTTTGTAGGAGGGGTGAGGTGGAAAGCAATTCGAATTTTCGTTGTTTGCGAACAGTTCAGGAAGTGGCTGTTTCGACGGATAAATCACGAGTATAGCCACATGTTATGAATTTTGCTCAGTGATGCCCTCCATTGGCCTATCATGATCTGATGTCAAAAGATTGCCCAATGAATTTCACCGGATCGGTAAAGCTTTTATCATAAGTTCATTGTGTAAGCACACTTTGTGCCCACTTGAGAAAAGCAAAAAAAAAAAACGGAATGAGGAAATGGAACAAACAACA
The DNA here is from genome assembly GCA_000803305.1 of Toxocara canis. Taxonomy (NCBI): domain Eukaryota; kingdom Metazoa; phylum Nematoda; class Chromadorea; order Rhabditida; family Toxocaridae; genus Toxocara; species Toxocara canis. Next base: position 250,384 of record JPKZ01001436.1, on the reverse strand, counting down.
CACTCTCAATTAGACAACTAGCAAGAATTACTTAAAACGCTGTAGGCTCTATAGTTCTCTTGCCAGCCCTCTCTTGATCTAACCAAGTAGAGAGGAGAAAGACATTCCATGCTGCAACTTTCCACCTACTGAAATTCTGTACCGCCGACATTACGTACATTCAAAACTCACTGAAAATGAGAAAACATCAGCAAAAAACTTCCAAGACGCACCGCTGAAATATTTAGCTTATGATTATTTAGTTCTGGAAAATTCTGAAGGCGCAACCGCATCCCTGCTTGACATCGGAATAGCGCACTAACTCCTTCGCTAGCTCTGCGAAAAAGATAACTCAAAAAGACACATGGATCAGTACACAAGCCGAAAATTCAACCGATGGCACATAGCAGTAATCTGAAAACTCTTCTCTCGCCATCCCCCAAACCACCTCGAAATCTGGATGTAAGGATGTAAAAGCAAATATGACAAAATCAGTTTCCATACGGAGACGATTCAATGCACTGGACTGACTCCGTTGTGACTTTTCGTTGGCAGAACATCAGAAGCAATGTACCTTTTTCAATTCATCGTAAGCAGCTCTCTGTTCGTTTGGTTTGTCAAAGGTACCATCGATCTTCGAGAATGACTGAAAAAAAGTCCGTCTGGTAATGCGAACAATCAATTATGTTGCTCGAGACAGAAACAATTAAATAAATATCGATGAGGTGTTTCCCATAAAAATTTTTACATAAAAATGATAGCAACGAATTCGACGTTGCAGTTAGTGTAAGCTTACTCATTTACAAATCGTCGACGTTTCGACGCGACAAGAAACAGCAAAATCAAATTTAGGCTACCGAGAAAAAAGTTCAAAATTTCAAGACGTTCCGTGTGATTCCATAAGTCATTTTGCGACCGCTGAACAACCTCCGTAGAGTGCGACGATCCTTCCGATGCTTTCTGCTAGTATTCCCGACTGGGATGAAAACGACCACAGATGGCGTGGGCATCCGTCCCCCCTCCCCTATTTTTGATCGCAACCTGTTCAAACGAGGGAGGAGAGTGGGTTGTTCACGCCTGCCATAACGGCGTGACGACAAACCATGAATATAGGCGGAGTGTCGAAAGATGCGTGGAACATCATGCTGAAGCCATAAATGAACGGAAAAATTCAACTTTCATTTCCGCAACACGCCCAAGTATCGTAAAACTACCGCAGCTATTCTGAATCCAATCAGTGTTCAAGCAAACTTTCGCCAAATGCAGTTTTAAACGTGAACCAATTAAACCAGTTAACCATGTTAATTAGAAATGAACTTTCCCTTAAAACTAATATTTCTGCAACGGTCTGAATCTGTTCGCATAGCACATACGTTACAGAAATCTAGGTAGGTTTGTAAACTTGAAAGCTTTGAAAAGTCTCCGTAGAACGTGTACGTTTCACAACAATGGCGGACGCCATGCGCACCACACAAATCGGTCTCTATTTGGGTGGTCGCCCGTAAATTCTCAAAGAAACGACATCCTTCGAAAGTCTTCACGCTTAGAAAGTTTTACGTGGTGCAATCAAACTAAAAACCCATTTTCTTTCCCCTACTTAAGGTACCCAACATGAATACACTTCACCCTCGGTAAACTATTCGTTTCAGGGGAACGCCACTCCCATTTAGTCACCACCTTTCCCAAAAAAAAAGATTATGTTAATGATATCATCAAAAACCTGTTTTCGTTTCCCTAATATGTAATAACTGCAGAACGACGGGTCTGCAAAATCTAAAGAACACGTAAAAACGTGCGATCAGGAAACCAATAATGCGACTACAAAACGTGTTGATGAATCACGAAACAATGAGGAATTAAACATTAAAAAACACTTCGCGCAACTTTAAAAGTGCCGTATTCAATCAGCAGTCGAAAGCCACAATCATTATTGACCGAACAGAATTATATGAGTGTCCTGACGTAACCTTAGGAAGATGAAGAACGTTTCGCGATATTTGAAAAGGAATAGCAGAACTGTATAAGCATGCACGTTGTGAGTCAACAGATGCTCTGCATACGAGATCCTAGTCCTAGAGTCAGCTCTCCATATACGAATTTGTTGATTTGCTCACAAACTTAGCTCAATGCTGCATTAGTTCGGGACACCATTTTTATTTTTCTCCGATTATTTCTATTTTTCCTCATTTCTTCCTTCCGTTTTACATAATTTATCAGTTTTTCAAGCAAGCACTGATGCCAGCCTGGAATCGGATCGCAGCACGTGACTGGTACTCTTCCCTCTATATTAGGTGTTGAAAGTGGCAGATCGAATTTGTGAACTTCAAATCAGTTTCATCAGTTTCGACATGAAACGAAATTAAAATACCAACTGGAACGAAAACACCGCAGAGAAAAAGAAATGTCCGCGTAAAAGCAAACCATGAATCATTATCGCCTTGTATCCCCGCAAGCTGTAACGCGGTTAGTTGTTTCGCAATATGTGTACGCTCAGCCGAATATGTGGCCATTAAGACAGTTCGAACTTCGGCCTCCAACCAGGCACCAATTGCAGAAATATCAACACAGCGAGAAAAATCCAACCAGATTGCAATTGTTGAGAATAAATGTTACGTCTACTATGTTTCTTGAAAACAAAGTTGAAGAAAAATGTTGAAATAAAGTTTCCCAAAGCTACGCTGCAATGCTATTCGCTGAGATTATTAAAAAAAAAAACGGAATGAGGAAATGGAACAAACAACACACTCTCAATTAGACAACTAGCAAGAATTACTTAAAACGCTGTAGGCTCTATAGTTCTCTTGCCAGCCCTCTCTTGATCTAACCAAGTAGAGAGGAGAAAGACATTCCATGCTGCAACTTTCCACCTACTGAAATTCTGTACCGCCGACATTACGTACATTCAAAACTCACTGAAAATGAGAAAACATCAGCAAAAAACTTCCAAGACGCACCGCTGAAATATTTAGCTTATGATTATTTAGTTCTGGAAAATTCTGAAGGCGCAACCGCATCCCTGCTTGACATCGGAATAGCGCACTAACTCCTTCGCTAGCTCTGCGAAAAAGATAACTCAAAAAGACACATGGATCAGTACACAAGCCGAAAATTCAACCGATGGCACATAGCAGTAATCTGAAAACTCTTCTCTCGCCATCCCCCAAACCACCTCGAAATCTGGATGTAAGGATGTAAAAGCAAATATGACAAAATCAGTTTCCATACGGAGACGATTCAATGCACTGGACTGACTCCGTTGTGACTTTTCGTTGGCAGAACATCAGAAGCAATGTACCTTTTTCAATTCATCGTAAGCAGCTCTCTGTTCGTTTGGTTTGTCAAAGGTACCATCGATCTTCGAGAATGACTGAAAAAAAGTCCGTCTGGTAATGCGAACAATCAATTATGTTGCTCGAGACAGAAACAATTAAATAAATATCGATGAGGTGTTTCCCATAAAAATTTTTACATAAAAATGATAGCAACGAATTCGACGTTGCAGTTAGTGTAAGCTTACTCATTTACAAATCGTCGACGTTTCGACGCGACAAGAAACAGCAAAATCAAATTTAGGCTACCGAGAAAAAAGTTCAAAATTTCAAGACGTTCCGTGTGATTCCATAAGTCATTTTGCGACCGCTGAACAACCTCCGTAGAGTGCGACGATCCTTCCGATGCTTTCTGCTAGTATTCCCGACTGGGATGAAAACGACCACAGATGGCGTGGGCATCCGTCCCCCCTCCCCTATTTTTGATCGCAACCTGTTCAAACGAGGGAGGAGAGTGGGTTGTTCACGCCTGCCATAACGGCGTGACGACAAACCATGAATATAGGCGGAGTGTCGAAAGATGCGTGGAACATCATGCTGAAGCCATAAATGAACGGAAAAATTCAACTTTCATTTCCGCAACACGCCCAAGTATCGTAAAACTACCGCAGCTATTCTGAATCCAATCAGTGTTCAAGCAAACTTTCGCCAAATGCAGTTTTAAACGTGAACCAATTAAACCAGTTAACCATGTTAATTAGAAATGAACTTTCCCTTAAAACTAATATTTCTGCAACGGTCTGAATCTGTTCGCATAGCACATACGTTACAGAAATCTAGGTAGGTTTGTAAACTTGAAAGCTTTGAAAAGTCTCCGTAGAACGTGTACGTTTCACAACAATGGCGGACGCCATGCGCACCACACAAATCGGTCTCTATTTGGGTGGTCGCCCGTAAATTCTCAAAGAAACGACATCCTTCGAAAGTCTTCACGCTTAGAAAGTTTTACGTGGTGCAATCAAACTAAAAACCCATTTTCTTTCCCCTACTTAAGGTACCCAACATGAATACACTTCACCCTCGGTAAACTATTCGTTTCAGGGGAACGCCACTCCCATTTAGTCACCACCTTTCCCAAAAAAAAAGATTATGTTAATGATATCATCAAAAACCTGTTTTCGTTTCCCTAATATGTAATAACTGCAGAACGACGGGTCTGCAAAATCTAAAGAACACGTAAAAACGTGCGATCAGGAAACCAATAATGCGACTACAAAACGTGTTGATGAATCACGAAACAATGAGGAATTAAACATTAAAAAACACTTCGCGCAACTTTAAAAGTGCCGTATTCAATCAGCAGTCGAAAGCCACAATCATTATTGACCGAACAGAATTATATGAGTGTCCTGACGTAACCTTAGGAAGATGAAGAACGTTTCGCGATATTTGAAAAGGAATAGCAGAACTGTATAAGCATGCACGTTGTGAGTCAACAGATGCTCTGCATACGAGATCCTAGTCCTAGAGTCAGCTCTCCATATACGAATTTGTTGATTTGCTCACAAACTTAGCTCAATGCTGCATTAGTTCGGGACACCATTTTTATTTTTCTCCGATTATTTCTATTTTTCCTCATTTCTTCCTTCCGTTTTACATAATTTATCAGTTTTTCAAGCAAGCACTGATGCCAGCCTGGAATCGGATCGCAGCACGTGACTGGTACTCTTCCCTCTATATTAGGTGTTGAAAGTGGCAGATCGAATTTGTGAACTTCAAATCAGTTTCATCAGTTTCGACATGAAACGAAATTAAAATACCAACTGGAACGAAAACACCGCAGAGAAAAAGAAATGTCCGCGTAAAAGCAAACCATGAATCATTATCGCCTTGTATCCCCGCAAGCTGTAACGCGGTTAGTTGTTTCGCAATATGTGTACGCTCAGCCGAATATGTGGCCATTAAGACAGTTCGAACTTCGGCCTCCAACCAGGCACCAATTGCAGAAATATCAACACAGCGAGAAAAATCCAACCAGATTGCAATTGTTGAGAATAAATGTTACGTCTACTATGTTTCTTGAAAACAAAGTTGAAGAAAAATGTTGAAATAAAGTTTCCCAAAGCTACGCTGCAATGCTATTCGCTGAGATTATTGTTTTCTCCGTTCAACGTTAGCGTAACATGACACGTTAGCAGCATTAAAAAAACGGTCGCATTTTTGATGGTGTTGCTCATAAGCGTTATTTCCTATTCATGCGCGACCTTGGAATGCACGAAACAATGTACAAGCGAAAAAAAGAAAATCCTATAATGAATGCAGTTCAGTTCTAAAATAAACAATCTATCATCTTTTTTCTCACTTGCACATACCAGTCGCCAACCTCACACTCCAACCCACTCCTTACCTACTCCAAATATATAGGTGTATTACCCTTCACAGCCATCACATGGGCAATATAAAACTTTCTGCGATTGCAATCTTAAACATGCGACACATTTTGGACGACGGCTCAATGAAATCGCGTCAAGCCACATAATTGCAAAAGTTAAACTGCAAAAGCAGCTTGCTTTTGCAGTTTAACTTCTTTCCAAGACAAAAGGGAACACATCACAGGGTTAAGCAATTAACCGCTTCAAGAAAACTGCATGAGTTTAAAATTTCTTTCCCAGCTAAACATTAAACATTCACTTGCAGTAAGAATACTCAAAGAAGAATTGTCAGAAGGGCAATCAAAACCAGAGAAACCATTGCAACATGAATTTTTTCAAATCCTGCACAATGATCCTTTTTCAACATCCATTGCTGAACACAGCACATAAGATATTCACAACGTAGCTCTGGTATATATAAAACGAGGTGCTAATTTTTTAAAATACCTCATAACTTAGAAGCGTTCAACGCGTTTCGAAAAAAAAGAAAAACAAAATGTCTTAACCATTTTCTTTCATGTTTATGCTGATATTCTAGAACACGTTTCCAACTGAACTTCAATCGATCATCCGAAACGTACAATTCTTTTCACTAATTGCTTTTTGTCAAAGAACAGTACAAATTCTACCAACACTTCCCTAAGAGAAACAATCGAGCAATTCTTCGCCTCCACCCATGTACATATATATATATATACGTATATATACGTGTGTGGAGGCGTATATGTATATATATATATATACATGTATATGTGTGTATATGTAAACTATACATATATATACATTTTTTAAAACTATAACCACACGTATGAAGCAAATCTTTAATGCCTCAAATCGGCCACACATGAAACAGTTTGCAGCGGAAAAAATAAAAACGATATAAGAGGAAATTAGTTTCTTATTTAAATAACTGCATTGTTTTTAAAAGCTCGTTAGAAATAACGGAAGTTTAATGTTCTGGTCACAAACCACAACTGGGAACATCGCAGCAGATTTCAGACAGAGGCACTTAATTACCCTTCATGTTCCATCGGCATAAATCAGCACCCACGCAGTTTAATAAAATTGATTCCCGGTATATGCTGGAGGGTGCTCCAAGACGACCGCAGAAAACGGAATCGATGATTGTAAGGTTATTTAAATAAAATCGTGTAGTAACCGCATATAACCTGTTTATGTTTATTTTTATCAACTTTATTATTAATTTTTACATTAAATTATTTATTGTCTACATTAACTTGGCTTACCAATTTATAATAAATTATATTTATATTTATAAGTCAAATTAATTTAATTTATTAACTCCAAACTCTAAATTAGTTTTGCCACGACGCGATTAGGTATGGAAACAGATGTTATACTGTGTTGTCTAAGGAATAATGGCACAAAAAAGTCTCGGCACGTTCACTTAAGAAGCAGCCGTCATCGGCCGAACTACGCAGGGCAACAGCTTCCACCCCTTGCCCCCTCCACCCTTCCTCCTGTTTTCCTTAGGAAGAGATCGTATGCAGCACGCAACCGAGAGTGGAAAAGGAGGATTTGGATCACATAAGCATCGTGTAGGGTTACCTTCGCTATAGACACAAACAAAAGTACAATACTTTACAATATTAACACGTTAAACAACAACCATGCGTACTGCGCACTGGATCAGTAGACAGCTTCGCGCACTTCGTTAAAGGCCAATTTTTCTTTTTTTTTGGACAACTTGGCAGAACCCTCTTTATTTAAGAGAAAATATTTTCTGAGATACCGTTTTGGGAGTATGCCCTTACTCTGAATCGCCGAAACATACATTCGTTTTCCGGGAGACCGTAACAGAATGATTTTTTTGATGTGCAGCATACATAACTAGAGAATGTTGGAGGGGCGAAAGGAGATGAAATTTGTGATATGTTGATGGATGCTCGACTGGATGATACGGCAGTATGTGCGCGAGTACAACACAGCCAGTCTCTTTCGAGGGGGACGTTCACTGTTAGGTGTTTCTGGCCGATAACAATTAGAAAAAAAAAAACAAAAAAGATCAAGTCTTTCTCACTAATTATGACAGGATGGCCCATATAAATCAAAACCGACGAAACCTATTTCTGTGAAAAAAATAACTGAAATGTATAGCTCATTGTCCTGGAACAACAAAAGTGATTATCGGTTTCGACAGAATGCACTAACCAGGAAAATTCTATTTTCTAAAACTAATGATTCTCTACCTTATAATTTTGTATCATCTAACAACGCTATTTTTGAATAATAAAAATTTCCAATTGCATTTCAGCGATATTACTATTAATTAAAAATACTTTCAGTTCTCCTCTAAGACAGACAAAGCAATTTGATACCAAAGGATCGTCGAAGAGAGCGAATTCCGCCAACTGAATTCGACGAAAAAAAACCAGTGCAGTTTTTCAAATGGAAGAAAAAAATTGTGAATGCTATTTACCACTGATTGATGAGTTCAGACGGCTCAAAACGTGCTTCATGCGTTCAGACGTCTAATTCAACGATAATTCAAAACTGATGGCAACACAAGCTCGAAATAACGGACTGCCCGAGTCTACAACTAAATAACCGATATGGAGAAGAGAGGACAGAAGAAAGAAAAAGTAAAAAAAAAGGATAAAAACGCAGAAATCCTTACGAATATCTCAGACTAAGTTCAATCGTTATTCTTTCCAAAACATTTTGTTTTAACTGAATACGGGCAAATCAATTTCAAATGAATTTCAAATGAAATTTCAAACGAAATCTTACGTTCGATATTGAAGTTTAAACTGGACTTACAATAACATCGCATTCCTTCGTATTTAGTGGAGGCATTTGTTCTTCAAGAGTAGATGGTGAACACTAATGGTAATAAATTGTGCTTAGTGAAATCAACTCGATGGTTTTATAACCGCAAATGCTGTTCTGTGGGCGTGGTCAGCCCGTCGAGCAACAACTTCACTGAAGGCAAAAGAAACCGCAATTCAATCATCCGCTTACAGTTTAAGAGAACAAAAAAAACCTATTCAGTCTTTACCGACGATGTCAACAAAAATGTTTGTCGCGCCGAGTTTTACCTTAAGTAATGCAAAAGGGAGAAAAATCGCGTAAAAGCATTTCACGCAGTTGTTGATAACACCCAAAAGATCAAACTACAACGATAGAATTGGCAAAAAAAAGCGGTACTGACGAGAAAAATTCATCTGTTCGTGGAACATAAAAGTAATTGCGTACAACACAAGCAACTGACTGCTCGTGACAGCAGTGATGTCACTGTGGCAATAGACTGTACTTTGCTTTAAACAGCACAACATTCTGTATGACATCAAAATATGGTTAAAATATTTGGGGCTGTAATAGAAGGCAGTACAACTACTAGCTGAGACATACGCAAAAACACTCTCATTTCGCACAAATACGTAGAGAGTAGACCGAGGAAGGAGAGGGTAAAGGAGAGAGAGAGGTCGATGTAGAAATCAATACGAAACAAGGTTGAAAATACGAAAAGTTGAAAATTCTCAAGAGTTTTCGAAACTTTCTAGATAAGTTTTCACCTAGAAAAGGCAAAAAAATTCGACTGAGCCAAATGCAGTGACAGATCTTCTCGTCAACAGGTCAAAACTAATTCGCCCAAAAACTGAATATGAAAAAATGAAAAATACAGCTTTCCAAACAAACAATGCAATAAAAATAACAGTGATAATAAAATGAAAATACTAGTAAATCCAACAATGATAATAAGTGGAAACAATAATAAAGCCAATTAAACAATAACAGTGATAATCATTACTGACGATTTTTATAATCGATATACATAATACGCCTTATTGGCGTACGTACGAGCTCGTACAAGGCAAGCCGGCATCGCACTTGCTCGCCTTTCATGCGATGGAATCGTCCAAACAAAATATTGGTGCCATATTCGAGCACTGTTTAATTCATTTCGGCTTCATAATTTTTGCATATGTAGTTTTCTTAAAAGCCAACGAGGACAAATTCATTTAAATTGTCGAGAAAAGTATAAAGCCTTAAATCCAACATCAGGCCACTTTTTCATACGCGAAGGAAAAAACAACTAGTTTAAATAAAACAAGGATCCGAATATCAGCATACAAGTCCGCTGTAAATTATAAAACATCAAACACGGTGAGCCATGATTTGTGAGGAGATAAGTTTTTAGTTCTTATTTATCATATTAATGTTCCATACCGGCTGATCACGTATTCTAAATTAAAATTATTACATACCAGATTCAATGGCACGAGTTATTATGTAGTTTGGTCAATACGTTAGTTATTTGTATTTGGTAATAACTTTTAACAAATCATTTGATTTGTCATACAGAAAAGTAACATGTTGTTTATTGCACTCTCTTGCGAGCAATATAGTTAAACAAATACAACTCCATCTCATTGACTATTCGATAATAAATGAGCAACACGTTCGTACCTCTCTCAACTTCAGTAATTGCTAACCGCAAAAGTGAAACTCGCAATAATGCATGAAAACGTTGCTTCGCATATGCTCTCATAAAATAGTCATTATTATTTTCTCCTTCACCCTAGGCCTGCAGGAAAAAAAACCGTTTGTACAGATAGTACAAACAGACAACCACACACTACACAGCGGATGGTGCACAACCAATATCATGTACGGACAGTCCCTTCAAACCCCTCTCCCCCAAAGACCTCAAACAGCTGAAGGATACAGTTACACAATGAACTTTTGGGGATTGCTGCAAAGCACCCACTTTCCGGGGCACTTCCGCAGGGGGGGGGGGGTGGTGGGGAAGGAAAGATGAAAGTGAAGGTGGGAAGTAGTGATGCCATCGTACCAGAATTTTTGGTACGATACTGTAGTTGTACTTCCCCTCCAAAAACGGTATTATGCTGTACTAATACCACCCCCTGAAAAAACTGATCGTACCGTACCTGTACTGTACTTGGCGGCTGAGATTTGGTACGATGGTGTGCCAAGTGCTTTGGCCCAAAAAGTACAATACTTATACTGTACTTTTCGTACCTACAGTTTTTCTTGACGTGCATAAATAAAAGAGCATAGACTACTTTGTTGATAAGTAAAACAAACCAAAACTGTGCGAGCCAACAGACAGAAGAAAATGACCACTAGCTGAAACGACGAAAAAAATGCGAAGTTAGCGAGAAAAGATAAAAAAATCTCCATGGTCGAGGTGAAAAACAGTCAAAAGACCTTTTTGTTTTGAGCCGTACTGGAAGTGCTTGAGCAAGTCATCATACAGGCATGAAAGCACATAACAACTGGAGAATGCATCGCACAACAAAAAGGCGAGATTAGAAACATGAAGACTGGAAACACAGCGGACACTTGCAAAACATCGCACCCGCACAAACTGCAACAGTTGGGGAATGAGCTGCAAAACAAGAAGGCAAGATTGAAACATAGGGCTCAGAAAAAACATTGAACACTTTTTTGCAACAGCATTTACATATCTCTGCAAACGGCATCCTTCACGCGAAGATAGCGCTCCATGCCATGGTACAGAGAGTTCCAGCGGGTGCTGGAGGGCAATTATTAAATTCAGCCCGGACCTTGCACGGAGCCGTTCAGCCACTAGTTGTGTTTTCCTGAACCGTCGAACCACCCTTATCAGTGCACCGACCTACGCACAGCATCCGGACGCCTTCAGACCGCCTGCCAGCGCTAGCTGCAGCGTGTGAGCTGTGTAACTCAATCTTTTCGGAAATGGCATTATCGAGCCCAGTTTTTCTGTCCACCTCTTCGAAATCGTCAATTTCGTCCTCGCCGGAAACAAACAGGTCACCGTCGGAGCAGGTAGAAGCATTGTTATCTTCGTCGTTTGAGATGCTTACTGCTGTTACCTCTTCGTAGCCTGCGTTTCCCGTTTCACTGTGCAGCATCTCGCACTCATTTTCAAAATCGCACACTATGTTTGCCCCTGTGTCAGTTAGCACTCTGCATATTGAGGATTCGTTGATGCCTACGCTGTTCAAGATTTTAATGTAGTCTCGTTTACTCGTCTGCGCATCATGACGTCCGTTCGGTCTCTTCAAACTCAAAAACGCATTTTTGAGAGATCGGTCTCCTACGTGCTATGAACCAATCCTTGATACACTTTCCGCTCCAAATGTCAACAGTGACCAATGCTCGAACAGATCCTTCCACTTCCCGCACAGTCTCCTCCTTGATCACTTGTAATGGCCCGTCCAAAAGCGAGCAAAGGTATGGTCGGGAAGTGGGCGGGGCGAACCGCGGATTCAGCACGGCTGTATACTCGCGAAACTCGTGGGTGAGAAACAAGCTTAGAGAGACATTCGATAGGGCCACCAGCTTTTGGAGGGCCGTTATGCAGCGTTTTTTTTTGGCGCTATCCTGCGCTCCCTTACCCAGCATCCTCCACGACTCTTCCAACGTTGTCAATGGCGCATTCTGCTTTACCGGCTGTTTGCGATACATGACGTCCGTTCGGTCTCTTCAAACTCAAAAACGCATTTTTGAGAGATCGGTCTCCTACGTGCTATGAACCAATCCTTGATACACTTTCCGCTCCAAATGTCAACAGTGACCAATGCTCGAACAGATCCTTCCACTTCCCGCACAGTCTCCTCCTTGATCACTTGTAATGGCCCGTCCAAAAGCGAGCAAAGGTATGGTCGGGAAGTGGGCGGGGCGAACCGCGGGTTTCCATACATCCGCAACTGTAACAGGTGTGGTATTCTAGACGGTGCCCAATAAATGCCGTCTTTGGAAGAAGGACACATTTCCTCGCATCAAGAAGAATGCTATGTAAAATAATCTAGCATAAACAATTATGGCCTACAAATCAAAGAGATGGCAAAACGAACGAACGCCGCGAACCTGATATAACGCACTAGACGATCTCTTTATATATAAACTAAAGAACTATAAAAAACTTGCGAATGGGGATTATCCGTCGCCCCTATAGAAACTGTTGAATATCTAAAATAGAAAAGTTCGATCTCACTTTCTCAAATGAACAATTCGTCCCCATCAGTCAATTGTGGAGAAGCGTCGGGGACCAACGGTGAAATTTAAAACTGTGGGAGCGCGGTAACGCCAACCTGCATCTCCCGCGAGTGAAGTACATTTTAAGTACAAGTACAATCAGAAAATGGTATGATGTACTCGTACTTTTTTCGAAAAAATGGTACGATACTCTACTTGTACCACCCCTCCAAAAATCACATTGTACTATACCAATACTGTACTTGCGATTTTAAATTTGGTACGATACTGTACTACACCTGGTATAAGCACAAGAACAGTACGAAAAGTATTATACTTTGTGGTACGATGGCATCACTGGTTGGAAGAAAATAAATTAAGGGGAAAAAGACCTTAAAACCGATAATGGTGAAAGTTAAGGTCGCTAAGGGTTAGTAAAAAAAAACTTGGGGTTGGTAAGCTCATGTGTGTGAGGGCAGAATGATCGTATTGGTTAAAAGCAACACAAGAAACAGCATGCAGTTCTTCCACTGAATACAGCCTCCCTTGGAATGAACCCCCACCTCGTGAGTGCAGCGAAAAAAAAAAGCCGCCCTTTCGGTTGAAACTCATCAATTAAAATTATCGCAACATTGGGAACCTTCATATTAAGAATGTCACTTAATACAGGATGAAGGAAGTATTATTCTCAACATAACCATTACCACGAGTGACCCCTTTCCTCTAGAAGATTGCAAACTATACAGCCCAAGAGTGCTGTACTTAGGCATTACGACAGTCCTACACGTCGGCATTTATTCCTAGGCAAGCTCTTTTATGCTGATGGAAAGAACTATAACTTAAGATGTCGCATTCTATTCCTTTTTCTGCTCTCCATCTGCCTAAATAGGGTTGCATATTTTGCAGGTAGTATAAACTTGTGTTATTTTGGGGTCACTGAGCTTTTGCGATCTGATTCATCATCTCAGGATGTCATGATGACCAGAAGCGCAAGATGCTTAGAGGCCCTCGAAATTATGCGACCCCACCTCTACCAAGGGAAGCTAAGTTCGTCCTTGAAACAATAGTATAAAAGGGCTCTGTATTGCACGCCCGATACAGTGGAAGGGTTCTATACATCATAACCAGTAATTTATTGATGGCTCGGAAGAAGCATTTGGTTGCCATAGTAATACCATTTTGCTGAATAAGATCAAGGAAGGAGTGTCTCAGATTTCTAGAACTCTTCGCAGAATTAATTTATTCCTCGACCATTACCCTCCCCTTCCCCCGCTCCCCCTTCCTTATCGCCTCCTTCTCTCTCCCTCTCGTTTGACTGACTACATAGGGATTCCACCACTTCCGCTGTCAATTAAAATCAAGTCCTAAATATCTGCATCGAGAAACACATACGCACGAGTAAGCTAAACGGCTTTTCCGTTCATTCCAAAGCCGTCAACCCGTCAAGTAAACGCCTCTTTTCTAATAAAAAAGAAATTTGCGAATGTGCCAAAAAAGACGGATATTTTTACTTGCAGGTATGACAGTTAGCGTAGAACGCTGCTAATCGATTAGCGTTTCCATAGTTTTCAATTTCAATAGATAATTTACTCCTCAATTCATCCCAAACAGTAATTAACTGAATGTGGTATCCTCAGTGGATGATAACATGAACTGACATATGCGTACATGCACTTGTGTTGTGCTTTTGATACGGATGAAGCGCTGGAAGACATGAAGATGCCTTAGCGTTTAAGCGCTTTACTTTAAAGGACTGAAAACAGATTCTGATTTAGCTGTGCTTGCCTCTCACTACTCTTCAATTCTTTCGTACAGTAAAATTGGTTCGGAGATGATGCGCTGGTGATCAATATGGACAAGGAAAACAATTTCACACACTCTTCTGCCTACAGCGCTCGCTTCCGCCTATTATAAGAAAAATATTACTTCTTTGCGGAAGATACATAAGCTTCTACTGAAATCAGACGACTTTCACTAAAGGAAAATCCGAACTAAGTGACTTCATTACAGAAACGACTGAAATGACTTCGTCAAAAAAATTTTTGCCGTTAGCGCAAGAAAAAAGAAAAAAAGCAACACCGACTCTCTACTTTACACCTAAAAATCCATCGTCTCGAAGTTCAGGACAATTAAGGAAAAAGAAAAAAGTTGCAAAGTTACTCCTACAACCAGTTTGAAATGTGCAGTCTCAGCAATTACTGTTTTTGGTCGAGAAAACCGACTATAGGTTCAAAGTACATTGTTTTAAAGAAAACAAAATCAGTGAATTGTGATCCTGAAAGAAAAAAACTTGTCTGACAGCTGCACTATACTGCCAGATGAAACATCCAGAAACGCCATAAAGTGACGGAGATCATTGACTGGTGAAAAGTAAGAGCTGACGGTTGCAAAACAAGACGCCTCTCATCCTTTGACCCTTGGACGGGCTAAATTGTTCGTTCATATAATGTTGTCTGCGATTACCATACAGATCATAGCAGAATAAAAATTCTTCCTTTCGTACAATAAAAATCCTCTTCTACAGGTCCCGTAAGTATGCGAAAGGGGATTTACCTTCCTTGAGACCGGGATTAAATGTGCGAAGTATTACTGGCAAAATTCCAAACGACCGATTACTGCACATTTGCATCGTACCAGGGTATCAGTTGTGGTCTAGCACTCAAAACTCATGAGTCTCATCAGGAAGGTCGATGTTCGATTCCCTGCTACGAGTGTCTTTTCTTGCGCCTGAGCAACTTAACAAGCTCACATTTCGCAGCCATGATAACCACCGCTATGCAGAAATTCGAGGAAATTCTTTTCTTGTTTTTTTTGAATGAGGGATTATACAATCGATTAGGGTTGCTCTGAAACGCTCAAATACACCTTTACTGTTTGAAAAAAAAAGCGATGACAAGTTTTTGAGCTGTGGCCACTTCAATTTCTCAATTCCCCTCCCACCCTCCTCCCGTCTCCTCCTTCTTTCCCACTGCCGACCTGATCACGGCCCTGCTCTCATACAGTCCGATTCAACTTTGCAATCGTCCTTTCGAAGTTTTGTCCGATTCTCTAAAACCTTAGGTTTTGATCGGATTTCTCTCTCCCTCTCTCCGTCCTCAAGGAAGTGTTGAGCGGTGCTCGAATGTGATTTATCTATGTTCTTCCCGATGCAATACGCACAATCGCATTTCATGGATGCACACTCATGTCCACTAACCGAATCGGGTATCAAATACTGACAGCAAATTTTCGCCATTAAATGCCACTTCAAAACTTGGAGCATGAATGAGGAAAGTGCTCATGCATCACGCAGTAAAAAGGCTCTCCAATGAATCTTAATAAATTATATCTGTGAGTTACAGCAACGGTACAGCTGTGCACTTAAACACTGACAAGTGAAACATAGTTCTAGACTGTCTAGGAACAAAAGCAGTCCTATATCGCCTGAAGGTATTTTCAATAAACGCCTATTAAGAAATACGTCTTGTCGATCGTTAAGCGATGTCCATTTTAGCCAAAAATTCAATGCTATTATCTGCTAAATTGTCATCTATGACATATAAACAGGGCATCTTTAGCTGCAACAGACAACGTCCTTGTTAAGTGGCAATGTGACAACATTCCGAAGCAGTATTTGTTAGCTCAGTAATTTTTTTCAAAGTGCTTTCATGCAAGTAGAAGTACTTATCTTAATTTTGTTCAAACAGTATAAAGCTCAACGAAGCCAAATTTCGCATAAAAGCTTCCGGTCAGTCACAGACTTCCAAGAATTCAGGTATTCTTGGAAGCTTATCGTTCGCCACTTCTAAATCGTGACTATACCAGGCAGTAATTTGATTTAAGACGTCTACTACGAAACATTCTTTGATCCTCACACATCACTTAACACTGTTCCTAGGAAGCAGCGATTCCGTAAATTTGACTTTAAACACCATTTTGACGTATATCATTTACATCAATTTATTTCCTGACAAATAATCTTTTTGCATCGCAGTATATAATTAGTAGTTTTGAAGAATACCGGTATTATTGGACGTTGGTGGCACGCCCGGGCCTCTGTAGGAGATTTGACTTCGTAGAGCTTTGTTTACGAGATTTGACTTCGTTGAGACTTGTTTACGAGATTTGAGTTCGTAGAGCTTTGTTTACGAGACTTGACTTCGTAGAGCTTTGCTTACGAGATTTGACTTCGTAGAGCTTTGTTTACGAGATTTGACTTCGTAGAGATTTGTTTACGAGATTTGACTTCGTACAGCTTTGTTTACGAGATTTGACTTCGTACAGCTTTGTTTACGAGATTTGACTTCGTACAGCTTTGTTTACGAGATTTGACTTCGTACAGCTTTGCTCTGTACGGATCTATACGCGCAACAAAAGAAATTTTTTTGGCGTGACATTACTTTTCCTTGATGTTACTTTTTTTTCGCTTCATTCCTTAGTGTTACATTTTCTTTTCACGTCATTAAATTAACTAACCATCAAAATATTGCGCCACAGGTATCGGAATGGAATTACTGCAACATGAACGGGCAGCGCGGTTTTCATGCCGTTCTACAGAAGTCAATAACATACACGAATTTCGAATGCGCAAAGCGAAATATTCTCCATGAGCAACCAAAATTTACATTTGGTAAGTGTTTTTATATACAACAACTCAAATAATTAATTCTCAATCTATCGTCAGTTGATGCGTCCTATCCGTGTCGAGAAAAAAAAAACATAAATCGCAACAAAAGTTTCTAGAAGGGCTCCAGTTACCTTCGTCGCACCTACCGAGGCTATGCTTACCGACCTTTTACCTCTTACGAGCCCTTCTGATGGTATTACAGTTTCCCCTGACACACCAAAACTTCAAAGATGGCGAAGAAAAGAGGATGAGAAAAACACTTAACAACATTCGAACAAATTCAGAGCAAACGTTCGAGAAAACATCGTTAAAGAAAAGAAGTATATGGGATCAGAAATCGAACAAATAACAAAACTGCAAAAATCGAATGAAGTTGAGAAGCGTGCGACAAAATTGTTACAAGCACCACGATGGCGTTCAAAATCACATGCGGCAACGTGGGCGATTAAATTATTTCGGGATATTTCTAACTTTAAAGTGTGGAGGAATGGGACGGCTTATTTTACGCAAAAGGTTTTTTAGGGTATCATAATACGAATTTCGTAGATATTTTGTTGTCTTACAGAGTCGGACTTGATCTAAAGATCCCTTTTGTATGACTACCGAGAATTCCCGACTGCGTAAATGATGCTCGCAAACAGCAATACTAATGTATAGTTTAGCGACACGAATTGAGAGATTAATCAGAAACAACAATGTATTACAATTTCTGCAAGATCAAACAGTTACCTTTGCGATTAGTGTCGCAATAAACTCGGGATCGCAAGCTTTACAGATGTCGAAGTCGTCCGTAAATTTTATGAGATCAGCCTGAAACAAATACTCTTAACCAAAGTTCTAAATACAGCAAACAAAGCACTGCAAGAATCGGAAAAATCTGGTCCGACTGCACATTTAGAAGTGATTCAAGAGCAAACTTTATGCAAAGTTGAATCTTGGAGGAACAACATCCACTTCCCTGCAAGAAGAACAAAGGAAATGAAACAGCGTCACGAATCAAAATTTGGCCATGAAACGACTATTCAGACTACGACCGCTAGCAGCACATGAAAGAACGGACATGAAAAAGAAACGGGGCTCGATCAAACGCTGGATCTACCAAAGCACAGTTAATGACGAATTAGGTGCCGCCAATAAAACAAAAAATTACAAATATTCAAAGGATAAAGTTATAGTCATGCACCCTCACACAACGAGAAATCTGAAATAAAACCTATGAGGTTTGAAAAAAATTAAAAGATACAACTTTAGCCAGTGTCCGAGCGACTGTAACCTATGGCGGAATTCCAGCAATGATTAGAAATGTACGAGGTAGTATGGAAACGTCCTAGCAACGTCAGTCGAGAAACCCTCGTAGTAAAAACCTTATTTTCAGGTAAAAATACCTCTCTGGCCACAGAGCAGATACCCTAGATGAAATGCAGGTTTTAAAAAAATGCTACAACACTCGTCATCACTTCTATTTAATAACTAAAACTAAGAACTATACCCCTCTCCTCTTCCCTACATAAGCATCTCAACGTCCTGAACGTCTCCTCAGAGATATCAGCTTGCCATAGCGAGGCCGCTATGCCGTACAATAAAAGCAATGAGACAACTTGATATGAGATTAAGAGTATTTAGAAAGGAGTCTCTTTATATCAGCCAACATCTGCCTATCCGCATCATCATTAGGAGTAATCTCCAGGGCGATCTTCATATACTTTACCGCTCCTGCTTTGTCCTTCTTGGCCAATAAAACTTGCACCAAGTAGAACAAATTCTCGATCCAACAGCCCGGCTTTATTTCTTCCACCTAAATAATCGGAACAATTTTTAAAAAGGCGAAAGAACATTGCCTGAAACACCCTGTAATTTATCGATGTATTCCGTTCCAACCCTCCTCCACCTCCACCAACCTCAACAAATAGCATAATACCGTGCTGCCTACCTACCACTGTTGTGGGCTGCGTCAAAGCTGTCAGCTTCATGATCACTACTGAAACAGACCTCTCCATCGTGACAATGCACTACCCTCAACCATTTTTCGTTATCGGAGGCAACTTATATGCGGGAAGAAGAAGAATAGATACGTGAAGGACGAGGGAGGAGGGTTTGTCGAAGTATAAGACGAGTAACAGAATAACAGCTGAACATAATATTGACCGAGATAAAAAAAATTAAAGACGCAAACCGCTAGGAAATCTTCTAACGCTTCATCGAGAGTTGCTTGGGGAGGTGCAGCGAACAACGTGCTTGCAACCTTCCGCTCCAACCACGACAAATTGGCTACTGAGAAGGCGAACCGACCGCGCATGTGCAATAACGTGTACTCGGTTGGCTGCATCGCTATTGCCTTGTCCAAATACTCCTGCAACAGGAATGAACTGAATGCATTACTATAACGTGGTATGAGGGCAGAACTTATTTGATCAGACATTTATCTATTAAGAGTATTTAGAAAGGAGTCTCTTTATATCAGCCAACATCTGCCTATCCGCATCATCATTAGGAGTAATCTCCAGGGCGATCTTCATATACTTTACCGCTCCTGCTTTGTCCTTCTTGGCCAATAAAACTTGCACCAAGTAGAACAAATTCTCGATCCAACAGCCCGGCTTTATTTCTTCCACCTAAATAATCGGAACAATTTTTAAAAAGGCGAAAGAACATTGCCTGAAACACCCTGTAATTTATCGATGTATTCCGTTCCAACCCTCCTCCACCTCCACCAACCTCAACAAATAGCATAATACCGTGCTGCCTACCTACCACTGTTGTGGGCTGCGTCAAAGCTGTCAGCTTCATGATCACTACTGAAACAGACCTCTCCATCGTGACAATGCACTACCCTCAACCATTTTTCGTTATCGGAGGCAACTTATATGCGGGAAGAAGAAGAATAGATACGTGAAGGACGAGGGAGGAGGGTTTGTCGAAGTATAAGACGAGTAACAGAATAACAGCTGAACATAATATTGACCGAGATAAAAAAAATTAAAGACGCAAACCGCTAGGAAATCTTCTAACGCTTCATCGAGAGTTGCTTGGGGAGGTGCAGCGAACAACGTGCTTGCAACCTTCCGCTCCAACCACGACAAATTGGCTACTGAGAAGGCGAACCGACCGCGCATGTGCAATAACGTGTACTCGGTTGGCTGCATCGCTATTGCCTTGTCCAAATACTCCTGCAACAGGAATGAACTGAATGCATTACTATAACGTGGTATGAGGGCAGAACTTATTTGATCAGACATTTATCTGCACGAATTATTGTTCCGCTTATGGCTAAAATTAACGGTGAGGGACTCGATTCTCCACAAAGGCTCTTGAATGTTCAAGAATTATAGCGCAGCCAGCGTTCTGATGACCTTTTAGCGATACAATCAGGAGGACAATAAAAATTATAATCAAAATCAACTATGGGTGCAAATATTGGGACAAAACACACAATTTGTGAACACAACAGTAATGAGAACAGGTTACATTCGAGGAAACATATGAAACCACTACTTTGTCGTGGGGATTACAACGAGCAGAAGAGCAGCATAAAAAAGCAAAAAATGCATAATAGAAGATTAGAAAGTGAGCCAAACTTTAAAGATGTATCCCTGTTCGATTTTCTCCTGTGTTCGAGACAGGTTAGCGACCGAACCGATCAGAACTGCATGCCATTTCAAAGCGTTGAAATTGTTCTCGTCCAAACCGTACGCTTGTGCCGCATAATCACGACCTGAATTCTCAAAACAAGAGTCGGACGGTTTTCGTTCATTAAGTTTCGATTCAATCCAAATTTAAAAAAAAAGAAAATTGCGCGAACCTTTCGCCTTATTGAAGGAATGTACTGTCTAGGACTAGTTCATATTATCCAAGAATCGGAGGAAAAAACAGGAGGAACATGATGAACTAATTGAATTAATGCGCATTTTTAGGAAATCCTCTCAAAAACGAATGGAGCCATGGGACGATTACGTTTACGTACACAAGCCAACCTGATTGCCAGCACTCGGTCGTATGTAAGATAATTGAACACTGAAATAAGCAGAGCTATGTACGAATAATTTTTGACGATTAGTAGCCCGTAGACGTATGGTTTCTTAGAACAGGGAAATATCCTACTTCGGAGAAACATCTGATTTTCGATGAAAGAGTCCATCTAACTGCGCAGAGTTTATGTCGTCAAGATATCGGTTGTTTCCAATATTTGTGGAAAAAAATGGAGAAACGGGCCGGGCAAGCTAAGCGGATGCTCTTTCGCAAGACGTCTATCAAATCCAAAAAAGAAACAAAGCACACACTATAACATGCTCAAAAACGGAAACGTAAGGCACTTTATAAAGATGTTTACGAGAAAACTCGTTTTTCCATCTGAAAAATAAGAAATGCTCAAACAAATCTTGTCATTTTCAAGCATATACAACTCCTCCCCAATAGACTGTGAACTGAATGGAACGAAATTCATTATGAAGGACTCCCCTCAAGTAAGAATCACATGAATCAAAATCCACCTTCCTACCTCACGGGGATCTAGTGAATAGCAGTCAGTGGTGTTGATAGCATAAATCTTACAGTAGTTACTTACGAAAGTAAAAGGTTGTTTAAGCGAGCGAGGTGATGGTGGAAAATGCAGGAGTAAGACTTCTTGCTAAAATTATAATAACATGCAGAAGAATCACGAGAAATGCTTTGTCGTGTACTTGCCGCAAGCTTCCACCGTCTACGAGTGATATTAAACTCTTTTTTGTTCATCGCGCATAGCTGTCCAACGTCGGACAACAAACCAACCTTCAAATAAGACGGCTTTCTTTTTGGGATTTTTATCGTCATATGTATTCGAAACCGCATGACATGACCTTGCCAACCGCCACAACAACTCCGGATTCATTTTCAGCGAATCGTTACTTCCGTACAACTGTAAAAAACTCGAACTAGTTATATAGAAATCTTATTGACGTCATGCTGAGGAACGAGATAACAATGAAGAAAAAAAGGGAGAAATATCAATGACTAAACTCGCTCGGTATGCTAACCGAATATGCGCTTCGCTAATTATACTAAACCACCGGTAGGAAACAAGTGGAAATAGGTACAGCGAGACTGACTGGCATAAAAAGCGCTTGTTTTGTGATAATCAGATCAAGCAACTGGTCGAACAAAAAACAACGAAATGTTGCTCAGCAATATTTGCTTTCCCAATAGTCCAACCATTCCTATGAAATTCAACCCCCCCCCCCCTTCAAAAAAAAAACGCTTTCCCAGCTTGTGAATCAGTTGTGCAATAAAATTAATACCTCTTTCGTGTTTAATAAGTCACACATAGGTTAGGACACTGAAACATTCGATTTCAAGACCATTCGGCAGTGCTGACAACACCCGTATTTCACTTAAACGACTACGACACACCAATTCCAGACATTAAATGGGCAGGATCTAGGCAATTCGAAAAATAAAAAACCCTGTTCTCTCGCCACCCCATGACAGCTCGAAATTTCAGTGTGGGGATGTACAATCATGTACGATGAAAGCCGCTTTCGTACGAAGACGACCTGACAAGAACCCTGTCGTGATTTTCCGTTAGCAAATATCGGGAGATATATTCGTACCTTTTTCAATTCATCGTAAGCAGCTCTCTGTTCGTTTGGTTTGTCAAAGGTACCATCGATCTTCGAGAATGACTGAAAAAAGTCCGTCTGGTAATGCGAACAACCAATTATGTTGATCGAGATAGAAACGATTAAATATATATCGATGAGGTGTTCTCGATAAAATTCACATGTGAAAATGAAAGCAAGGAACTTGACGCTACAGCTACTGTAGGCTAGCTTATTCACAAATCATTTTTGTTCCGAAACGACAAGAAACAACAAAAGCAAACGTAGGCTTTCAGAAGAAAGTTTAAAATCTTAAGCTTTAGAGTGCGGATAACCTGCATAGAGCCTGACAAACTTTCTGATACTGTTATGGTTAGTGTTTCAGACTGTGACGAACACCACCATAGATGGTGTAGGCGCTCGCTTCCCTTCCCCGTTTTTGACTGTAACCTCCTCATGCGTGGGAGAAGAGTGACTGTTCATGCTTGCCATAACGGCATGACGGCATAGCGTGAATATGGGGCGAGTGTCGGAGAATATGTCGGACAATATTCATCGAAATCATCCATTTTGGAGCCAAATATGAACGGAAATAATCAACTTTCCTTTCCACAACACGCCAAAGTATCGGAAAACTACCAGAGGTATGGTGAACCCAGTAAGTATACAACCAAACTGGCAGAATCCGCCTGAAGTCGGGTGCCTTTCGCCGAAGGAGTTTTAAACGTGAACCAAATAAACCACTTAACCATGTTAATAAGGAATGAACTTTCACTTAAAACTAATATTTCTGCAACGACCTGAATCTTTTCGCATAGCACGCAGGGGATACAAACCGATTCTTCAATAAGCTTTGAGAACTAGAACGTATGTGTTTCACAAGAAGACAAGACGCCATGCGCGTCGCACAAATCGATCTCTACTTAGGTGGTCGTCCATAAAATCTCGAGGAACGTTTACTTAGAAAGTCGCTGTTCATCGAAAGCTTTACGTAATGCACACAAACTAAAAGCATATTTACTTTTTCCGTTTAATGTACCCAACATGAACACACTGCATATCAGATCAACCACCGTTTCAAGGGAACGCCCTCCTATTTAGCCACCGCGTTTCCCAAGAAAAGAGATGACAGGTAGGACAATGACATCATTAAAAAACCATTTTGATTTCCCTGAGACAGAATAATTGAAAAACCATAAGTGTGCAAAATCCAGCCTTTCCAGGAGAATTTTATAAATGTTTAAATTCTTTCGAAATCAAAAAGTGACCATATAGTAGCGATGCAATTCTCAAGCAATCCATATTATGTCCTACGAAGAAAATAGCAGTGAAGTGTCAGAATAGTAATCAGTTTCAATAAAAACCACTGCCACATGAATTCTCCCAAATCTTGCCCTATGACTTATATTGTGTCCACTGCTGGATACAGTAAGATATTAAGAACATCGTTATGCTATATAAAAGGTATCCGATAGTTTAAAGAAGTCTTAATTTTTAGACATTTTTGAAATCTTTCCCATATTCATTGTGCCTTTCAAAAACGAGATGGGAATGTTTTCTTATCTTCACGTTTACATAGAGAATGCAGAACGGGCATCCAAGTGAGCACTGATCCATCGTCCCAAAAAATTAGTTATCTTAGCCAAGCAACTTTAAAAACTTAACCAGAGTTCATGAAGGAAAAAAATGCTACTAATTCCCCGCCTACATACTTTGCATCTTTTTATGATTACCACGTCTATGAAATAATTTTTCAACGTCTCAAATCGGTCGAGGATAACGCAGTTTTAAGCGAGAGAAATAAAAACAATATAAGAGAAAACCAATCAGTTCCTTAGTAAACTAACCGCTTTCTTTTCAAAAGTGAATTTAAAAAACGGCAACTTCTGGGAATCGTTATAGATCACTAATACCAACTCTCCAAAGGACGGTTTCAAAGGGAGTTAATACATTTTTTTTCAGGATGTAATAATCCTAAAAAGAATAGTTACTCAAATATGCATGAAAGCACTGTATTTATCGTTATGTCTTGAAAATTTCATACGGCTGAGGCTGCAATGTTCGCAATTTTCAACGATGTGGGAATCTATTCAAGCGAAACGTCTTAACAATAAGGAGGTCTTATTCGAGGCCAAACGATAGTCGACAAAAAGAAACTGATGGAAAGATACTACGAAAACCTATCACCGCTCAAAGCGAAAGCCACAGCGCATATTTATGCATGCACTAGTAACGGAAGCACCAAAAATTACTTTAGACAAGTAGAAAGAAGTTAACTCATAACTCGAAACCGGACATCAACATATCTTTGCAGAGAGCAGAAAAAAAAAACGAGAAAAACAGAGAAAAATAAAATTTTTCACATGGGAAAAAAAGTACAAACGGAGAGTTACTGCCGAGAAATATCAATTTACAGCCATACATCAGCATAGCTGAGATTATTTGCCACCGTTTTTTCTTTTTTTCAATAAATTATTGATTTCCGAAAAACGAGTTCGACTTGCCTCAACGAGTCCCACATCTTATAATAGCTGAAGTGTGTTAACGGATTCCCAACATAATTTGTGCTAAGCTGAAGGATACCTAAATGGAGCGAGATGGTGATATGACAGAACAAAACAAAACCGATTTCCTTCGAAAGGGGTGCTCGCCGTTGAATGTTTCGAGTTGGTAATAAGACCTTGAACAATCAGAAAAAAAGCATAGCCCATCCCGCAGATTACGAGAGAATAGCCCACTTAAATCGAAACTGACGAAACCAGTTTCTGTAAATGAACAAAATCAAAATGCAGGGCTCATTCTCGTCAAACAACGAAAGTGACTGTCGATTTTTTTTTTAAAAACTCAGAAAACTAGAAAATCATGTTCTCTAAAACTAACTCATTGTATCATGTAGGAATACAACAACTTCTAATTATAGTTCACTGATACTGTTTTTAATCAGAAATCTTTTGGCCCCCTTTCAAGAGTGATAAAGTGATTTAATAAGAATGACTCATCGAAGATCGCGAAGTGGCCATCAGATGCAGATCTGTGAACCGGAATTTTTCAGTTTAGAAAAATTCCCCGAAAAGACTGAAAACGTATAAATGTGATGAAGACATAACAATTTCGGTTGGTTTTCGTACACAATTTCGAAAAAACAGCTTCCATAAAAGCCTAAAAATAAATGACTCATGCAAAGAAGAAAGAAAAAAGTGCACAATGAAACACAATGTTTACTTTTGTTTAATAGAAAGAAAGTTAGTGAGGTTAAAAAAGTCCGCTAACTTCTGCAACATTCAATAATCGAAAAGGTCAAAAACGCCCGAATTTGGCCCAAACCATTGGTTATATACATGGAGGAGACGATGGAATGAGAACTTCTTTTCCTTCTTTTCAACCTCAATGGATCTAGTTTTTCCTTTTTTCTAAAAAATATGAATACAGCCAGCTTTGTGGAAACTAATATTTAAAAGCATATTTCAATGCAAGTTTTCCTTCCGACATAAAGTCACTGCTTTCATACATGTCCCGTCAACCCCTTCCATAAAAATCGGAAAATTTCGTGCTGGTCTTTAAAATCTCTTTTTTTTCAATTCACTGTTCCACCTCAGCTGGAAAGTGGGGAAGGCATCCTTATATACGAATTACAATGGCCCTCGTGGTGCAGCTGCGAGATCACCTTTCATGCAAGTTCGTACGTTGGCAATCGTTGGCTCGGTTGACCCACCACTTAATGAGAACGAAAGGGGCCCTGGTCATACAGTTCCCTTTTTCGGGTCCATACAGTTCCCATGCCGTTTTCATCTTTGAACTCGCCGCCTAATAAGTATTCCTAAACATTGGAGACC
Source organism: Toxocara canis (assembly GCA_000803305.1). Lineage (NCBI taxonomy): Eukaryota > Metazoa > Nematoda > Chromadorea > Rhabditida > Toxocaridae > Toxocara > Toxocara canis. Next base: position 223,747 of record JPKZ01001436.1, on the reverse strand, counting down.
CCACATCGCACAAGCCCCCATCAATCAAATCCAATCATCCTATCGAAATGCTTTTCTGCCCCTCCTTGATGACTGAAGCCGCAGTCCTCAAGCTTTTAAGGCGACAACTTAAGGTATTGAAGGTGGCTTTATTCAACTGTATTTGTGAGATGCTGGAACTGTTGAATAACAAAATTTTGCTTTCGAAGCTACTGCTGTTCGAACGAAACGTGTTAAAGCAATACGCCTCCTCGATCGCCCCCAAACAATACAGCTTTATTAAAAACCCATAATGATCAGTTTATAATCAACTTTGCGTTAAAATTTCATTGCTCAGCACTTCAATTTATTGACAGCATTTGACACCGGCCCATGTTCGCCTAAACTGACTCTTTGTTCTAAGTATCGTTCGTCCGTTCAATAAGGTGATCATGTTGTTACATTATTGTTTCAATCTAGTGAAATGTTTCATAAACGTAATAATAATGACAATCTTTAGCAGTATGCGCATTAATACTGGTGAATTATTGCTACCATGGCAGTTTCATTATAAAAGTTACTGTTTAATTTTCGAGTTACTTTCTGATTAGTTGTGTTTACTTTGTTAAACAATAAGAATAAAAATACGGTGAACATATCCTCTTCGAATATGAAAAGTAGGCATCACCTCAGCTAGTTCCTGTTCCGTGCACACTCGAATGTCATCCTCGCTGAAAGCAGCGTTCTTTAGTTCGTGCCAAAAACAGCTCAGTATCACGGAGGGAAAAAATTTATTGTTGGCACGGCAATGCCCAACTGCGCCTAGCTACGTGCGCTTTATTTACGAAGTGGGGGGGGGGGGGGAAGGTGGAGAACAGATATATAATCTGTTATTTTGGAAGGAGGGAAATCGTGAGGGCAAGGAAGCTGAACTCTGAAAATGCCTTCTTAGTAAGAAAAGGCCTCAACAAGCCTCGGCATTTCCGGAGTGAAATTTTGGAGAATCTATGCAATTTGTCTCGTTTCTGCAAGGCAAAACGTTTCATTTTAAAGATATGACGATGTGAAAAAAAATCTGTTGACAGACCTGGCTGCAGGCAAGTAATCTTCTCTACCTACCTCTCCATCCTCTGGAGTTGAGGAGAAATGCAGACTTGGAAGCGTTTTTTTTTTTTGACTGTGATTATGTTCATTGTACTAAAACTGCACCGAAAATCAACCAGCTTCAGAACAAGGCGAAACTAATAAGTCAATGACTTCCATCTTTTAGACAAAAATTTCTCTTGAATCAGTCGATGAGGCAACCATTTCGAAGAAGATACTTAAGTGTGAGGTTACGACAGTAAAACGCAGCTGCATGCTCAAGTGAACCCCTTCATTCGGATGTTGCTTCCATTCAGACAATTTTCTTTCGTCAAAACCGTTACTGTGGTAAAACAAAAAGCCGTAGACGACTGCTGACTTCATAATAACCCAGCAAACATTAGAAAGAACTTTTAAACCAAACGCCGCCTTTTCAGGAGCTGATGAAGGAAGCGAGGAAGGGACTAAGATAACAGTCGTTACGAAGGATGTAGCAGTGTGGGGAAAAGAAAGACGAAACGAAAATTCCGTCTGAGGCAAACAAAAAACAGAGATAGATGTGTGTCCCTGCTAAGCATATCTTACCGCATCACATGAGGCCATCCCAATTCATAAGGCTTAGGAACGCGTTTAGATGAAAAGAATTCGAAAAGTGGGCACAATAAAAGTTTTACTTTGCTTCGTTCCCAATTCACTTCAAAACGAAAAAAAAAAAGAGAATTTATCAAATAAACAAGACTGTTAGAACGCTTCAAAACTCACAAAATGTCAAGCGCATCCAAAAAATCTCCATTCGACGATATCGATGATACTGACTGTACACTCGGGACATGCAACAATCCTTCAACTTTCATTAATATTATTAATATTTGCCTCAAAAAGATCTAGCGTCCTCATTACTTGTGAAACATAGCATTTCTAACAGAACCAGATCTCAGTTGCCCCGTTCAAAACGATACGGCATATCTTTATGAATACGCAGCAGGTTCTGAATCAGTATAAGAGTCACAAGCCATTCGGTTAGGCGTGCATTATGGAATATGCCCATTGTAGTCCGTAACCCGCATATAATACCTATAATTCTATCCCCTGTTGCCAAGAGCGGCAAACGACAGCCATAGATGTGTACTGATTTTACCCATTAACCAAAGCATCACACCATACAGTAAAGCGACTGTTTGCTCCACACAACAAACGGAATAGGAACAATTGTTGCACTGACAGTCATTTCAGTTCGCGGAAAAAAAAGAGCTTCATGTGGGTAAAATATTGCTTCATGGTAAAGCACACCTAGTTTATCAAAAAAAAAGGATTTGCTAGCTCGAAAATTAAAATTTATACAATCTAGAAAAAAAGTGGAATCCAAAATTTCAAAGTGTAATCATACAAAACATACCATTTGCGGCTGCTGCCCTTAGTGCATCGAAGGAACAGTTTTGCACAACCGATTCATTTTCATCGTTGTTTAACTTCACTGTCGTACGTAGCATAGATATCTCAGACCGTAGATTAGCCAACTCTCCCCTAAAAAAATAAAACGCGTCTTCATCCGCTTACTGCTCAGCAATAAGTTCTCCACAATTTTTAAAAATCTTTAAGTGAAGAAAAATTGCTTCATTTTCTTGAATCAAACTGAGCAGTTTCAAGGTTCCAGATGTTAAGAGTTAATAATTTGACTGCGACTAGAAGAATTCAAACAAACAAATGACAATGACGCTCTCTTGTACTGCTTACAGCGAAGTAAAGAACTACATCTGAAAGCGTATCCGTAGGTTGACATCCTCAAAAAAAAAGGTGCTAGCTGCCTCATTCTGAGAGCAGCTCGCCGGTAACCAAAGATAATCCAGCAAGTTTTCATTTATTACGCGGAACTTCGATTATTGAATAGGATTTCTTCTGGGATGATTACAAATTTTGTTAGCGCATTGCGCAAATTCCTTCACTGCGGTATGAAAAGTGAAACATATGCGCAAGATGTGTGGCTTGACATCATATAGAACGAAATATGTGGTGCCCATTTACATAAATTCTGTCTGCACCACCACTTGATGTTATCGTGATTATGCAACAACAAATCACAGCCTCTCCTCCTCCACCCGACAGAGGAAGCCGAACAACAGAAGTAGTCACCGCAAATTTTTAGATTTCTGGAAAATTCCTCGCAGCCCAACGACCGACTAGCACTTGAAATGATCTAAAATATTCAAAACTTTCGAAAAGATTTTGAAATAAAATCGGACAAACGCCTAGAAACGCGAGATTTGCGGCGCCTTTGGCATTTCTAGCCCTTATTCGTCTTTAAAAGCTCTTCGGTTTTTTCTTCAAATGTTAGTTCCATGCCTTCAGCTTTTTCGACGGAAAACGGAAACTCGTAATATTTTACCCGCGAATTTTGGATTCGCACATGTGCTGAGAAATAATGATAAGCCATAAAAAGAATACAATAACTCATTGGATGAATGGAAGGTGACATATGCTTTATCCAAATAACAATCCACCCGCAGACATTGAGGACATCATTCCACGTTTCTTCTTGAGAGAGAACTTCGTGTTATGGCGTTTCGGTCCGATGGCAAAATTCGTGTTTTCGGAAGTTGCAAAATTTTATAGCAACATGATCTCAAAAGTAGATCATTACGCTTGATACTTCAAAGGAATTCGCACTTTTACTTGTTTTCCACGTTCATTTTCCAGCAAAGATCTTTGCTCATATAAATTTCCCCGCACAAAGTTTTGATGCCAATGGAACAACCACTAAGATCAAATGAAGCAGGTTTATTTTACTAGCAGGTTTACTAATTTGTTTACAATATTTTCACACTAATACAAATTCCTCAAAATCTTCTCTTAATATAGGACGAAACTTGCTGAAGGCTAGAATTTTGCACACAGATCTGAATGTGAGAAAAGAACGAGATCGCGAAATGAACAGCTTTTCCCCTCTCCCCGTCCCGCCCCCAAATAAATTTCGCCTGGCTAATTTCAGTCACACTTTTTGAACAAAAACAATGTGCGTTTATGTTTACCACAATACTGATTGCGCCCAAGTTTTTGTAATGCTAGTTTGAGTCATTTTTTGAATAAAAACACTATGCGCCTACGTTTACCTTATTGTTAGTCGCGTCTAGAATTGTTTTTGAAATTCTCCGCATAAGGCGATAGCTTACTTAGTTACTTGTGTTCGACACTGTTAATATCATTACATATCCAGGTTTTAACACCTATACCACAGTATGAAAACTCTTGCACTATGTAATTAGCCTCTCAACAATTTGAACAACACATCGCAAATTGGTACGCAGAACATTTTATGGCAAACTTTAGTACAGATAAAGCAAACTTCGTTCTGGTTGTGGCTTTCCGCGTCCGTCGTAACGTGCAAAGTGGAGGAGGGGACAACGGTTAAAACGCATCGGCAGTGGTACAGTTTCATGATGAAATTTTTTTAAAAAAAAATCGTGTAATGTGGAATGTTTATTTGTGAAAAAGAAAGTTATTTGCGAAATGCGAAATGTAGTCGTTAAATGGAATGACAAAGGAAGAAGATATAGCCCAGCAGTTAGTCGCTGCATAACAGCTACCTGAGTAATAGAACCGGAACTGCTTAGTCATTTTACGTCACTCATAATTAAATTTCAGAATCAATTAAAATTAAGACTTTACATCATTTAGTCACTTAGAATTATAAAACGGAAGTGCGCTGAGACGAACAGATCGCAAAAATTGTGATTCACTGCTGCTAATTAGTACTTTAGTAACACGCAGCTAAGGATCACATGGTATACGAATAAGCTCTTTAATTGGAATATCAAAATTTCATTATGACCAATCCACCGCCAAATTTTATGGTCCATACCAAATAGTACAAAAAAATGCAGATAAAAATCAAGCATCCTCCTCTACAACCTTTTCAGGTCAGAGAATATACCACATTTTGAGCAAAGAATTCGCGGTGCACTGCACCCGTACTGCTTAACTATGCGCTCAATTAAAAATAAAGCATTGCGTTGAATGTAACCTAATGAGACCAGTAAACGCTGGTAACGAAAAATTAGTTGATCAATTTAATTAACAAGCTTTCAGCAATGACTGCAACAAACCGAATCCCATTAAGCTGTTCATCGAAGTATAATCGGTCGAGCTGTCGATTAATTTCAACACTTGCATACAGGACGACTCCAGTCGCAAATGCTGCACCTCCTATAGCCGCCGCCGCTAGGCTGATTTTATTTCCATTCAAGAATGTTCCAAGTGTCATCTCCACCGTCGATACATCTGCCACTTCAAAAAAAAAACGGGGTATCGCCCTCATAATTCGCAAAGAAACAGAACTTGCCGATTTTTATGAGCTCTACCGAAGTTGCATTTGTAAAGCGCATTAAGGTGACATTCATCACGCCCATATGCATGTGTGTTTACGTCGTATGTCTGCCTGTCAGCAGTTTCACCTCTTCGACATCCCTGATTGCGAAGGGACTTACCGACCTCAAGGGAAGAAATAACAATTTGAAAATCAGTAAAAAAAATCCGCATATACTTCACTTAGCCGAGTAGCATGTTTCACCATCCACATCTTTTGAATCAATTTGTACAAGAAGCCGAATGCATCCAAATGTTCATTTGCATTTTTATGGACGATTTATGAATCTGGCTCGTGTGATGAGCATATTTGCCCAAAAATCAATTGTTCGGTTTCACTCCACCCTCCTCAAATGGCGTAAAATTCGAGTGGAAAAGTCAATCTCCACGCGTGGAACTCCAGCTGGGCGTAGGCACTCCTTCATTCCAATGATTTTAAATAAAATGAAGCGACAACATCAGCTTTCTCCTCGGTGTACATCAATTAGAAGCCTGCTGTTTACGATATTTGAGCGTTGCAGCCGGCCGTCACGCGGTATCTTTTGCAATAAACCTAAACCACCCCTCATCTAATATCTGAAAAGTAAACGACGCACCACCCTCCCCCCACCCCCCTCCTCCTTTTTGCCCTCTCTTGTTGAACACAGGAAGGGGAACTCTCTACGTTTCCTGAAAGCTAAATAGACACCACCGTCAATGATTTAGTTACGTGCATACCACCATTTCAACGCACGATGGAGCACACACCGAACTAGCAACCCTGATCGTTTGCATTCGAACCAGTTGCAGAGGGTAGCAGTTGTTCCAGAATTGGAATGCACGTGTCTAGGTTAAGACCTCTGAAATATATTTTGTACACTTTCAATAAGAAAATTAATCTCCACCCCTAATTCTGTATATTCTTATTTGAAAAACTAGGCATATGCATTTGAAAATCGAAGTAGATACAAACATTTGGAATAATTTCGCATGTGAAAACACTCCCTTCAAAGAGTGGCACTGCTGCGTTCACTCAACGACATACGGTATGAAAACAATTGAAAATCACCTTAAGATGCAAGGTTTAAACCAGGAACGGCAAAAAGCGCATCCGTGGACTCAGTTATTTAGTACTGCAATAGATGTTGCCTACGAATGCGATCACATAACAATGCTGTTGAGTGATGCTAAAGAGGCGACAGAGGCTCTGAAACACCCAAGCAATTGAGAGACAACGGTACGAAATGCATATCACAGCTAAATTTCATCGTAAAAAAGAACGCCGAGACCTTAAAATTTTCACGATTTTAATGTTTTGTATCGTCCGCCTAAACTCCTTGAGAAGAAAACACGTTACTTCCCCTCAAAACTTCAAACGTTCTTTAAACGAGAAATGGACGACGTCACCGCATAAGCTCAACAGAAACCCTCTTAACATCCTTTCGTTTGAAGGACAAAATGTCATTACGCCTCTCCGACTTCAGCACTAAACAGCATGCTAACGCGGCAAACTTCTTATTTCACCATTGCAAAATCAATCAAAAAGATTTCTGATCACATTTAAAGTCCTTCTGATATCGGAGTACTGCAAGCCTGTTCGCTTCTATTCAGAGATGCGCAGAAACTTTTGAAGAAGTATTTCAACATATATAACGGACGGTAACAAACCGTAAAGGAGAGAGCTGTGACAGAGCCCAATGAATGGTAAAAATTTTAACAACACTCAAGAAAACAAACAAAGAATCAACAACAACGAAAACTCATATTCAACACATAATGGCAGTGGGAAACTTATGTGGGATTTTTTAATTCCACTGTACGCGTATGCTTAGACACTACATAGCAAATTGGGCTGTTTATGATGAACGCTTCAGACCTGCCGACTTTCAACGAAAAGGACATTTTGTTTCTGTTTTTGTGAAAAAAATCAACCTGCTCTTAAATTTGCTTCGAAAAAACAATTATCATATTCTCAGCTTTACGACACGGTAGATTACAAAGTACGCCGCGATAGTGAGCACAGAACTTTTAATACAAACCAACAGCACCTAGATCTGAGCAATTTTTTAGGATATTATGCGGCTTAGAGATGTGCTAAGGATTTCAACTCGTTAATTCGAGCAGGACAAGAGACAGCTGGACCTCGAGTATAACAAATGTTGCTCTGGGATGAAAGCAGTTTAAAAAAATTTTTTTTTTAGCGAACGATTACGGTTGTTAGCCTAGGATGATGAAGTTGTTGATGGAAATTTAAATATGTCGGCAAAGTTGCAGTGTGAAACCTCCACTTCAACTACGGTGAACGTAAGTTCGCCCGACCAGTGAAGATGATGATGACAACTCAATATCTCATTTCCTTTTCTCAAATCGAGCAAATAATGAGCGCCATTTTCTTGTTTAATCAATAGAAACGACTTTGAATGCATTAGATTTTCTCAAAACTTAAACGCATTTCACCCTCTCAACTGGAAACTGAAATATTTAGAAAAAGAGGGAAAATAATTTATTTTTTGCCTGGAACAGATACAGCCGTAACCATCTTTCAACTAGTCGGCGTGATTACAATCGCGTCGCCCAACAGCATCATGTTTTTTTTCTCAACCGTTCGCTTACTTTTTCTTCTAAGTTCGTTCACCACTCCTTTGTTCAAAGTTAGAAAGGGTCATATCAACCCGTTCATTGTTTAGCCATCCCTTAAAAAATCCCTGATGCTTCGACTTCTGCTCAGACCAAAACAGAGATGAACTGACTGCTAAGATCCAGCACGCTTGACGATTTCATTCATTCTACACTACCCAAGTATTTGCCAGCGATTTGCAACGAGCGTTTCGCCATTTCAATGGCACCATCACGTGTTTTGTTACCGCCAATAAAGCCGCTCATATGTGCGAAAACACAATTCGGAATACCAGACAATTTAGACAGCTCCTCGTTGCGAAATCCACGCCATGTCTCCGGCAATGGTAACCTTAAAAAAAGCTTGCGTTGCGCACAAGTAAAGTCAGAAAAAAGCAAAGAATGAAACAACACATGTAATGAGCGACACATTTCCTAGCTCCTCTTGTTCGCTCCCTTGAGAACCCTTTTTCATAGAATTATTCAGGAAAACCTTCTCCTCGCTCTCGTTACGAATGGAGTTCATGCGACTGAGCACAGCGTCAAAATTATGCTGTGCTAGTCGAAAGATGGACAAAAACGCTCTCACCTGTTCTCGAATATGCTCTTTTCATCGACTGGAATTGCCTGCACTCTCCAATCACCTGACGTTGTGTCACAATAGACGATATACGTTATATGAGCGCCTTCCAAATTCAGCTCCCTTTCCAGTGTAAGAAAATGTTGTTTCCATGGAACGCTGCCTTTACAAAGAGCCAATATTTGTCCACTTTTATCGACCTTTAAACAATAATAAATGATAAATAGATAAGTGAATAAACAAACTGTAAAATAACTTTGCGAGTCTCTGAACTAAACAACAATTCGATATTAATTCATAAAAAATAAAAAAAATTCATTACCGCACAACTTCGAAGAAATCGTATAGAGGTTATCAAGCTCGCAGAGAGAAACGGAGTGAAGAAGACATGAGGTCAAGATCGGAGGGAGGGAAGAGGAGAGAACGGAAGAGTATAAATGGTGGTGAGGCACTGTTGAAATTTAAAAAAAAAAAAACAGACTACTTAAATAGAAAATGAGGTGCAGCTGAAACAAATGAAATTCGCATCCCCTTCCCCGCCTCTTCCCCTTCGCTTGCGTTCATTGATTCAGTTACCCGCAATCCTTCGCAGCAGATGGCTGAAACTAAACATACGGATACTCTTCGTTGTACGGCAGAATTACAGGTTTCATTTAGAAGAAAACCGGTATTGCTTTGCCAATTTGTCCACGAATAGTGAGTGACGTTAACAATGATCGATGAGAACATGAAAATTTGGAGTTGGCAATAAGAGAAGAAAAGTTTCAAACTTTCATGACTAGACAAACAATTATCTTATGAGAACGAAGACAATTTTAACCGTTCTAGCGTATTTAAACAACTCACCATCACTCAAACACTGGCCGAATCTTTTTTCTAACTTCCAGTAAAAATTTCTTCATCCATCTGTTTTCTCGGTTCTCAAAAAAACAAAAGAAACGAAAAATGAAGCACAGTTCCAGTTATTCCATCGTATCACTTAAATGCCCATCCACCATGCAATGAAAACTTCACCAATTTAACAAAAAAAGGAAGTATCATGGAACAATAAGTACTGAAGTTTTGGGAATAACAATAAGTATTGAAAAGTTTTATGAATAAGTTCTCAGCGCTTACATTGAAACGATTTTTGATGCTACCGATCACAACATCTCTTGCCGGCAACCATGATTTATAATAATATCTCAGACGATCAATGAATTCTGCACCGACCAGTTCCACTGCATTATGAAATCTGAAACACCTTTGAATGAAAACGGCGCTCGTCATAAGGAATATTTCGTACATTCGCAGTATATAGAAGTGAAAAAAAAATTATACTAACATCGATAAGCAAAACAAAAACGTATCTGCTGAGCGCAATAAAGTAATCGAATGATGAGTAGTGATGAGTCTCAAAAGGGTTTCTGCTACCGTTTTCCAAATATACAATTCTACCATCTTATCTCACTGGGACCAAATAGAAACAACAAAAATAACACATCGTAACTTTGGTTTTCGGAAATCACCGAAACGCAAAACACGACAGAAGTTTTGTGTTCCAGTGATTTCCGACAACCGGAAGCCTCATTTCATATCTACTGCCTATAACAAAGAAGTTTTTAAAAAAAAGAACAAGAACAGCAACACACATAATAGAGTTAAGAGCTCGATGATACCATGAGTGAGGATAATGTCTACCTAAGGTTCATTCGTGGTTCTATTTCTACATAGAAAATTCGACTTGCTGCGGATAAATGCGGACACGACTGGATCTTTCCCCACTTTTGTTTTCCTGGGCTTCACTACTTTTTTCAGGCAATTTTAATCGGAATTTTGCTGAATGTGTTGTGCACCTTGCCATAATCGTCAGCATTCGGATTCACCACCAATGAGTGATAGTGAGAATAATTAAGAGAAAAGATTTGCGATTTTGTGTATTGTATAAAAAGCAAAAACAGATCTGTTTTTTTTCGGCCACATTCCCGTCTATTTAACTAAAAAACATTTTTGTGTAAATAAGCGGATGTTCGTGAGCAAGAGCAGAAGATGAACGACAACAAATGCACTACGAATACTAACCGTTCTGATTTAACGAAAAAATTTTCCATGCAAAAATAAGCACGTCGATAATTTCGACGAAGTGTACCCGTTTAATCAAAGATCAGGCAACGATTAAACGAACGCGATCGTGAATAATATGAAAAAGTTTGCAGAGTCACCTTTCATCGACATCAACATCACCTTCATTCCAAGCCGGGTTTAAACTGCCAACACGACTCGAAAGGGTTCCACCGAGATGATACCTGAAAATCTCCCAGTTATCTTCACTCATGATCTGGAATGGCGATAATATTTTTCAAGGGAAAAAAACTAGTAAAAATTCATTCGACGGTTCATCAGATGTTACTGAGCATTGCCAGCTTGGGTATAAATTGTGAAACAGTTACAACGATAGACTGTGATTCCATAAGTAGATTTTGTTTTACTGGAAGTGTAAATACTATGAAGAATAAATATTTAAAGGGTACCCAGTGCTCATTTCGTTCAGTTGGTTCGTTAGAAGATCAACTGCGGAAAACGCATGACATCACAAACATACATCTTTAAACTAGAGCTCATGACTAGGAAAGAAGAGATTACCCAGAATTTTAAGTTTATTAGTAGGTGGTAAACTTTGGGAATTTAATCGCCATAAATTAAGGTTCAACTTTAAAATTTTTAAGCATCTAGGTGCCGAATGAATGAAACCAACGCTAAACGCATTGGAATTCCAGCTGTTTCGAATTCATCCCAAACATTCACGTCCTTTGATTATCTGATTACAGAATATAGGCTTTAATAGTTCAGCACGCCGCAATTTTTCTGCTTTGTCTCATGTCTTTTATTTTTTTTTGCTCTCAGCATGTGGACTAATCCTGTATAGCTAACAGTCATCCATCTGTACAATAAAACCTCTCCTCACCCCTCAAAATTTGAGTTGTATCTCAAACCCACGCAAAATTCGTGTGTTTTTAAATCTTTTGTTTTTTTTTGTCTTTTGAGTCTTTGTGTCTAATTTGAGCCTTTTTATTTCAGCATGCACACTGTGAAACAAGAACGGCCGCCAAACCTCACCTTGGGACCCCATCGAACTGCGGAATGCCATTGTCAACAGCATCAATCGCTTCCACGAATGCCTCATAAATTTTTTCATAGAGAGTTTCCACTGCCGGATCGTCCTCCTTCAGCGAAAGCAGTTCGGCAATTACACGCTTACCATAGTGTGCATAGATCAGTCCTGCTGAACTCAGTTTCGTCTCAAAATTCAATATTTGCAGCGTTTTCATCGTAGCCGTGAAATCTCTGCAAAACGCATTGCACATTAAAAAGGAATGGCTTAGTTCACGCACAGAAGATGAGGAGATCGGTTCAACAACGCAAGAAGGAAGAGAGGGAGAAGACTCGCAACCGTTTATCTAAAAATTATAACATAACTGCTCTCATACATATGAGCCTAGCGTCTCCTTTTCCCTCCCACCTTAACAAACCTTTTCACTACTAAAACCTTTTGTGTGAACGATCGTGTAAAGTAATGAGTTAACTTTGCACTATCAAACTACAGTACGAAAAAACGTTCCCTTTAAAACGTGGGTGGAATAAACAGGAATGGGTGAGAAAGCGAGAAGGAAAATTAACACCTGGTATATAGCAACCAAATTACAAAACACAGAATTATTCTGAATTATTCTCGAAAACTACCAAAAGACTAAAAGAAGTGTAGCGATGAAAGCGCTCCATGTCCCTATGAAAAGACAAACATATCTGTCATTAGAGTCCCTCCCCCTCCCCTCCTTAAAGAAATAAAAAGCACGCATAGCGCTTGAATCATAACTTGAGAGAAAACCTCTTCCCCGATTATAGCATATGAAAAATACTGGGTGTCAAATATACAAATAGATATGGTTCATTCGCAATAGGCCGCATTTTACCTAAATGATTTTAAAAAATTTCAGTTCACTAGATCATTAATCAATTTCTTCGCAAGACTGATAAGATGTCGAAGTCAAAAAATAGAAGGAAGAAGACGATTGTATAAACGAAGCGAAAAACGTGTCTGCTGCTGAGGGCATTGAATAAATTTCAGTGTAATTACACCTTCATTAAACGAACAAAATAGCAACGCACAATTTCAGAGACATACCTTTGATGATGATCATAGCGAAGCGTACTGTGATCATAAATGCCACCCACGTCGACGACCACTGCGCAGTTAGACAGCGTTGTTGCATCACGGGTCCTTGAAAAAATAAATTAACAGGCACCTTCAAGGAACGCGACGACATGCAAAAATTGAGATTTGACTGCAACTTTTAAAAATGCAGAATAGCAAGCATGAGCAACCGAGCACCGAATGCGCCTGCCTGCCAAGAATACAGGTTGAGATCCATAAACTCACCTTAACCTATGTAGATAGCAGGCGTTGTGCAAAACATTCTTATACACGTGAATCGATGCCCTTCCACCCAGAAAGCATTTTGCCTATGGCAACTGATGAGGCAAAAAAGTGCTCCGAAGTTTCCACATGCACCACACGCGCTCATCATGAAGACGAGAATGGTATAAATAAACTGAAAGCATATTGGTTTGAAGTGGACAAGGTTTTGATAAGGGATCCAAGCGGATATCGCCACCATCCCCAAGCCTAGCTTCTTCGATGCACCTTGAAGGCTGCGTTAATGAAATTAATGGAACAAAAATCGTACCGCACGATATCATAGCGGTTGTATTCCGGTAACGACTTCAGCATAAAGCACGCGAACACCTAAAATGAAATGCAAACGGAAATTAAACCTATACATTATCGTTAGCGTAATATTACACAGCGTATGGTACATAACTAATCCATTTTGGACGATACGAAGGTCACGTTAGCCCCTAAGTAACGAAGTGTGCAAAAATAGAATGCAGATTGCAGATATGAGTCATCAGATAAAGGCATAAAATTAATAATTCGGAAGAAACTGCGAGGCGTGGTGGTTGGGAGATTTCAAGCTTTACGCTGCAATAACGGTTGAGATAAACTGTAAGATCGAAAAAAAAAACTCAAAAGATTATCCGAAGTGATCGGTATTTGAGAAACAAAAAAGTTCAAAGAGCTCAAACTTTCATAATAAAATATTTCATAACAAACGTCTTATTTATTTTTTGATATGTTTGATAAATAAAAAAAGCGCAAACGTTCCTTTAAAAGCGATGTTAGCAATAATGTCATGAATAAGGCAAGAGGCCGCTGACGAACACAAATTCAACGATCATTTACGATGAGCATTACTTGATATGCGAAAAATTTCACAAATAAAATTTACGCTACTCTAAATGTTGCACTTAGCATACCAGTGCAATGAACCCATTCAAGAGAGTGTGCCACCAGCTATCTGAATGTTGCACTTAGCATACCAGTGCAATGAACCCATTCAAGAGAGTGTGCCACCAGCTATCTGAATGTTGCACTTAGCATACCAGTGCAATGAACCCATTCAAGAGAGTGTGCCACCAGCTATCTGAATGTTGCACTTAGCATACCAGTGCAATGAACCCATTCAAGAGAGTGTGCCACCAGCTATCTGAATGTTGCACTTAGCATACCAGTGCAATGAACCCATTCAAGAGAGTGTGCCACCAGCTATCCGAATATTATTCCGTAATTTCAGATTTTTAACAGCTCGATCAATTTTACGTTTTTTCCTCATTTCGTTATATCCCTTATTCCTTTTTGTAAATTCATACATGTTATTTATGGAATTAAATAAATGAATAAAAGAATAAATGAAGGAAGTAATGGACAAGTAATATGTGGACAGCTATGATACAAGCCGTCCATTAGCCGGGAAAATAACTAACTCAAACCCCCTCCTCCCTCCTCTACACCAAACCCCGCCCCCACCCCCCTACACTTTGTTTAGCTTGCGGAAAAGACAAACTGACCTCATCACAATGAAATGTCCCATCATGCGTTCCTATCGATGGCATTCTCGTCGCATTCGCAAATGCTGAAAACAAGTGATGAGCATTCAACAACGCCCGCATCATTAATCACCGCTGTAACATACTGCCAGCGGGAAATTCAAAAACGAGTGCAACGAGGTCGTCATCGCAGCGAACTTGTGGAGAAGCGCAGCGGGGCAGCTTATGCAAAATATTTGTGTGTACGAAGTATGGAAATATTCTTAGCACAAAAAAAAGGAAAGGACGACTGTCACAATACGATAAGCGCAACGGTACGCAGATTTGTGACGACTCACAGTTCCAGATAAATGTTCACATTTCATCGATTGCTAACTAAACTGATAATGATAAGCACAGATTTGTATATGCAGAGTGCTGTTCAGAGGCCAACGATTTCATAAATCAAATTTCACATCTAAAAGTCACAGTTTAATACTTATGCGGAATTGAGTAGCCGCCAGACATTAGCCTTTAGAAATGGACGAATTTAGGCCCCGTCGTAGACAATCCTGTCAAGCGTGACATGGTCGCCGGCTTCTTCTGTCAAGCCTTCAAGAAAGACGATGGGTTTTGGTTTGAATTTTCGTTTTTTTTCTGTTTGGATTCTGCATGAAAGCCATAAAATGAAATGCTCCATCGCGACACGACCAGTCGTCAATTCCGATACGCCAACTTTCATTTTCCAAAATAAGTTGCGTTTCATAATCGTCCTGTGAAGCAGAATTAGCCAGATTCCCCAAAGAATTAGCTAAATTCGTTCATATTCCCATCTACTTGGTTGTCTTCGTTCGACACTTTATCCTCAACCAAGAAAATGCATTATGTTCCTGATAAGCCTACTAACAACAAGCCAAAGAGTAAACACACGAAGTACAACAAGTATTTCTGCAACAGCTGCGCGACAGCCAATGCAATAAGGCGAAGGGTATTAAGCCAGCGGAAAGACGCACTGAGCAAGTGAAGATGTTGGTCGCAAAATCTGAAACTCATAACAAGCCTTAAACACTAAAGCACACTTGAAATTTCCACAGTATCTCCTGGATGCTTGACCGAGCCTAGGTAAGCAGAAGTCTTTGTTGTTCAGAGTTGTCACAATGGAATGCCTATTCCGGTTCTGAAAAGTCCACAATTTTGGTGTTTTTTATTCAGATTTCCTTTTGTAGGTTGCCAGGAATTCAATTGTTTTTTTTTGGCCAATTTTCTGTTTCGATTCTGCTTGTATGATACATGCTCATTTGTGCGTGCACACAAGCATGCATACGCTCCGCCATAGTGAATCCCTCCCCTCCCTTCTCCCCTCTACCCATCCCTGTATTCCAGTAAGCCCGTCAAGTTCGTTAGAAGCTATGGACGTTCAGAAGTACTAATACTAATTCTTCCACGCCACTTTTATAGACCTTTGATAACCGTTTTCTTTCCATCAAACGCATAATGAAACGCGATTTTTACGAATGATGTGTTCAGCGAAAACTTGGATTCACATTGCAAGCTTAATCAGTGGAATCGGTTGTTCCGACAAGCAGAAAGCGTAATTGTTGCAGCCGCTGGCATATTCCCGGAATTGTTGTTTGCAGTGACGGTAATCCTTCATTCCAATTATCGCAAAGCAACAAATGGAGAACCAACTTAGGCAGTAAGCGTTCGTTGTCGCTCATTGAGTGGTTCTCCAGACTTCATGCATCCTGCGCTTATTGCCTCACATACCAAAAGATATGAACGCAGTAAGCGTATCATTTTTCATTTTTCAACGAGATTTTTTTTTGTGGTGAGAAAGGCTGGAAATACATCGGCTGAGGGATGATGAGCACTTGGGAGGCCATTTGAATAGGCAGCGGAACTATCATTTAGCCAAACCTACACTGGAAGTTGAAAGATAAGAATTTTCGACATTTGAAGAAAACATTATTTGAGTCATTCACCTCTTCTAAGAGGCTTCGATAAAACTGGTCGAAGTTTTCTAGGCGACCGTAGGAAGTTGCCAAAGAGACGTAAAAAGCGATGCTGACCTCAACAATAAAAATTTTCGTTTTCTAAAAAAAGATAGTTTTTGTACTCGGTAGTTTAGGAGTTCATGAGGATTAAATGATAACGTGGTAATTGATAGAACATAATAAACAACGAACCAACTAGTGATTTCTCCAGAAAATATGACATTTTTAGTTGGAATGGCCGGTTGGCTGGTCAGTTCTAGTGAATTTTAAACGCGGATTGCCAATAGCGCTTCAAAGGAGAGAAGTGATTAGGGGGCAGAAAAGTTGAAGTGCCGCAATCTCAGCGATCTGTAGCTGTCGTTTCAACTCAACGCAGTCGTCGTTAATCAGGAGCGCGATTCTGGTTTCGTTTCGCGCACTGCAATATCAATATGTCCGTTGAGACGGTCACAAAATCCAATGATGAGGCTGCGTCAGTAAACATGGTTAAGCTTTTTAGTGTTTTCTATGCATTAACAGTTTTCGCTTACTTCAATTCTGCCCAAATGGGTCATCTTTGCGCCGTTGCACCTTCACATGTTCAGCCAAAAATGACTCCCCACCAACTAGATTTCAACATCATCTCATATATATTCCATTGTTTCAACGATTACTGCGCAGTCTATATTTCGACTGTTGAAATTTTGATTTCCCGCTGATAGCTTAAAGTGCCCAAATGTCGAACAAAATGCGATCATCACTTCGCAGTCGCTATTTGCTAAGAGAGACAGCTACCCTATATATCTATCTATCTATCTATATATATATATATATATATACATATATATATATGTATATATATATATACATATGGTGATAATTGACCGTGCAGATATTCATAGGCGTTCGAATGGTTAGAGCGTCATAGAT
Organism: Toxocara canis; assembly: GCA_000803305.1. Lineage (NCBI taxonomy): Eukaryota > Metazoa > Nematoda > Chromadorea > Rhabditida > Toxocaridae > Toxocara > Toxocara canis. The sequence goes on along the minus strand of JPKZ01001436.1, from coordinate 206,365 downwards.
TTTAAAATCGTTTTAACTTGGATGCCCACCTTCATTTGTATCAACACTGGCTTCATTTTTGACCTCCTGATCGGCGAGATGCGTTGTAGAAACAGGCATTCACCACTTTGGTTAACGAAGAATTCGCAGTTCTCATCGTTCACTTTCCCGTCCCTTCGGCAACGGTTTGACTGCAGCCAACGTTATTTGCAAATGGCTGTGGACGAGGTGAGACGCTACGATATACGCCTAGTTCCCAAGAATGACTTCTCCAGATCCAATACTGCGAAATAAATCGGCACAGCGTTAAGCATACGTAGCGATCGTTTTTCTTTAACGTAGATTTTTTGTTTATAGCTGCCATGAAACTCGTACCTAACTTAACAGACCACTTGTTAAGTTCGTGTAGTTCGTTCCGCTAAAAAATCCAAACACGGTATCAGGAAACGATCTATTTGGCTGTTTTCGAATGGAGAATATTATGGGATTTGCTTAATGAAGCATAAGCAGCAACAAATCTATAGCATATGTTAGTGAGGATAAATGTCATCATGTCTATTCACATCAGGAGATCCGTCAGGCAACCAGCCATCCTATGGAGGGGTTGAACCGAACAATCGACCCGTTTATCTCATTCCTGGATCATTTTTTCCATTTGCACGGAATATACCATTTTATGGCAATACAAGCACCTGTCAAGCGCAACCGTGCCTTGAAGTTGGGACATGAGGAGGCGCGAGTGGCGTTACTAGCAATACAGCCAAGAATATAGTGTACTTCAAAATCTGAATGCCGTCTTGTGCGTCACGGCGTCTGAGTTAGCGACGATCCCGTTTCCGCTACTGAAGGAGAACCTAATCTGGCAATACTACAGAGATCCGCACATATGATGCCACGGGGACCCGATCCAGTGATACTGTCGCAGAACGCGATTAGATATCCACCAGGTCCTCTTAAAGTTGCACTGTAGTAAGACGATCAGTCCCTGTGATACCACAAAAAGTTGACCCCATGTTGCTTAAAGGCTCAGCTCTGTTGATGACATCTAAGATCACCGACTCTCCTGTTTAAGCTCCTTTGCCGCTGTCGTACATTTGGCCTCTTGAGGATGCGGCACCTGTGAGCGAATTGTGACCGATGGCATGTCTGGGTGCAGTCCATACGCCAAGAATCAGCAGAGGCCCTAACCCTTTATACCGATATCCGTTGCTGCACAGGCCATAGCGTTTATATATGAATTTCTTTGCGGTCACAAAGTCGTCATGGTCTGAACGCATTCGCCGTTTCACCGCCATTGAAACAATTTCATATAAAATAAGCGACAACGCTACAGCGCCACGACGGTACCGCAGACTTGTGAACCAGTGGCACCGGATTTATGGGCGTGCATGCAACACTTTGTCAAAACGCATGCAAGATGACGGTCACGCTAGCCGACCATGCGTGAGATCATACATACACAAGAGAAGCGGCGCAGTCGTACGGTATTGTCCTTGTTAATGGCGCTGCTTTAATCAAGTTGATGCTGATATTTCCCTCATGTTCAGCTAATTAGATTGCTATACAAATATGAGAATTCAATGATCTAGGCGATGCCCACCTAATGCATGCTGCGTTCTATTCCGTTCTTCTAAAAAACTGTGCAGAAATCGAATGATTCAAGCAGTTAAAAAGTTCTCTTTCCGCATATGTAATGAAGTGTGGAGAGCACTTGCAAATTATGTTGTGTCTGTAGTGTCAATAGAGTTTCGATAAAATCCGAAAAAAATCGAAGTAGGCTGTTGGGAATGAGAATACTTGCCAACTCACTCGGTATAACCCAAATTTGTTTATTAAAACAATTCATGAAACCATCAGTCCCTTTAAGAGAGGCTCCAATTTTTTTTTTAAATGAATGAACCAATTCAAAAATTACAGTACATCTCACTCTCGAATGAAGCATTTATGAGCAAAACATGGCATTCGAAATGATTCTGATCAGTTTAAAAAAAAGATCATAACAACGCACTATCCGAGTAATCAAATTCTACAGAACAATTCAGTTCATTTCAACTTAGTGCGGCTGTCAGCAAAATTATTTTGACATTTTACGTTCCGCGAATTCTTTCCAAATCCATCAATTCGGAATACTTCTCGTTTCAATAGTACAAGTCATAGTACACCCAAAATGCGCAATGGAACATATATGGCTAACGATTAATTAATTTCAAAACGAGACGGTCATGTACGGTTGGAAAAACAGTCCTGGTAGAAAGTCGCGTCGTCGGGCACTAAACTGCTCCTTCGAAAACACACAACTGCCCTTTATCAGCACCATGGGCTTCATAGGCCGCAAAGTCTCTTATCAAACAATTTTCTCTCGGAATATTGCGATCCATTATCACAAGACGATACTTCATTTCCACAGTTTCCGTCATCTACATTTATGAAAAAAAGATGATGATATACGACTAATACATTTCATTTATATTTCTCTTAAGTGTTACTAGACAAAATCTCACGAAAAAAATGGTTGGAAAAATTGCAATGTTTTTGTTAACATAGCCCGGAGAGTTCTGTTCTTCACGTATGATTTGAGGGGAAAAAGACCTTGCTGAGTGAAAGGTCAGGCTGGAGAAAAACGTTATTTTCCTCTATATGTATTTCTTCTTTGCTTATATGTGCATAGACCAAAAGACCAGTGATACTGTGAAGTGACATTTTAAGTTTTAAAACGCCACTTCCCATATAATAGATTCGGTAGCACTAGCAGAATTAGGCCGGTTAATATGGCTCACAAATATCAGGTAGCGCACACATTTCTGAGTTATAAAGGAAAAAGAAAGGTTCACGGCGTGAGGCGTTCTAATGGACTGGTGCTTTCTTCTCTCGTGTTGTGTCACTGCTTTTGGGCAAAGAAGCGGACGACGATTCAAAAGCGGCGTTTAGGTCGGCATTTAACCGCAATTTCTCAACATGTGTCATTGTAGAACCAATCGACTGACATCCGTAGATCGCTGTTATTAACGCCACCACCAGCTGAAATCTCATTCGGGTCAGGGTGCCGTAGTGGAACCAACGCTATCAAAAGCCCCATGCTCATAAGTGCCTTGCCGAAACTGTCAATAATAATTCGGTTAACGTGCTGTTGACGCTGAATCGATAATCTGAGCTGTGGATTGAAATGCAGCCACAACTCTGTCATTTTTTATATCTTACTGAGGCCATAAATTCCCATTCATGCAGAAAAAAACAGTTCTATAAAATCGACCATACGTGTGTTTCCTACAGCTTCGTAAAGTTTAGCACAAATTTTAGCGGAAGCACTATAATGTACAACTGACTGGACTGTGAAGCAAGAGAACATAGGTATTACTTCTTTCACAAAAAAACAATACTGGAGATGGGAAGTGACGAGGGGAGGGGAGGTGGGAGGAAGTGGAAGACGAGTATTGTAAAGGCGGATTTATAGTAATCATAATAAGCTGTGAAAAAAACAAAAACATTAGCTTTTTGATTCAGCCCCATCTCAGATTTATGGTCATATGAAAGAACAGGGCGAGGCCCTAAATGGTAAAAATTTCTCATGAAACAGCAGTCTGAAGTTAAAATTTAGAAGAAAAAACCTCAGCAAAGCATGCAAAACTGAGCAGGTAGTCGACGATCTGAGACTCATCTTCGTTGACGAATAGCTCAGCATCGGCTGATGGGAAAGTGAGAGGTACTGTGGGGAAGAGGCCTGAAAATATTTTGAAGCGATCCCGTTGTATGCATTTGGCGTTCAGACCTCAAGAATTCATCAGATAAGCAACAGTATTTTCAGTATTACCGAGATTTTACCAAGTGGAAGTGTGCGATAGCAGTACTATAAAAATGGTGCAACTGAACTGTTAATACGACAGCGAGCGAAACTGACAGTCCGTTGGAAGCCTCATCTTAATAGAATGTTATCAACCTTTACTGATTAAAACTTCATTCCCATATGACATTCGATACGCACAGCAATTCTAGTTACTCTTAACGAAGAAGTGAAATCTTTTACTAGAATTTTTTTTAAAAGAGGAAAAAAGGAGAAACAAAGTACAACATAACGTACCGAGCACGAGCGGTATGAGAGCGATTAGAGCAGAGAAAGCGGATAATACGAACGAACCGATCGCCGCGCAGTGAGATCTAAAATTTGAGATCGGCAATTTGCAATGTCTAACAACAAAAATAAGAGTTTATTTTGAGTGAAATACTGAAGGAACAGAACATGAAAATACAATATTTTTTGGAAAAGGTTACAGGTTTGGAATAACCAGTAGAATAAGCTAAAACAATTATCATTGTTCGCCGCTATTGGCAAAAATAATCTCTGGAAGCAATTATACCAACTAGCTTTCCAAATAGGTAAGATTTGATAATTTCCTTATTGGCATCCGTTTATTTTCTGCAGTCGCACTGAGTATCTGAGTCATATTCGCAAATTGAGACTAAGTACATTTTTGCTATAACATGAACAGATGGAAACGAGTACATGCGACGGGAGCAGCACAACAAAACGTAAGTGAGACAAAGTATAGCGATTCTTGAAGCCAAGATTCACGTGAAAAACATGCGGAAAGCAAAAGATCGTGAAGAGAAATTCGATCAATTCTGTCACAAGCAAACTATGCTGCGACATAATTTTGACAATTTTTGATCACTACTATATTGTTCGACATGTTTTCTGCATGGGATTTCACTTCAAAAACCGTTCACATGAAATGACTATTATCTCTGCATTTTTCCCATTTTGTTTTAGTCTCTTGTTGTTTCCACTGCACTTCTTTTCTTTTCGCCGTTTTTCACGATAGCTTTGCTGCAACTGTTTACAAAGAGGAACTAATGCACTTTATGCAGATTTTTATTTTCATCAAGCTCAAGAATTCCCTAAAAATCCATTTCTTTATGTCCGCTCACATTATGTGACACAGTCCATCCTTATGAAAAATAGTCCTCTTCGCAAGCCAGCAAACTTCTCAAATGGATAGCATCATAATTATATGAAACATATGAATATAATAATGACTTCAAATAAGATCGCAAACGGACAATAGACACCTTTTATACAACTTAAGAACTGTACTGCATTGTCGGATGCTAAACCGGATTGACTGCCATTTACCTTTTACTGTTTGCGTAAATCCCAAGAGTGCCGGCGATAAAAACGAATATGGCGAATGCGAGTTCAATGCCGAGTGCCCACTTCGCATGCCAAATTAGTCGAAGCACACCGCACGTAAAGATCACAATTGCACATAACACCTGCATTGGAACTGTGTCATTTAAGCTATGAAAGTCACTTCGCACGGCTTAACACATCGATATAAAATTTACACCTTTCATTCTCCTACGATTTCCAAACGCCGCTAACGTTATCGATCATAATAATTACATTTAGCATGCAATGTTGCTTGGTTAAATTGTACAGCTGCACTAGAATGAGATGTACGGTGTGGCAGCACAAGAATTCCAGTTCTGGGTTCCGATATGCTGATGCTCTTACTCTCCGATTCCGGTTTGGATCCCGGTTTTTGGATACTCGAAATACTCATTACAAAGTGCAGAATTCTAATTTTGAAACACTGCAAGTCAGGTGCTCCTCTGGATTCTGAAAGCGGTCCGGATGCAAGCTACTGTCCAAACAAACCATGAATATGGAATTCTATTTCAGTAGTACCGCTAGAAAAACTAACGAGTAAGGTAGAATAAAAAACCAAACTTAACACTGCATTGGACCAGATATTCCAAAAACTGTGGAGATAGCACGGTAATCGACTTTTAATGGCGGTGTGAAGGAGGCAGGAAGGGGTATAACGCTGTAAACCGCATTGAAGTTTTAGGGAAACACTTACACCTTCGACAACACATCAAACGCTAAGTTGTGCATCACGTGAATTCCCAGATATTCGAATTGTTGTCTTCGATTAGCACATTTTTATCTTTTTTCTCGATTAAAAAAAAACCCGCCTCCAAATTTCTACTTCATATGCGAGCTGCGCAATGACTTCTATTCCTTTGTATTTCCCTCATCAAAAACGCCTAGAAAACATCATTTCTTTTCAAAATCTCAGATCATTCAAAAACTCAAAAAATAGAAAATAATATTTTTAGATCAAACGATTCCCAGCTTATGTCTACCTGGAAGACAGAAAGGAGCGAAAGTGCGTCAAAATAGACGATATCTTTTGAGGTTTTCAAAGCCTCCTCTTCGGTTTCCGGCGGTGACATAGTCGGCTCGACATCATAGACAGACGATTGCTGATTGATGTAGTCACTGGCCATACCAGGTGCCCCAGCCAACATTTGAGAGGCCGGCCGATTCATATTGACCTAAAAATCGGGTGTTATTATCATTTCGCAAAATTCCGTTTTATTAAATGATGACTTTCTTCAAAATATTAAAGCTATTGTCGAGCTACTGTCGTTAGTGCATCGTTCCTAAAATTTTATTTACAGATTTCGCTGCCGTTTATATTCTGCACTTTCTGAGTAGGTGTTGTTCAAGATCATTTAAACAAATAGAGTGAGGTGAAAGAAAAATGTTGCAAAAGTATCATTCTTCAACCCTTTTGAAGTTCATTTCAGCGAAAGGCCAACAATGAAACGGCTTGATTCTGCGCACATTTTTGGCTCAACTTTGTTACAGCAACACTATTTCTGTTTCAGTAGAAAATTTTTAAGCATTATATTTAAAAAGTTAAAATCAACACATAAGTGATTTATCGACGTAGTAGAGCGGCGAGCGCAAATAGAATGGTGCAAGAACAGTGGGCATATTACAGGGACAAATAAATTGCCCGACTGCAGTCCGCAAAAGGACCTATAGAATGCGGAATGAATGAGGTTAATGATCTAGACAAATAAACCAATCGTAACGAGTGAACGATGTTATACGATGCGGCTATCTGAGCTCCGCGATATCGGAGCACCGTGTTGACTCCTTTTTTAACTTACAGAACGCATAGAACGGCGATAAAAATCAAACTGATTTTTAAATTCTTTTGCGACATTCGTTACGCTGCGATAGGAAATGTTTACAATCAAAATTATTCCAAGCGTATTATATCGTTCCATATGAAGAAAAAATCTTACGTTTAAAACATTCATCCTTTTAAGATTTAAAGGAACATGTTGGAAAAGGATAAAGCCTCGAATTTAATTCGTGGAGGACGTTAAGACTCCTGCTCTCAAAAAAAAGAGCATGAAAACGTCGGGGGTTTTCTTGATGAACAGCTTACGGTCATACGATCTCCCATCAAACATTTCGTTAAATGGAAAAGTTCGAGAGACGTACACCAGATTTTACATGAATACATTACAGTTGAAACATCGGCGAATTTTCGACTCGCCGAATTGGATGTACAGTACGTCCAAGAATAATAGGGAATCGAAGTGCACAAGCATCAGCTGTTTCTAACGAGGAGACAACTAATTTGTCTTGAAGTCGCTTCGAGATGGAACAGGGAATTTGCGGAGATATAACGCTTCATTCGACTGATGAGTGCTACAGTTGAACAATTGCCGTGGCTCTCCGACAAAGCATTTCACCTGCACTTAGGCCGGATAAACTGAAAGTGATTCACTATGCGACTGAAGGATGCCATAGCTCGTGGCAAATCATGAAGTGTGTGGCCAGTATTACTCATATCTCAAAGGCTTCAGCGGGCAGTCGAAATAAGACGGTATTCGGATTTACAAACAAATAATCACAGAGAGATACGTATACGAAATGGAGGCAAACCTGGTTCTGAACGTAAATGGGTTGTATGTCACCAATGGGTTTAGCGTTGTACGACCCGTACAACATATTAATCTGCTGTGCCATATGACTGATTTCGCTATCATAGGTGGAATGCTGGTCGTATTCGATCTGCTCAGGGCGCGGAAGTGTACAGTAGCTTTGGTAGCGTGATCCCATGCCGCCGCCAATAATACCTATATGAAACTGTGATTTCGAAAGAATTAGCTGCAGCCAAATCAACAACTATATAGGTTTTATTATATGGGACACATTATGTGTGACATATTATAGGCGCAGTTACTAAGTAATGGATCTATTATATGTATGCAGCGTAAGATCTTTCTATCAGTATATAGTGAGAATAATAATACTTTCTTCATTGCATTTCGGGATACTTTCCTGAATCGAACTGGCGGAGCCACCGACGACCAAACGAATGAAACTAGACGAAATACCGATAACAGCTTCACGATCAGCAAAAGGTTCTACTGTGAAATGCACTCCAGAACAAACGATAGATTCTTTAGTGTGAAAGAAGGAATCTATCACCGAGCATGACTGGTGTTACTTCGGAAACGGATATGTTGGCAGCTTCAAAGGGAATGACTCGCTCAAAATGTAATTATCCAAGCAGTGATATACTTGCAGCGCTCCATAGCTGGAAGATGCATTTATTGTCCGCACAAGAGCACAAGAAAGCGAACGAGTATAAAACGAGTATTTAAGTAGAACAAAAGGAATGACTGGAAAATTGGATGGATTACCAATGCCGACGTCGCTATTGGCTCTCGATGTGGGACGCGCCACTGTTGGCAGGTTTAACGCGCTCGCCGGGCGATAAGGACCTGTTAATGAACAAGTTAAAGCAGCCTGCAGCAATGTCACCATTGCTGGTACTCCAAACACTTCTTCTCTTTGGAGGTTGACCTTTTCATTTAAGTCACACATGGTTATCCTCCCCCAAATTCTTGAAAATTTTCGCAGGTGATCACTTTCGGCGTAATTTTTGCGGGTGAATGATCTTCCGATCAGATTTTGCAAGCCATTACTTTTAAACATGAATTTTGCATGCCACCTTTTTTAGATCAGAAAGCCTAAGACTGTGAAAACAACTCGCTTTAATGGCTTTTTAATGATCAGCAATGTGAAAAAAAAACCCCTAAGGAACCGTACGTTTCAGGTTTCGGATGATTCCTGTTGAAGGTTTTGCCAAGTTTCCAGTTCCTTCCAGTGTTTATCAACTTGGGCTAGTCTTTAAAAACCCTGGAATTTGCGGAGTGAGTTACACATGCATTATTTAAATCATAAGTTCTTGAATACAGCAATATTTCCAGCCCACCAACCGAGGGTATTTCATGCGAATATCTAAGCGAACAGGACGATTCGTAATTTATTTGGCAATTTCTGCCACCACTCTTAATTAATTTCGTAAACTGAGCCATAAGAAACGGCAGTACAAATAATTTGATACCGCTGACGGGTGAGGTTTATGATGTTAAGGAATTTATGAAAAAAAACTACTTCATAACGGAGGATTGACTTCCTTATATGAAAAAAAGGGATATAAGACCAAATGTATACATTAGTGGAACTAGTTACTTCGTTGGCATATTTTTTAAACGATATGATCCCAACATCGCACAATTATAAAGCTCCAATTAACAAAGAAAGCATATTCAATGAGCGTATCGTAAGCAATTTAAAAATGAAAAATTTGCAAGTGCCGTTAATTGACCATAAGTCTCAGGAGCTGTCTTCAAAACGGAGAATATAAATGGTCAAAGGTTTACTATTACCCTAACGTGTCACATTCGGTTTTTGATTTGCGACCAAAATTTTGATCTAAAGAAAGAGATGAAATTAAGCGTCAAGCATTGGTGAGTGGAAACAATAAGTTGTTGCCGTTAAATTCGTAAACTGTTAAGACCTAAAGTATTGATGACCAACAAATAAGAGATATTAGAATTGCAAGATGTTTTAAAATCCAGACGGATGGAAGGTTAGGATGATATGACTGCTATTAGGCTAATATATGTCATTTAGTTCAGTGGTAGGCTAACTGCTGGCTGGCGAGAGTTGCATCTCATTCATTTAGTTCAGTGGTAGGCTAACTTTTAATAGAAGTTGCATCTCATTCTAAAGCAAAATGGCCACCTTCTGAGCTTTCCAACTGCCTGAATTTTACAACATGCACAGCACTAATGCTCTAAAGATTGTTGAGAGATGAACGAAACATCGGCCACTCGGAAATGGCGAAACCTCAGTAGCGCAAGCGAATTAACGTGGCAACGAGTTTACTCGATCGAAATATGATCGTAAAACGTTTCAGACTGCAAAACGCTCATAAAGGAAGTATTGCTGAGATGAACGAAAATAATTTTCTTTATGCCCTCCATCAACACGATAAGATGACTTCAGTAAACGATAGGAAATTCGGCTAAAGTTTTTTTGAGGTTCAGAAAAAAACCATGAAAAGGATAAGAGGTTAAGGTGAAAAAATCTTAAGCGACTAAATCAAGACAAAGAAAAGAAATTAATTAAGCGAAAAGCATCCCTTTTGAGCATTGTTAGGCGACATATTTTATCGCTCATATGAAGCTCAATGAGTAGGTCAACATATTTTGTGCCAATATATGCGAAACAAATTGAAAAGGTACCGGCTGGCAATTGTGCCTTCTCTTGCTGTCGAATAACGTGTTGTGGAGCCATTTTTGGTGTGCTTTGCCCTTGTGGATGCAATTCTAAAATTAACATACGAAATTTATTGCTTGTGCAATTGAATAGATCTCGACTCGTGACTTTTCCTCTAGCATTCCACAATTTTGCTACAAGCGAAACTGGCAGAGAAGGCACTCGGTTCATTCTGTTAAAAGAGAGAAATTAGTAACGCACATGACACGGGTTTATTACTGCACTTTGCAGAGTGCATAATAATATCTCTCTCCGCTGAAAAAAAACACTTATCTACGCCACTCTGAAGCAGTTGACGAAATAAGTAACTAGTTTACACGAAAATAACAACGATTCAAATACACAGAACATGCAGTAAGCATCCATTGCTGTTAGAAAACAAAAAATCTAGCAAGCTTAAAAAGAATTCGAAAGACAGCAAAATTTTCAAAAGCAACTGTCAAGAACACAGCACACATGTCGTACATCCTGTATACCAGCCCCGTAACAAAGCGCTCATCTTACGCACGGCAAGCAGAGATGCAAGGACGAATGCTATACATAAACATAAAGCCAATGTGCTATGTTTTCGATTTGCTAACACATAAAGCAACATAACTACTTTTAAATAGTCACAAGATGGTATTCGCTAACGTTTTTTTTTCCATTGGTAGCATTTAGAAAATTAAGAAACCGCACAGCTCGCTGTTATGTACGAACCATAATGGTATGTGTGAATGAACATTTCCATTCAAACTAAATAATGTGCACGGGACTCGAACGAACACATGTGACCAACAGGTCGAGGATATTGCTGGTATTACACCAGTTCTGAGAATCACAAGAAGGTGAGGAGCAAAACTTTAATGCCTTATACTCTGGTTCCGTCCCAATGTCATTACCAAGAAATCCAACATTGCTAATTGCAAATAAATCGCAGTTTAATAGGGCATTTCAGAAAGGACACGAGTAGCGGACAAAAAAAGCATGCTACCCGAACTAAAAATGAATAGAAACATGCCTTTTGCATTTGTGACGATTCCATAGATTTGATAAGGGTTGCCATTTAGTTGTGGTATACACTGTGATTTCAGTTGTCCTTGATGTGATTGCTGCAGTCGAGGAATGCCTAAATGGAGCAATAAGGAGCTGATGCATTTAGAAATACTTTGGTTAATAGTTCAAAAGTATGATTTGCATTTGCCGAAGACTCGTTCAGTAGAAAATACTATAAGAGTTCTAAACAGCTGCAGATTCACAGCTTATTAAAGCAGGAGGAAGGGAGTTCGATTTGCAAAATATGGTCGAAAGAAAGCGGTTTCTCAATCTTTGCTTGGTAATGCATTTAGTGTAGAAGTCAGTAGGCGCTTTGAATAAAAGAAGGATCGTGATGAAGGCAAAATTACTTTTTTTGACATGCTCATAACGGCAGGACTATTACTGGTGAGGAAAGTATGCGAAAAACGTTTTGCTCCAGCATGTTGAGGCTGGAAAGGAAAAAGAAGGGAGCACTGGAAAAAAAAGACTAAGAAAATAATTAAAATCTATGATATCCTCATCGTTTCAATTTTTGAAAATTGAAGCGTAAAATAAATTACTCAAACGGCATAATGGCAATATTCGAAGCGAAAGGGAAGAATACAAAATCTTTTCGGTTCAGCATATTCTATTCTGTTTCACAAACCTTTCGAATGAAGGCTTTTTTTTTCTAATCGACGAAACGAACATTTTAATGCATTGGAATAAGACTGTATTGTTGTTGTGCGACAGAAAATAGCAAGGTGAACACAAAATATCCATTGCACCGTAACACGTTTGAATTGTACTTTATATATCTGAATTAAATTACAATTCTGTAAATTAAATTCAGACTCAAACTAATTTAGACTCATAAAAGGCAGTATATACAAACCGAAATTTAGAAGAACGATGAAAACGAGAGATATAACTTAGGGATATTTCAAACGAGAACACTACCGCTCAAACTGAGGAGGAAAGAGATGACAGAAGGAGAGTTTATTTGCGATATGCCAAAAAAAGTTACGCAACAGTTGTGACGACTCATACGCAGCTTACGTGAAAAGGAAGCAGAAAATTGTATCTGCATTAAAAATATCGTAAAAAACTTCACTCTTGTCGTTGGCACAAGAAAAAGAATGAATGCGGAATGGGCTTGGAGAAGTAACTTAGATCAACATATTACGGCCCCATCAAGCCTTCGGAGAAAGCCCACTGTGAAAGTGTTGCAGTCAGTACACGTAAACACAACCTGACTGCCTCTGAACAGTGTTTGACTGAAGTAGCGTCTGACCGACGATTGGTGTGGGCCCACGAACTCCATTGACAGATGGTGGTCGATTAAGTGTACTCGACTTGAATGGAGTGTAGTTGAACGGCTGGTTTTGTTCTTCCCTCTGAATAGAAGTTCAAAAAATCTACAGTACTGCATGATGAAAATAAATCAAAATTCTAAAAAGTGTCCTTACAAAGGAAAATAGATAAGAAAAACAGTCGAAAATAACGAAACAATTATGAGTGGCATCTTCGCAGTCGTCGAACTACAGGTATCACATACGCGTTTTTCCCAAGCTGTGACACTCGCGACGACGTCTGCTACCCTTTACATCTTCTAAAACACGTTATGAGATCAGCGACAACACCGGCTACCCCGAACATACTCTACAAGTAAAATTTCTTTTCTTGCAGAGGATGTTCGGAGTACCCGGTCTGTCCCCTAGAGCTTTGTTAAGTCATTTATGCTTATTTCGCGTGCTGATCACAATTCGCGGGAATATAAACGTTCTTATTTCATTTCAGCGATAACATTCCAAATCTTTTGGGGAGGCGAAGGAAAAAATAAACGTTTCGAGCAACAGTCGCGAAAAGCGTTAGATCTCTTGCGAATTGCTAAACGTTTGATGTAGTCACAACAGCTCCGCTAAATGCAGATTTGCGAAATTTTCTGCGGAATCCAAATGAATTGACGGCGTGCTTTTTTAGCACAATACCTTACTTCTCATTCGTTTTTGCAGATTACAGAAGCAGTTTCACAATAATTTTTGGAATTTTTCCCGAAAATTCCGCAGACGTTTCGCAATTTATGAATGTTGTGAAGTCGTCTGAGAAATTGGTAGCCTCTCGGGAATTTCAATTCCACAAGGCCGAGAAAGGAATCACATGCGTGCTGACATACTCTTTTTTGGTCCCCCACCTCCCAACCTCCCACTTCATCCCGCAACCTCGCCACCACTAGAACACGCAATGCATAGATGGAAATGCATTTGATTGATAACAGAACTACCAGAAGAACAGTAGGTGAAAAGGCTGTCGTTTTTGAAAACCAAGTTATACCATCAATCAGACAGGGAAGACCTACTGTTTGGACTATTACATTACCGTAAGTCCTGAGGTTCAAACCTTGGAAGCTGTAGCATTCATTAAGTCCCTAACTTGAAGAGAAGAACGAGTGCATGATGAGCTTTTGCGAAGGGACGTCTTTGAGGGCCGGACTCAACTTGACAGATGATCTAATTTGTGGAAATTTTTGTGAAGGGGTGGCTCCAAAGAGCGCACTAATTTTAAGGGAAAGACTAAGTTCGGCGTGAAAAAATCTTCTGTGAATATCAATTTCCCGATGCCGATATCAGAACCGAATAGGAGGTTGCGCCAAAAAAAGGGAAGGGGGGGGGGCGAAATGTTGGAATTGAGGGTTTTGCATATGTCAGTCTTAAGGAAAACATTCGGTAGATTTGGTAGGATCAAAAAAAAACCACGACTTAGGACTTTGTGTATACGAAAGATGTAATGTTGCAGAAAACAGCAAAGTAAAGAAGTGAAAATGTGCAAGAGATATCATTCGTACCCAAACTAGTACGGTGCGCGTTAGCAAGCTGGCACGATGCGGTTTTGGCTATTCGCCCTTCAAACCGACCGGTTCAACTATTTGCAAATGGCGAATATTCATATTTTATCAGACATGACCACTCATATATATTCTCCCTTAAAAATTCGTAATTTCTGCATCCTAGCTAATAAAGTATGCAGTCAGAGCGGTTGGAGGAGGATTCAGTTTTTCATTCCCTTTAATGTATATGTTACTTACCCCAGAATCAATGAAACGCTTTGAAATGCATGCGGGAGATGTGCACTGGATCAGCAAGTGTGCCGAACGAATTTCCTACCTCAAGCTTCTGCTGTTCACGAGTTGAAACTACCCGGCAGACATTTACAGACATGTAAATTCGCGCGGTCGTGACGTCACAATAATGCGCTTCACAAATTACAGACTGGCGAAAAGTACCCAACAAAACAGCGCTGTAGATAGCGGTTCGGATAACGTAAATAGAGCCGCGCTGCTCGGCGAACCTTTCGTGTAATCGAGAGTTGAAGTGAATTTTAGCTTTTCTTTCCAGTAACGGAGAGTATCATGCTTCTCAAATCTTATGAATATGTTTACAGTGATGAATATCGACGCTGACAAACATCAACCAAACCGCCTGGAATACAGCCGCTTTAGAAAAATCGTCATCTCGACATATGTAGGAAAACACAGCCACTCCTCTTAAACACGGCCTCCATTTTCCCCTAATGGCCAATTTCTCTTCCTACTCAACAGCCATTCTTTAAATCATACGTACTCGGTCCTTCTCAAGCATGCGGAAAGATAGAGCTCTTGCTTGAATAAAACAGCCTCTATGAGATCTTGGAAGGAACAGACTATCAGAGGATTCGTTCATGGTAAAACGGGTGAAACGATTGGCATACAACAAGCTTCTTGAGGCTATGATAATAATAAATTCATGAATGGAATTTTAACAATGTTAAAGTCGGCAATGATGGCGGACTTCAAACGAAGGTGATGGATAAAACTAAGAAAGTGATTGTCTAAAGTAAGTAAAGTGTTCGACAAATTTCTGAAACCTCTGAATTATTATAAATGACAGTATTCGCCGAACTGCGTTGGAACTAAATATCAGATTACAGCACAGGAGGTATAAATAAGATGAATATACAAACCTTTTTAAGAACGAGCAACAAATGGTAATCCACGCAGCCTATAAATTTATTACTGCAAATGCAACAAAATAATGTGGAAATGTTGAAAAGTGAAGAAAGACGAACGCTTTCTTGTGACTGTTTCGACCAAGCTTCGTTGACACCTTGCTGCTTTTTCGGCAGAAATTGACGACTGACTGATGATTCGGGTCGTTTTGGTTGCTCTTCGAGAGCCTTCTCCTCTTCCTTCTTTGACTGCGAAGACCAAAACTGACTTCGAAATTTCTTGCCGCTTTTCTCCTTTGGGCTCACCTGATTGGATTTAGAGCCCTTTCGGGCCATCGTACTGCAATTTCGGACTGGAATTTAAAACCGACTTTACTCTCAAACTTTTACGCTTCAGATTAACATAGAAAATGGAAAAAAGATGAAAAATGAGAACGAGAAAATTTATAAAAACGCAAAACACGATAGTCCTTTGGAAATGCAATTGGCAGAGAATTTTTAAGCAATAGAAAGGTCACTTTGATAAACACTGACAGTGAACAAAAGAACAAACAAAAGATTTCGTTGTTTTGTGCATTTGAACTCCGAGAATAAATTTGTGATTTCACAATTCATCTAGCGTGCTGAAAGTTTCAGCTTCAATGTCCATCTAAAGCGTAAATGTCATTTCATTTCTAACGTTGCTTGTACAAGTGTGTATCACTTTCTACTAGTAATTCTATGTTAATCACGGTGAGAAATTTCTGCTTCAGGACATTTGCTTTGTTTCTGATGTCGAATTCAACACAAAATAACCTGTGAAATTAGCTCGGTTTGTGTGGCCCAGGTAGCTGTCACCCTGAACGTGGATTTAGATTGGCGAAACAATTAGTACCACTTTTGAGCAGCGTTTCTTCGCCAGAAATTTCCTCATGCAGTTCTGCGTTCCGTATTGCGGTATCTCTTTACATAAAATGGACAACTAAAGTGCAGCATCTTAGCAATATGGGCAAGAAAACATTCAGGTTACTGTTAAATAAATGAAGCAATACAATACATCATCCAGGCAATATCTAACTTTCAAAGAGTTGGCTCGTATAGCGCAACAGATAAGAAAAGAATAAGATGGCTTTTCTTCGATGATAAATATGTTGATACGCGTGGAAAGAAACGAGATCACAGAAACTTTTCGCGGGTTCGATTGCACCGATTCGGGTCACCATTCACATCACCATCTTACCTGATGAAAAATGTATATCGCGTAACGTGAGACAGACAGAAGCAAAACCGTTCAGCAACAGTTCAAAAATCCGGAAGAAATGTGACACTTACGCTCACTCGATCGCGGGAAGAACTAACAAAAACAATTACTCAAACTAGGTCAAAAACAGCAATAATAAAGCTACTATTAAATGAAAATGAGCCAAGTATTAAACACTGTCTTGTATTTATTGTATTTCTACAGACAACGACTATGAAACGACAAATGAACATTTCAATTTGGTCTGATAGACGAGTTAGACGAGTTCAAAAAATTTAAGAAATAGAAAAAAATCAAAAAAACTTTTTAAAAAAACATTTGATTGAATAAGATATATAAACTTTTAAGATTAACACAGTATTGTGCGGTGTGTACGACTGAAATGAGAAAAACTTAATTTGTTGCAATACGTCATGAAAAATGCCTCTAATACCATAACGATAAGATGCGTTAGGTGATGAAACTCAAGAGCGCCGCAAAAAGACCGAAATCGATGATCTGCGAAATAACTATATGGATTGCGCAAAAAGGATGAAAGAAGACCGTAGAGCGCAGTGAGGTTTTATACTATTTCAAGTTCGCATTAGAGCACAAATAAGATTGAGAATATCACAGGTGCAGTCGACGAGTGCGTTAATCGATTTCATTGGCGAAGAAAGCGGTTCGTTCAAACTTAATAAGGAAATGCGAACCACAAAACGAGTAAGTGATTTCAAATGTGAATTTACCAAACATTCGAGTTGACTACACGGTGGGACGCACGGTGTGCAAAGATGGCATGCCTTTTTTAAAATTTGTATGAGTTTAGCTTTGCTGTAAAAAGAAGAGTCAGAGCAGAGTTCATATAGTAATGAACCGAATCGCCTAAATTGCTTCTGTTGACGATTGTTAAGACAAAACGATGAAGATAATCGGAGAGCGGACCACCGCCTTCAAAGGGGGTCAACATTGCGGGGCGTGGTGTCGTACAAGTGTCACATTCCGATTCCAGCTCTAACGAATCGCCCATTTGCAGTCACTTCACGTCTGAAAATTTTCATGATCACCCGACAGAACTAATTCTACCGAGACGTTATGGGAGTGCGACAAATTCATGAAGACTCACAGTTTGCGTTTAGTGAAATAATGGAGGATGGGACGCGGAAAATTAGTGGAGAAATGAGAGATGCAGCTTACATCCAAGAAAATAGGTGGCAGAGGAATGTGCAGGTTGCGCTAATGGCGAATTTTCTCGAAAACCAGAGGTGGGGGTCTCCGGTCAAAAGAAAGTCGGAAGCATTTCTGTTTATGCAACCGTCCTGAATAGATGAAGTGCATAGACTGTGAGGGGTGTCTGTGTGTGTGCGCGAGGAGGGGGGGGGGTTGGGAGGGAGAGGGTGGCAGATGGAAGAAAGGGACGGATCACAAAACTTCACATCCTTGACACAGTATTAATCTCATGAACGGACGAAACAATGATTAACTTCTTAGACATCTACAGTGAGAATGGCTTCCTCAAAAATGTTTAGTCATGCGCAAGACTTAATTCATATGGCACTATGCTAACTAGTGCCTACTGAGGTTGCCCTGCTATCCCATCAGAGTAGTTGATGTTAACACGAAGAAAATGTTTTTTCCACAACTGCGGCATTCCTTGAAGATTAAAAAATTCATAATAACAAGAATCACAAGAAGTCATAATCGCAAGAGTCTGGTTAACCACAAGAAATGAAAGAAGACTATTAATGTTGCTCACTAAAATTAAACGCTCGCTCAAATAGTATCACATACGTAACAAGGACTGGCCGCTGGAGGTGATCGAAAAACTCAAGTGACTGTAGCTCGAGAGAAAGACATCGCAGGAAAAAATAAGCGCACGTCTGAGCGTTTTAAAAAAGCGTGGTCGATTGCGTGCACTTTCGCTGAAGATAACGGATGCCATATTCTGGGTACCAATCAAAGTTTCCCGAATGCAAAGCGTCGCCTTCCAGCCAGGAGTCGACCCCTCGCCCTGCCGCTTAAAATGGACGGGCGTCGTTACTAAACCATGAGTGACACCACTCCTTTCGCACCAACATGGGCAATGATCCATTCTTCAAGGAGGAACGTCCCTTAAAGAATGGATCACTGCCGTGCAAAAAGCGGCCTCGGGGACGGTGGCGGGTGAAATCTCGACAATTTGGCCTCAGGGGCGGGGAGGGGGGGAAGTAACCTTACCTCTTCCTCCTCCTTGGCCACAGCCTGTATAGCAGCATTCCATAGTCAATTTTAACCAAGTCGACTAAGTCGCCTACGCGCCCAGAAATGATGCACACGATGAAAGGGTTGTGGCTCAGCTATAAAGTAATTTGCGTTTATATTACCTGTGTTTGAGTAATAGAGTATGTGCAGGGTCGGTCTGGTTTTTCAGATATTCAGCGGGAAGCGCAAGGGGAGGCCGCAGGGCAAAGCAACCTTTGTTACTCCACATTTGCAGTGTATAAAGGACCATCACTGCAAAATCTGGATATATAGCTCCTACAAATATGTTGTAGGAACGTCAACGTGCCCAGACATGTGGAGATCGTGGTATCGGCGATCGCTATAGACGAGTCGTATTCTAAGGAGAAATTTCACTGCACCAGTCATGCCTAAATGCTTCACCATGAAACCAAACATGTCAGGAAGTGAAAGCTTTGTTGGTTTTTTAATAACCTGTTAGCTCGTTGAGAAAAAAAAATACTGGTCTTCTTAGGCATTTTGATTCTTATTGGAAACTAACTGAGAAAGATAAAAGCTTTGTTAAAAAGTTGAAATTCATATGCTGGGAATCTTCTCTTCCGACCAGGTGCAAAAATGGATTTCTGCGCAACTGTGCTTAATTAAACCTCCGATCGGATTAAAAAAAACGTTATCAACATTATTTAAAAACGTTACTTAAACCTCCGATCGGATAGCGAAAAGTTGTAATTTTCAACTCGAATACGACAGCTTAAAAGCTCCTCGTCAAGTAAATGCTATATGCTCTACAATCCCAGTCAATTATACCCACTGGTCAACCGATCATCTGAACAAGTCACTGAATGCAGAAATCAAACAGATGTTACTCGGAATAAGCGCAATACATTAACGCAGCGCGATCCGCTCAGTGATCTACTTTGGCGCTCGGATGCTTGCAGCGGAAGGAGGTAGAAGTGACTGAGCCAGCGATGCCGAGCTAATATTTTCATAGCAACCAGAAAGCAAACTCAACCAAAAGGCAAGTAACTTTTCGGTGCTAATAATGCAACTTTTTTTGTTAAGGCTTCTCTCAAATGCATTTCCTTTAAAAACTCATGAATTCAATAACTTCATCAGTTTATATTCCGGGAAATGCAGTGGACCTTTTGGTACGGCTTCTGACGCAGCCGCAATGCTACTACTCCTGCTTAGTTTAGTGGCATTTACCTTCCTACGTCTCTTCAAGTCAATCGACCTCTTTCACCTTTGCAATCTTCCGATGCAAACGATACTTGCTGATTTCAGCAGAAGTCGTCAGCTGTCGAGGTGACAAGGCGACGAGTGGAAATGCGGTCAACACAGGAAACATTCTCGTGGGCGGGTCCACTTGAATTGGTTATAATAACACGCGAAAGATTCGCAGTACCTAACTTGGAGACCTTCTTTATTCCGTGACATTTAATACTGGAGAAATTCAAACACACCCATTCGTCACAGGCAAAACACTGATGCTAAGTCTGAACGGTCTTTATGTGATAGTTTCCGTTTGGTGCTCTTTTCTCACGGGAGTTTTCGAAAATCGTGAGATCCATGACACAGATTCTTCGACTAGCAATTTTGGGAGTCCAAAAGCACAGCAAAAATTCGGAAATCAAGCCTCTTTAAGCAAGCGAACGCACATTTCCATACTGTAGGTTTATTTCATAACTTACTGTAAAATGCAGAAGAAGTTGTTTAGTTATATTAACCGTCCTGGGCAACCTAAGTACACCAAAGAACTCTATGTTACGAATGCAAAAACGAATTTGAGAGTTTTCCCGTTTTTTCGAGAATCCACAAGCACTACTCTTATTCATCACTAAGTAGTGCTTATATTCTTCTGACCACAAAA
Organism: Toxocara canis; assembly: GCA_000803305.1. Lineage (NCBI taxonomy): Eukaryota > Metazoa > Nematoda > Chromadorea > Rhabditida > Toxocaridae > Toxocara > Toxocara canis. The sequence goes on along the minus strand of JPKZ01001436.1, from coordinate 185,659 downwards.
TGATGGTACCAATCGTTTTTTTTTAGCGGCGCACTGCCACACAATTTCTCATTGCTATGCTCAGATCGCGCAACACTGATATGCTCCCTCGTTATCTAATCCGATCCGATAACTGTAAGTTTCTATTCATCCAGGAAGCGCATTGAAATGAAGAGAAAGCTTAATAAATAATAAGCAAATAGTGAAGCGAATATACCGAGATGTTAAAAGAAACAGACCTGAGAAATCGACAAAGTAAGAAAGCGAATTTAAAAACATCAGCGATCTGAAAAAACAGTGCGGAGAAGTCAATGTATCTTAAGAGAAATTTCTTTTAAGATGGTAAAGGCAACTAGTGACAGCGCTTCCCGGGAAACAATAATTCTACCAGCAAAATGTGGCAATATGTAAAATCCATAGCTCCAGGTCAGCCGTTCTAGCTGTGAATTGCATCAATCGTTGTACAACGATATTTCGCACGTGCTTACATCTGAGCGATGTGAAAAACATGATCACGTCTTTTGAATAACGGCTCTTTTCGGCATGCCGCGAAAAACAGAACCGTGAAGCTTCTTCGTTCGATAAAATAGAATGAATAAAACGCTGTAATCCATCGGAGAGAGCAGCTGAATATGCAGCCTAATTTTTTCATCCGCATTCACCAGAGCAGGAAAGGCTCACTGGGTCGACCTCACATGAGATGGTCAGACCAGATAAAACAAGTGGACTGTTAGTTCCACTTGCGAGAGAGAGATAGAGGGAGAGAGAGAGGCGAAATGCATTTTAACAATGGAAACAATCGATTCGACTCAATCAAGTTGCCAAGAACCGATCATTTCATCGATTCCATCACTGATTTACCTAATGTTCTCGAATCGGGCAGCATGAGGGGGCTATGATCACCCAAGTGGCTGATCGACGAAACAGGTAATTTCGCCGACTGACAACGAACTGCTAATGAACGTAATATTCCGTTATTGAACATCAAGTAGTACGGACCAAGATTTTCGAGGAATTTCAAGTGAGAAAGCAAAGGTTTCTGGTGAAATTAACAAATTCGATTCAACGTAAGGTTTTTAAATGGATTTTGCGCACTTCTACACATTATTCGTCCACTGTAGGAAAAAAGTGTATTATGAAAGTGTCGCGATTATAAGTGAAGAGAGATTATAAATGAATAAAGTCGCCACGTTTCTTTGAGTGAAACAAAAAGGAAAGAAAGCTGGAAAAAAAAGAAAACAGTGTATCATAATGAACGCGAAAGATGTTCATGACAATGGGGAAATACTGATCGCAGCGAGATTTTATTAATTAATTTATTTTTTTCTTTGCAGAATCTGCACAACTTTTCAAGCACGGAGCACGACAACGAAGCAGAATTTAGGAAACATCCTAGAGAACTGCAGAAAGCAGCGATACGGTTTAAGAACTGCAGAAATAGGCAATGAAATTTTTTCCATAATATTTCTAACAGACATTGAACACACACTAAGCAACGAACTATTCAATCGCATGTTTCAGTGATTCAAAAACCTTTGAGTTGAGGGAATCCAGTAGATAATGCAAGTTTTCTTTATTAGCAGTGCCGGTTATTTACAAAGTAGTGCGAACAGCCGTTTTTTAGTGGTCGATCTTTCAGTACTCTTCAATTCTCAAACCAGCACTTAAATCAGCATCAATTAGATGCCGTTAAGAATTTGAGCATGAGCCCTAATCGAAAACTTATCGAAAAATCAAGATTTCGAACTCCACTTTATAAGAACTCTCCACCCAGCGCAGATTCCCCTAAAACGTGGGCAAATGTTTTGGATCGATCAATCTGACTCTTCCAACGATTCTCTGTCAATTCCCTTGATGCAATCTCTCTTAACAAGTTACAAGTTGCATATTACACCTATAAACCTCTTTCTCTCGACAGCTAAAATCGAAGGATGACTAAAGGCTTTTGTCCCTCAAAACACATCGCCTCAAAAAATTTCGCCATATCAAACGGAGGGGGGGGGGTTGGGAGGGAGAGGGTGGCAGATGGAAGAAAGGGACGGATCACAAAACTTCACATCCTTGACACAGTATTAATCTCATGAACGGACGAAACAATGATTAACTTCTTAGACATCTACAGTGAGAATGGCTTCCTCAAAAATGTTTAGTCATGCGCAAGACTTAATTCATATGGCACTATGCTAACTAGTGCCTACTGAGGTTGCCCTGCTATCCCATCAGAGTAGTTGATGTTAACACGAAGAAAATGTTTTTTCCACAACTGCGGCATTCCTTGAAGATTAAAAAATTCATAATAACAAGAATCACAAGAAGTCATAATCGCAAGAGTCTGGTTAACCACAAGAAATGAAAGAAGACTATTAATGTTGCTCACTAAAATTAAACGCTCGCTCAAATAGTATCACATACGTAACAAGGACTGGCCGCTGGAGGTGATCGAAAAACTCAAGTGACTGTAGCTCGAGAGAAAGACATCGCAGGAAAAAATAAGCGCACGTCTGAGCGTTTTAAAAAAGCGTGGTCGATTGCGTGCACTTTCGCTGAAGATAACGGATGCCATATTCTGGGTACCAATCAAAGTTTCCCGAATGCAAAGCGTCGCCTTCCAGCCAGGAGTCGACCCCTCGCCCTGCCGCTTAAAATGGACGGGCGTCGTTACTAAACCATGAGTGACACCACTCCTTTCGCACCAACATGGGCAATGATCCATTCTTCAAGGAGGAACGTCCCTTAAAGAATGGATCACTGCCGTGCAAAAAGCGGCCTCGGGGACGGTGGCGGGTGAAATCTCGACAATTTGGCCTCAGGGGCGGGGAGGGGGGGAAGTAACCTTACCTCTTCCTCCTCCTTGGCCACAGCCTGTATAGCAGCATTCCATAGTCAATTTTAACCAAGTCGACTAAGTCGCCTACGCGCCCAGAAATGATGCACACGATGAAAGGGTTGTGGCTCAGCTATAAAGTAATTTGCGTTTATATTACCTGTGTTTGAGTAATAGAGTATGTGCAGGGTCGGTCTGGTTTTTCAGATATTCAGCGGGAAGCGCAAGGGGAGGCCGCAGGGCAAAGCAACCTTTGTTACTCCACATTTGCAGTGTATAAAGGACCATCACTGCAAAATCTGGATATATAGCTCCTACAAATATGTTGTAGGAACGTCAACGTGCCCAGACATGTGGAGATCGTGGTATCGGCGATCGCTATAGACGAGTCGTATTCTAAGGAGAAATTTCACTGCACCAGTCATGCCTAAATGCTTCACCATGAAACCAAACATGTCAGGAAGTGAAAGCTTTGTTGGTTTTTTAATAACCTGTTAGCTCGTTGAGAAAAAAAAATACTGGTCTTCTTAGGCATTTTGATTCTTATTGGAAACTAACTGAGAAAGATAAAAGCTTTGTTAAAAAGTTGAAATTCATATGCTGGGAATCTTCTCTTCCGACCAGGTGCAAAAATGGATTTCTGCGCAACTGTGCTTAATTAAACCTCCGATCGGATTAAAAAAAACGTTATCAACATTATTTAAAAACGTTACTTAAACCTCCGATCGGATAGCGAAAAGTTGTAATTTTCAACTCGAATACGACAGCTTAAAAGCTCCTCGTCAAGTAAATGCTATATGCTCTACAATCCCAGTCAATTATACCCACTGGTCAACCGATCATCTGAACAAGTCACTGAATGCAGAAATCAAACAGATGTTACTCGGAATAAGCGCAATACATTAACGCAGCGCGATCCGCTCAGTGATCTACTTTGGCGCTCGGATGCTTGCAGCGGAAGGAGGTAGAAGTGACTGAGCCAGCGATGCCGAGCTAATATTTTCATAGCAACCAGAAAGCAAACTCAACCAAAAGGCAAGTAACTTTTCGGTGCTAATAATGCAACTTTTTTTGTTAAGGCTTCTCTCAAATGCATTTCCTTTAAAAACTCATGAATTCAATAACTTCATCAGTTTATATTCCGGGAAATGCAGTGGACCTTTTGGTACGGCTTCTGACGCAGCCGCAATGCTACTACTCCTGCTTAGTTTAGTGGCATTTACCTTCCTACGTCTCTTCAAGTCAATCGACCTCTTTCACCTTTGCAATCTTCCGATGCAAACGATACTTGCTGATTTCAGCAGAAGTCGTCAGCTGTCGAGGTGACAAGGCGACGAGTGGAAATGCGGTCAACACAGGAAACATTCTCGTGGGCGGGTCCACTTGAATTGGTTATAATAACACGCGAAAGATTCGCAGTACCTAACTTGGAGACCTTCTTTATTCCGTGACATTTAATACTGGAGAAATTCAAACACACCCATTCGTCACAGGCAAAACACTGATGCTAAGTCTGAACGGTCTTTATGTGATAGTTTCCGTTTGGTGCTCTTTTCTCACGGGAGTTTTCGAAAATCGTGAGATCCATGACACAGATTCTTCGACTAGCAATTTTGGGAGTCCAAAAGCACAGCAAAAATTCGGAAATCAAGCCTCTTTAAGCAAGCGAACGCACATTTCCATACTGTAGGTTTATTTCATAACTTACTGTAAAATGCAGAAGAAGTTGTTTAGTTATATTAACCGTCCTGGGCAACCTAAGTACACCAAAGAACTCTATGTTACGAATGCAAAAACGAATTTGAGAGTTTTCCCGTTTTTTCGAGAATCCACAAGCACTACTCTTATTCATCACTAAGTAGTGCTTATATTCTTCTGACCACAAAATGATGGTACCAATCGTTTTTTTTTAGCGGCGCACTGCCACACAATTTCTCATTGCTATGCTCAGATCGCGCAACACTGATATGCTCCCTCGTTATCTAATCCGATCCGATAACTGTAAGTTTCTATTCATCCAGGAAGCGCATTGAAATGAAGAGAAAGCTTAATAAATAATAAGCAAATAGTGAAGCGAATATACCGAGATGTTAAAAGAAACAGACCTGAGAAATCGACAAAGTAAGAAAGCGAATTTAAAAACATCAGCGATCTGAAAAAACAGTGCGGAGAAGTCAATGTATCTTAAGAGAAATTTCTTTTAAGATGGTAAAGGCAACTAGTGACAGCGCTTCCCGGGAAACAATAATTCTACCAGCAAAATGTGGCAATATGTAAAATCCATAGCTCCAGGTCAGCCGTTCTAGCTGTGAATTGCATCAATCGTTGTACAACGATATTTCGCACGTGCTTACATCTGAGCGATGTGAAAAACATGATCACGTCTTTTGAATAACGGCTCTTTTCGGCATGCCGCGAAAAACAGAACCGTGAAGCTTCTTCGTTCGATAAAATAGAATGAATAAAACGCTGTAATCCATCGGAGAGAGCAGCTGAATATGCAGCCTAATTTTTTCATCCGCATTCACCAGAGCAGGAAAGGCTCACTGGGTCGACCTCACATGAGATGGTCAGACCAGATAAAACAAGTGGACTGTTAGTTCCACTTGCGAGAGAGAGATAGAGGGAGAGAGAGAGGCGAAATGCATTTTAACAATGGAAACAATCGATTCGACTCAATCAAGTTGCCAAGAACCGATCATTTCATCGATTCCATCACTGATTTACCTAATGTTCTCGAATCGGGCAGCATGAGGGGGCTATGATCACCCAAGTGGCTGATCGACGAAACAGGTAATTTCGCCGACTGACAACGAACTGCTAATGAACGTAATATTCCGTTATTGAACATCAAGTAGTACGGACCAAGATTTTCGAGGAATTTCAAGTGAGAAAGCAAAGGTTTCTGGTGAAATTAACAAATTCGATTCAACGTAAGGTTTTTAAATGGATTTTGCGCACTTCTACACATTATTCGTCCACTGTAGGAAAAAAGTGTATTATGAAAGTGTCGCGATTATAAGTGAAGAGAGATTATAAATGAATAAAGTCGCCACGTTTCTTTGAGTGAAACAAAAAGGAAAGAAAGCTGGAAAAAAAAGAAAACAGTGTATCATAATGAACGCGAAAGATGTTCATGACAATGGGGAAATACTGATCGCAGCGAGATTTTATTAATTAATTTATTTTTTTCTTTGCAGAATCTGCACAACTTTTCAAGCACGGAGCACGACAACGAAGCAGAATTTAGGAAACATCCTAGAGAACTGCAGAAAGCAGCGATACGGTTTAAGAACTGCAGAAATAGGCAATGAAATTTTTTCCATAATATTTCTAACAGACATTGAACACACACTAAGCAACGAACTATTCAATCGCATGTTTCAGTGATTCAAAAACCTTTGAGTTGAGGGAATCCAGTAGATAATGCAAGTTTTCTTTATTAGCAGTGCCGGTTATTTACAAAGTAGTGCGAACAGCCGTTTTTTAGTGGTCGATCTTTCAGTACTCTTCAATTCTCAAACCAGCACTTAAATCAGCATCAATTAGATGCCGTTAAGAATTTGAGCATGAGCCCTAATCGAAAACTTATCGAAAAATCAAGATTTCGAACTCCACTTTATAAGAACTCTCCACCCAGCGCAGATTCCCCTAAAACGTGGGCAAATGTTTTGGATCGATCAATCTGACTCTTCCAACGATTCTCTGTCAATTCCCTTGATGCAATCTCTCTTAACAAGTTACAAGTTGCATATTACACCTATAAACCTCTTTCTCTCGACAGCTAAAATCGAAGGATGACTAAAGGCTTTTGTCCCTCAAAACACATCGCCTCAAAAAATTTCGCCATATCAAACCCTTCTCTGTCCTCTTCGATGCGCTCTCCATTAGCGCCTCATTGGTTGTAAATCGGTTCAAAAACATAATTAACCACCATATATGCCGGAATTGACGCAGGCCTTGACGACAAGTTTATGCGAGCATTTTTTGAGTATCCTCAAGGGCGCTAAACAACTGACATTCACTGAACTTATACGTTATGTGATAAATAGGAAGAAAGAACTGAGTACAAAATAACAACTCATGTAAATGCCAATCGGTTTTACGGAGCTCACTGAACAGTTCATTTTCTATGAGGTGACGCCGCAAACTGTGATCGTCGTCCACGCATGAATGCTCGTCACGAACCGAAAACAGCCCGTTTGCGTTTCCAGTAGGAAACTGAGTGGCTGGCCTTCAGCAGGCGCTGTTTAAAGTCATCTCAACTGGTGCGCATTCTGCCCAATTTCATGTTCGCGATCACTAAGCCGTTGTTTAAATCGTTCTGCTTGACCACAAATCATTGGTAACCCTACGCCAAACAAGAGCCTGAACAAGGGAAGACAAAAATGCGAAAAAGGAGATGGCTATGAATCGTTGCAAATGAGATCTATGGACAAACAAATACGAGAGGTCTTCGACATTTCGTACGGTCGGTGCATTGAAAACTGCTCCAATACGGGGTGCAAAATGAGAGTTAACATTTCCTTATACGTATGGATCTTAAGAAATTCGAACCAGAAAAAAACCAATACACAATCAAAGCGTGCGAATGTTTTGATGTGCTGGCAATTGCGAAGGTAGTGCAAATCGTCATAACGGAAGACTCAAGTCCACGTGTCGTTTGAACGACGAATCGATGAGTGGAAAAGCTATATGTGTCGCAATTTATTGTCGTTGTTTCACACACTATTATGATCGGCACGAAAAGTGCAATAGCAACAATAGCTGCCGATAGGAATCTGCTGTTTCTATAAGAAAGAAATAGCTGCCCTTCTCCTTCCCTCTCCCCCTTCTCCTCCCACCCTACCATCAGACATCCCTCAGCCAGTTCTAGTGATGTGTTGCAGCCTTTTCATTCCACAACATCCCATATCAATCTAACAAAAAATAGCACATTTTTGATGGCCACGGCTGCCTAGAACTAATTCGAGGTCACGATTGTTTTCATCACATGTCCTTTTGTTAGCGCTCCGATCGACCAAATCAACCATTCTTTTGGCAACAGTTCACCATTCTTTAAACGCTTGTCCTATAAAACTACAAGAAGCTAACTGTCGCGTTACTCTGTTAGACCACCTATGAATTGTCTGTACGGGCCATTGCGACAGCGACTTATCCTCAACAAATGAGTAGCTGAACCAAGCTAATTAATTTGCTTGAGAAGACCAAATTGTTGAAAAATCAAAAATCCGCTTGTCGATTCGTCTGGTATTAAATCGCCTCGTACAATTACTTTTAACACTCATAAAAACAAATAACCCAACGAGCAATAATATCCATTATGTGTAGTTGTGGCAGAGTAGTGCGAAATAAAGTGAAAGAGAAAAATGGCGACGTCGAATCGATGTCTGCACACAACGATGAGATGACGTTAGGCAGAGGCCATTTGTTGACCTGAATATTGTGATTCCATTTCGACGTCCTTGAACGCACCCATTGCCTTACGAAGAAAAACGCACAACGACACGCACCTCATAAACACTCGGCATTCAAGTCGCGCTAAACACTATATTCTAGTCACTTCATCATCACCGCGCATAACGCATCAATTAGGACCTACTTTCGAGGAGTAATGAAAATGGTGCCAAAAAAATTGGAATGTTGGAGTAGAACTTACGGGAAGTTGCAAACTTTAGAAGCCTGTGGAGATTCGTTGGACTTTTTAAACGATTCAGACTGCCGATGTAGACCTTACTGGAAGTTGCAATTTGGCGGTATCATTTTGGAAGAAAATTTGAGGAACAAAGACTTTCTTGCGGAAGGAGAATGACAGGGTTCGACGTCTTGCTCTACTTTTTATTCCCGGCTCTGCGTTCCTTTGATCACTCCTTCATGTCAAACCCCCGCTGCATGATACGCAAAGAAAAGTCAATCAATTATCTGAATGTACTTTTTTTCCTATGATCCGATTATTATACCCGATAAGCTCCTGTCGGACAGAAACCCCTGTTCAATAAAATCCCCTCCTCAATTGAAGTCTTCCGCCTTCAGATTGATTTCAAGAATCTGCGCCTTGCAGATTTTAGGAATAAAGCTCCATTGCTAAACAAATTATTAAGTACTTTACAATTTTGATAAAAGTTCACTGCAAGTTCGGCACTACTAATATTAGAGGTAAGATGGTAGATTTTCATGACAATAATGGTGAAAGAAAATTATGCACAAAAACGTGCGAAAAATAGTTTTTTTTTCGGCGACAAAAGAGTATCGTCCGAAACGCTACCAATGCGAAACAATTCCCCGCGCAATGACAATCAATTATCGTCCCTCTACTTACATCGTTAAGCGCGTTCCAACTTGGTTTATTCATCGATCTAGTGAAAAATCACATATTGACAATATGGTGATTAATCGCACAATTGGTGGCATTTCTAGGCAAAAATTTGAAGTTCTTTATTTCTTTACTTTCCTTTTTTTTTTTGACAACGCTTGACAAAAGAAGAGGTAATGCAGTCAACACGGTAACAAATACATATCGAAGGACGCTCTATAATTAGCAAGTTTCCAACGGTTGTGTCCTTCTCCGAGGCGACACTCATGACGCCCAAGTGTCCTGGACACATAATCTATAGACGTCTGGGTAATTTCATATGAACTAACAGTCTTCATCATAGGTCTTCATTCAGCAGTTGTCAGTTCGACAAACTGGTAAACCCCTTAAAATGTCACTTTATAAAATACAGTTCAAAGCCATTGTCAACGTCGTTCATGCATGCAAATGTAGTTGAAATATTTTCCTCGCTTGCACATATTGCTGTATACGATTGGAAAGTTTGGTTGATATTGTCTGTCTTTAAGATATAAAAGATGTACTGAACCGATTTCCGTGCTGCGCTTCGAGAAGTACTTCCACAGTAGTTTATAAATGTCCTGATCAGATGATGAGGATCGTCTCACATTTCTCAATGTTTCCTCTTTCTTCTTTTTTATGCAAGTTCATATTACACTATTCCATAGTATACAATAATATTTTTTTTGTACTTCCATAATAAAAACATAAACTTTCCAACTCTTTATTTCGCAACATCTCGGCTACGCAACATCATCATCAGATACACCCTCCAGTTCCCGTTTTAAAACCGACTATTAACTTAATCAGTCCTAAAAAAATTTTAAAAAAATTGATAGGTAATGTATTACACAACTCAGTTTTGCCGACTTTTCGTCGCATGTAGGTAACGAAGGGCTCAACTTCTGAAGTTAACAGTTAGTATTACATATAATCTTATGCATGATCAATGATTCATATTTTGATTTTTACGCTTCAACAATTGCCTCCTTCACCTCTATCATATCGCACGTAATGTCTCAAGTACATAACCTATTGGTGTATTTATGGCCGATAAGAGAAGCTTGCATTTATTACTTTACTAGAGGGGGAACGATAAAGCACACTTGTCGAACTTGAAGGCACACAACAAAAGAAAATGGAAATAATTACGCGGTTCGAGGCGATTCGCATCTAAAGCAAAGCGAACTGAGCTGATACGATCTCAACGGAACAGCAGTACACCGAACAGGAATAAGCTTCCTCTCTCAATTTTATTTACAATGAATGCAAAACTGTTCACTCATCCATCCCATATGGATGTTGTCTACTGATGAATATTGCCGTACAACTTGTGAAACGAACGTGACGCACCGCAGAAATGTTGCTCCGGTAATCGAGACTGTAGCAATCAAAATACTATGAAATTCGATTCCGGAAGAGGCTAGGAGATTCGGACGGGTATAATCAGGATAGCGGGGCGACCACAAACTTAGGCCTCATAAATACATAAACTGCTAAGCCGTGAATTCGATTACCCTCGAAATATTGTCATCTCCTTGAAAGTTATCGACAGGCATATGGCACCTGTAAAAAAAAGCAGTTCACGCCCTCGTCCCTTCCGTCTGTGCACAAGAGGTCCTATCGTTAAAAGCTCTATAACAGCCGAGTGTTAACAGTATGCTACTTTCTCCTGATTTCTGAGCTATTTAAATGCGATTAATAAATAGCCCCTTTCGTGCGCGACATTAGTTTCGCCTATCATTTGGTTTCAGCGAAAGAAAAAGAGCATACGACAAAAAAAAAACGTACAAAAATCCTAAAATAACACTATGACGAACTCAAAGTTAGCAAAAAATGTCACAACATCTCACTATAAAAAACATAACAAACAAGAAGCGCAACTATCACATGTAAATAAAAAATGAACACACACGAAATGAAAAATAGGTACAAAAATATTCTAGCTGAACTTTTCTGCGAAATTGATCTTCAAGAAAACAAAAGAAAAAAGAACAAAAAAGCTAAAAGAAGAGTCTTAAGAAAAAGGGCAGTATTATTGTACGTCGAAGATGAAATGTACTTCCGATGGATTTTCATCGAAAATCATAACAGGACAAGTATTCTTGAGATGTTGCTCAGAAATAAATCATCTTTGGTGGTGTTGAAAGAAAAAAAGAAGAAACAAAGCACCCTCGGGAGGGCCTAAGTAGGTTTCATTGCAATAAACAATTAAAGCTCATATGAAACGCGAGAAGAAAATTATTGATAGACCAACGACGAACAATAAAATTTCATTCTCGGCGACCACAGAATTGCTTTCTGTTAAATAATAGGAAGCGACATGAACTTCTAGCGATTTTCGCATTTGGCAACGGCTTTTTTTCTCAAGCATACTTCACAGGTCTGTTCGCTGGCTAATTGATACGCAAAAATAAAAAAAGAGGGAAAAACATTGAAACAACGAACTTTTTTCGTAAATGTTTTGTTCTTATGAACAACAGTTAGCATATGCTGCAGGAATTGAGTTATAAAAATGGGACGAAAATAAAGAACCATTTTTAAAACAGATGGGAGGAGAGCCAACGAGTCGAAAAAAGAAATTTCAGAGCGAATTTTATTCGTATTTTGCCGCTTTGTTTCCTGATATTTTTTTTTCTGATAACTTAGAAGGATTCACAAAGCAAACATCTCTTTTGTTTCAGGTTCCATTTCGTTCGTAAGAATACTCATTTGTCCGTTTAAGAAAATTTCTGGGACAACATCATACACAAGCAATCGTTGACTTTAATGACCATATAAGGTTCTGCTGAATGAAACGTAGTCATATGAACCGGGCGGTCCATCTCTATAGGCTGTCATCCTTTCTATGCAGTATTCAGCCTGATCCGTCGGCAATTCCCGTCTCAGCTCTTCGGCAGTTATGAAAGGCTGAAAACAAGTTTACAGATAACGCAGACGGAAAATAATTGATGCGTAGACCAACAATCGAAGCTTAATGGTATTCCATACTTTACCTTTTACTGAAACAAATATCAACCTAACGTAAGCAACGGTCGACTGACCTGTACGAGCAATCTACAAGATAAATAACTGGAAATATGCCAGTGTATGCCATTTGACAAGGCGTAGAGCAAAACCAACCTGCTTCATATGCTACCCACAAATCGAAGAACGTTCGCATTTCATTCGACCTGACCCCTCTTATAAATTGTTAACATGTTTTTGTGCGCTTCGAAAAATTTGCAATTTGCAAAGTAGCGGTCTGAGACATCATGTGTATGCGGACGTATTTGTGTGTCTGTCTGCCTATCGGTCCAGTAATTTCATTTTAGAAACTACTGAAGCTATAGTCAAGAAGTTTAATGTGGATGATCCTTAGTTTATATCCCATTCTCAGTTTCAGTCTAGTGCACCGATCGCGAAAGAAGTTGAACTCTTAGAGGCGAGTGAAAATTCATGTATAGTTCAAGGCCGGTCAGGTTGCATATTCGTCCGACCGGATGACAGAACAATTTGGAACTCAAATGTCAGAAAGCCGATAGGAAATATACCCTGGACGCTCATTCACGAAATGTTGGTTTCAAAGAATGCTAGTGAATAAAGAAAATTCAGACTTTATCAGATCCAGTGCCCTAGAAACCTCCTAACGAAGACTTGTTTTTCTGCGAACCAACCGCCCAGACAACCTTGTCGCTGAAAATGAGTGCAGTCATTTTACATATATCGTTCTGCGGTCCGAAAAGTCAACTGTACTCTAGTCGGTTGAAATACATGCAAATTTTTTACACCGTCTAAGTTACATAGCTTCCTGAAATGGTCCCTAATTTAATGATGGGAGCAATCTCAGGATGTAGATTTGAATTAAAAAATTTCACTACTTCACCTTCGGCAGTTCTTTAGATGAAAAAGCTGGATAGATTTGCAAGAAAATGCATATTCGCGGGTCTGACGTTGCTATAATAGGCTTCACAAGTGGCGGACCTGCCTAAATGCATAAAAAGCGAGAGCAAAAATGTTGCTGGGTGTAGTTAGAAAATTTGTCATACCAACATTCAGTACTGTAGTAACAGGCGGTATCTACAGTTCAAACACAAGAGGGGCACTGAAGGTGCCAAATGCACATAACACTCCTCGTTGTTGCAATAGAAAAGGCAGCAATTAAATTTCTAAACGAGCTAACAAATTTCCCTGAACAGAATTCCTAAAGCTTCCACTCTCCATCCTGCTCTTCAAAGCCCTCAGCTCTCTCCA
>JPKZ01001436.1:138309-172287 GCA_000803305.1 Toxocara canis | reverse complement strand
CGCTCTCCCCCAACGAAAAAGGATGTGCTGAGGTTGAGTCGCGAAAGTACCGAGATTTTGAAGAATCGCGCATAATTATCAAAAATTTGAGGTGAGAGGGAGGAGAGAAAGTCAACCATGCATGGTATCAAAGATACCTTTCCAGAGGAAAGAATTTTGAATGATTCGATCATCTGTTCGACGGTGTCCGCATCTGCGGTCTCGCGAGTCATAAAGTCGAGAAACGCATCGAATGGTACACGCCCCATTCGGTTCGGATCTACCACGGAAAGAATACGGTTCATATCCTGGTCGCCCTGCAAATAAAATCAAACAATTATGATTCACTTTCTTGCGTTAGAAGAAAAAAGCAAGCTAGCAAACAAATGAATTATTCCCAAGCCAATGAAAACACGGACAACAGTGGGGAATGAACACCGGGTAAGAAAACTAACAGCCCTCCTCTCATCGATGATGAACTACGAGAAGCTCCCGATTGTCAAAGATTCTGAGGACATCTCTGGCCGTGTCATAAACAAGCGCTATCATTTTGGATTGTTGCTATTTTGGAATCTCACTTTTAGGAACTAGTAATTTGCTACTGGCAAAAAAACAACCAACGGAAATGGCATAAAAGTAATGACACTTACGCTCTTTCAAAAAAAGTTTAGGGACTTTTAAACTTTTCATTTGGATAGCTACATAGCTTAAATACATATAAATAAACACACGTTTGAATATACATATATATATATATGTATAAATGCATATACATATATATATATATATATATATATATATATGTATATGCATTTATACCGTCGAAATACTGCTCTTCTTCAAACTATTTCGTTCATTTTATATTTACAACTTATTTCCTTCCACATGTATTAATAAGCTAGCTTCATACTTCCGTTTGTGAATCGTACACTTTCATTTGCGAAAAACGGCTTCTCGAAAATCTCTAAACGATTCCATTCAAAGAAGAAATTTGACTGCAAAATTCGAAGGCTCTATTGCAACTTTGAGGTCAGCGTTTGTTACGCGACACAAATCATCCACTTAAGGGATCAATTTCTTTCAGCTGAGATAGAAGAAAATACTGCGTTTGCTGATCGCTTCTGCTAGAGGCGGGGAAAGTGGAAAAGTCTTGCTCAGAAATCGATCACCGGTTTTCATATTCGACTGGCTGGCTGCATTTACGACTCCTCTCCCAACTCGCAATGAACAGTTCACAAACCTCTTAACGAACTCTTGTCGTTCACCACATTTCGTACTAACTAATCGCCCAACAATTTCTGAGGAAAGGGCGTTTTTGTGCATGAATAAATGCTGTTGTTGCGTGGCCGAATCGCTTGTGAGAGAGCATTTAATCATCAGGTGAGCTGATGGGAACAAAACATTTTTTTTAGCATCGGGACAACAGTTTAACTTCCAAATACTATTACAGTAGAAAAACCAAATCATTGAGGCCATTTATTGCTGAAATGGAGAAAGAGATTTATTGCATGTGATAATACCTCTCTTCCAGGACGGATATTGTAACCGATCGAAATAAGACATGATTTCAATTGTTCGCTGTCCAGTCCTTGGCGATCTTTGTCGAAGTGATTAAATGAAGCACGATATTCGTTCAACTGTTCTTCGCTGATTCCTTTGCTGTCACGCATCAAAATCTGCATGTGCAAATTCCTGACGGCCAGAAGGAACAAGTGGCTCTCATTGAGAGATTAGGTATGGTACAGAAAAGTATATCGGACAAGGAAAAATTACACACAATCGATTAAAAATAAAGCGAATAATAAAGAATTGTGGTAATACTGAGACAGTAATCGCCTAAAGCTGCTATCTCGAGCGAATAGCGACTGTGTGAATTTTTTAAAATATATTTTTCTAGATTTTGCTCTATCGCTCTGCCTCAGTAAAGCGTTTCATTTCCGACTTTTTCTCAAAATGGAATAAAGAAAACGAAACGGTAGCAAAGCAAAATATGTGCAGAAGTGTTGTTAGCAGCGCTTAAAACGCGAGCCTTACGTTCATCTGGATCAGTCTTATGATATTATGGAAAACTCTCTTTTATAGTACGGAAGACTGAGTACTCAGAAGGTGTGAGTTTTATCGTAATGCTCCGTTTTCCTTAAACTGTGGAAAATCCATATCTAAACCAAATTCTTAAGACGATTTGGCACATTTTCCATCTGTCAAGATAGCGATCGCCATGTCATGAACAAAAAGGCGCATCAAGGGATTTCGAAAAAAACAGACATCGTGAATGACTTTAGATAAGAAAGGAAGAAGTGGATCTGAGGGAGCGGGGGGGGGAGGTAGGGCGGATCAAGGAGTGACGGGAGAAGGTAGAAGGATGTTAAAGATGTTAACCTGATTTTCACATTCGTTAGTTGTTCTATTAATCGAAGTCAGCAATGACTCCCAACCAACACGCAGTGACTCCATTGAGTATCGAGCAGCACGATTCTCGAAGACAAAGTTCTCTTGCATCTCCTGATTGATCTTTTCCAACTCGTCCAAATTCGGCTTGTAGGCATACGCCTGGAAACAAAATCAGAAGTTTCGAACGAAAGCGACTTCGATACCGACCCTGTTCTGCAAGGCACAAATTTGAGAAAGAAAACTTTTTCAGTGCGTAACATTCACAATGAATGCCAAGGCACATATCCCCTCGATCATAAAGAGATGATGATAAACTCAACGTTCCAAGTACATAACTGATCAGATGCTACTGCATCCACGTTTTCATCAGACCAACCGAGCGTTCAAATGCTTTTTTCCTCTTTCCATTCGTTGATAACAAAAAATTTAGAGAAATTATGGACGTAATAGTGTGGATTTGCAGAACAATAACATATACATGGAAACCCTTCTTTAGCTGTTTCCAGACTGGTCTTGCGAGAGCGTCACATGGCACAGCGCTTTTCATTTGTCATGACACATCAAAAGTACCAAGTCAAGACAGCTGTTAAACACAGCATGTGCGCGCAGACTGACGCAGGGAATCTAAAGACTGGAAAAAAGGCTGAGAAAAAAAGTTGCACACTTTAATCTCATAAACTCGAAGTACTCGGTGCTCGCTGGTTTTTGGCTTCATTAGAACATATTCACAAGCGTTTATTAAATGTATTCAACGAAGGTGGACAAACCTGTTGTTGAATGTTGCGAAGTTGAGAAATGGCACTTTCGAGACTGCCTCGTCCGCCCATTCCAATGCTAAGCACACTCTCCAACTGCCTTTCTAACCATGGGCCTACTGTGTTCGCCTTTTCTGCGAATATTTGCCGCAATCGCTCGTTATCTGAAGCGTTATACAAAAAATTATAAAATTATACAATACAAAACGTTATACAAACATAAAAAATTGGTATGGCCGACAATTCGGCGACAGGACCCCATAAAAACGCACGAAAAAACTGTATCATTCTCATCAGCAACTCCTTTAGACTTTAACAACTTACTCGGACGTGACATGACGATGCTTTTATATAACCCCATCAACTTAACATCATATATTTCACCACTCTCTCTCTCTCGTCAAATGGCACTAGCTGGCGCAACCGTGATCTGGTTAAAGGATCATACGCAGAGCAACCAAAGATGCCTCTAATAGAAATTAGGAAGCTTGCCAGAGACGGAGAAGGAGGGTCATACGATAAACGCTTTCTATAGTCCTAGTTAGAATATCTAATTCCTTCTGAGAATGCATGAAAATGGGTTAAACACCTCTTCACACACACAACCTCTAAAATGATAATGTTCGAGCGATTTGTTTCGGACACTAAAGCTGTCGCCTCTGTTGATGCTAATCCATCAAAAATCTGGTTCCCCAAGAAGTCCTCATTTCTGTCAGCAAGTCCACATTTAGAGCTACGATTATTGCACTCTGTGGGCTGAAGGTTCGTGAATCGGAAAAGCCTATATCTTGATTCGAGAAAGCGAAATTGAAGGCAGTTATTTGTTTAGTAAACCTTACCACTAAGCACTCTTTTAGTAACGCATGCAGACATTTATGGAGCGTGAGTTGTATATCAGAGATCACATCTGCCAAAATTTGTGAAAATTACATCTTTGGATCGACAGCTGCTATGTAGGACAGAATGATGGATGAGCATACATACATATATATGCAAATGACAGCTGACCAGCAATGCCTTTCTATTGCAATAAAAAGCACATAAAGATGATCAGAATCAAGAGTGAATTTTGTGAACGTTTCCTCGCCTCCCGCTAACGCGAATAAAATGAAGAAAACACATTTCTTTCAGACTGAACAGACAAGGCGTATGAAAAGCAGCACCTTTTCTATTCGAGGCGGAGGCAAAAAACTGACTTTCTCCTCATAATATAACTCCATTCAACATGTCTGAGATGATCGTAAAATTCTGATTTACTGTGATCGGACCTTTCAAGGCATGTGATAAAACAAACCGCCGAATGATGCCGGTACCTCTGTTAGAAGATATGGAAATCGGATTTTTCATACACCTGATCAGCATGCAAGTTTGAAACTGAATGACGTGCAAAAAATAGTTAAACTATTGAGGCAGAAAAGGTCGATCAGAGACTGTTCACTTGCAATCGCTTACTTTGTTGCCTGTGCAGTTCTTGCTGAAGCTGACCATCCCTTTTCGGGACGGCCTGCTGCACTTCTTGCCATTTTCGGCGAATCTCATTGCCCGACAGGTCTGTATAGGGATTTCTAAGCAATTCCCTATCGAGATTGTGCTGCTCCACAAGGCGTGCAATCTCCTGCAATGAAATACTTTTAGTTGCTCCAATCATATTTGCAAAACCAAAGAAGTGATAGGGAATTCCAAGCCTTCCTTACACTTAGAAGAAGCACAGCAACAGCTTCAAAACTATTGCCTAAGATTATTTGCGAGTAAAAAATTGAACAAACTTATGAAGTTGATGCATTCTGTCTTTATATTCAGCCGTTTTTGGACAAGAAATTTCAGTTCATAATCTTCTGGTAGCGAAGCAGCTCTCAGAAGTTTGAGTTTCTCTTACGTTTCACCAAACAACAAGAGAAAAACAAATGAACCGGATTTTGCAAAATTTTCACGATGGACACACCAAAATACCTAACGATTAATCATTGATGCAGGCTACACTATCGTACATTCTCTAATGAAAGTCTCGCAGTTTGTAGTGTTGTTATTCCAGGTAACAGCGGTTGTAAATCAAATTATAGATTTGTTGTGCCATCTGTGTTCCTTCTCAGATATAATTTAGTTCATGAAATGTGTTAACAACTTGTTCTTAAAATGCAGACTGAAAGAAATGCCCCTTAATAAAGGAAGCTTCTACAGGCGAAAGGGAAGGAAGCTTCTACTGTAGCTTGCATGATATGCTGCTTACGATAGTTTGAGCAATTCGCAGTGCTATGTAACTGGGATCCACAATACAATAAACGTGCTCCAGTTCTCGATTCGCGCTCCATACGTTAAAAAAAGAACGTCGTGAATGAATGAATGATACCCATAATAAACACACAGAAAAATTAAGAGTTCCTTCCTCAAGAGCGATTTAAAAGCGCAGGAGATGTCGAAAACTCTGTGTCCGGAACGACCCTACAAAAATTCCAACACTCAAGACGTTAGCAATCGTCATATCATCACTGCAGGTTCAGTCGATCACTTTGCGCCCCGCCCATGAGCCTGCATCCCCCTTGGCCCCAATCTCTGCTCCTCAACGGAGGCGGAAGGGGTGAAGGGAGGGTTGATGGTAAACATAAGACAGACATGCAGCATTGTGACAAAGCAATAAAAGTTCAGCAACCTGTTCGATGCCACAAATGTTGTGGAACTCCGCATCCGCATCACTTATTGTCGCCTTGAACTGGTTGTGAGCGGAGACGAGGTCTTGAACTTCACGCATTTCGTGCACGATTACCAAATCGGACAGATCTTCGCGCGCACCGTCAAGCCTGCAATTCACGAATTCCTGCCCTGACCTCAGATACTATCATACAATGACCTCAGGTGCTGCTAACAGCTGCACAGCGTCACCCACCTTCACTAAGCGATTCCTCAGCAGACCTGCGAAATTTTATGGTATCACCGCTTGCGTTTTTATCATTGTTCATATCTGCCATAGCTTATTTTTACTTACGACAACGCTAATTTGTTCTGAGTTACTGTTCCCAGTGGTCCGAAATTGTCACTATGCACTCGTAAAGAGCTATTCAAGATGAACGTACTTAGATGCTACGATCACTGCAGCGAATTGAAGAAGGGGAAGGCAAAGGGAGGCAGGAATAAGAAAAAGGGTCAACATTTCCTCCAAGATGGTCCTAAAGTTTGTGCTGTTTAAATGAACGACTCAACCGGATGATAGATAACTAAGAGAGATTTTCGATATAAAATATTTCATGAAAACTGAAAACTTTGAGCAAGAAAAAGCCTCATCCAAAAGTTCTTGGTAAAAAATTTATCCAAATGATTCAAAAGAAAACTTTTGTGCAAACATTTCGCTCAAAAAATTGCTTTTCGGAATGTGAGCATTACGTAAGCATCTACAACACAGAAAAATTCACAGAAATCTTTTCAACAGAAAAATTTGTTACGATGGACACTAAAAAGTTACGATTAAAAACATTTGAGGATGGTGTAGCTAAGGACGAACCAGTTGTTGAATGGAGCGGCTCGCTTAGCGAAGTCGAGGTAAAGTCTATCGAGACGTTCGGCGACTTGTTCGGCTTCTTCGAGATTCTTACGTCTTTGTTGCGATAACGCACCCAAGCGGTCCCATTGATCACATATTGTCTTAAATTATAAAGAAGTTTACTACACTCGGTGACGAACTTATATGACCACTGACGATTGTAGCTGCACCTAATCGTTTAAGATTTACGATCGGCCAGCCTGATATGGCAAGTCGATTCTTTATTAGCTTAAGTAGTTCGGTCTGTATCGTTGAGTAGCTAAGGACAAAACAGTTCCAAAATATTGGTCAGTGGAAGGCGCGACACTTCATCGCCTGCTTTTCGGATGCGCCACCGTTCGAGGTGAGCCATTTCAAAACCGTGCGAATTAGCAACTCTAAAAGATTATCATCACGTCTAACGCCTGAGTCGATTCTGCTATTGGCAAAATCCTGCTCATACTAGAATGAATTCAACCTGGAACAGACCTTGCACCTTGTATTGATGGCGGCAATATTCGGATATCTAAGGTTGTTGAGCTCGCGAGCTATCGCAGCGATCTGCTCAACTCTGTCCTGATGCGCTCCCAAATCGCTCTCGAATGCTTCGTGACGTTTTCGTAATGCCTGAAACATTAAATGACAATTTTCGAAGCTGACGTAGTGCTGTAGAGAAAAAACCTACTCAGCTTTTGTACAATGAGGCAGCAACGGTTGCTCTTGTTGTCCTCACAACAAAACGTGTCAAAATTTAACATGAGAGCAGCAGCCCATGGAAGAACTGAAATAACAACAGATATATGTCAAAAGGTTTCAAAGAGCTCATTCGCAGCCTCTTATTTTTGAGGAGGGACTTTTGTAGGGAAATATCGGAACTGGCGGTGGGGAAATTTTTGCTGGGAACTGCATAGAACGGATGAGGAGGAGGGTGGGGACGTGAATATGAGTTTACATTCACTATGCCACGGAACATGAATAATACCAACTGTGCACTCGAAATACGAGAATGCCTGCCACGATGCATGACAGGTACGCGCATTGGAACTCACCAGTTAAACCAACCGCTTGCATAAGTTTTGCACTCTTTTTAGGAGCTTGAGACCCCTCGTTGTGTCCGTTCTAAAATTGAGTACTGACTACAATCACTAGGATTGTACTGCCAAAGCCTATTACTCTGTAAAATTTCGTGATCCCAGCTCCAACAGTTTAAGGAGTCAAGATAGTGAAAAAACAAAAAGAAACACATATGGACAGATATGGAGTCGGTATAACGCGCTTTGCTTATTGCAAGTTTTGAAAAAGCGTATCAAAACCAGAAAAATTTTTTGCGCTTTGTCCGATCTCCTTAAGTAGGGAGTAAAGGTTTGCAATTAAGATGAAAAAAAAACTGCAGGAAGAATTTCATGCTCTGCAATAATTTCTGCAATCACTACCTCAATAATGGTCAAGTATTGAAGAAAAAAGAACGAAACCTTAATTTTATAGAGACCCGATGAACGCCAATCTTGCGAACGGAGCGCTTCCTCTTTGCCTTGCGCCCATTCCTCGTGCAGATTGCACTTTCGACGGAACTTTTCGGCCAAGTGCTCAAGTCTTTCCAAACTTAACAAATGGAAATTAGAACTTTATGTATACTGAAATTAGTACTTTGTATATACATATGTATATAGTTCTTTGGAAAATTTTCATGACAAAAGTAAAGTCGTTCGACGGATCGTCATGATAAGGTCACCTTAACATTCAAAAGGAACTACATGCGCTTAGATTCAGATAGGAATTTTTGTGTAGCTTACTGTGATTTAGGAATCGCAACATATCTAAAAGTGCACGCAGATTTCATAGAGAATAGTTGCAAACGAAAAAAGGAAAAAAATGGAAAAGAAAATGAATATGCCGCAGTGACTAGGGTAATTTTCACACGCCTTTAATCATCGTTTCTCCCCTCAAACAAACTTCATTCTGAGCCACTTAGTTAGACTTTGGAAAAAAAGCATTCAGAATTTCAGTATTTGGTCCCCATACAAGTCTCTGAAAATCTTTTCTTTTCGAAAGGATGAGCGCCGAGTGCTACGAGCACTATACGGTAGGTATTTTAAAGAAAAGGTTTGGACATCACGAAAAGTGGTTTAAAATTCAAAAAAAAAGTTAGAAGCATTTCGAGATTCCCTATGAATCTAGTCGGTAATGACGAAGCGAAGATCATGAAGTGGAAAAGCCGGATATATCTGGGCAGATTTCTTAGCGGTTCAATCGGTAGTAGAACTGTTATAACCCTTTAAAAATGAATTATAGATGTTATGTTGAACATCTTACCGCATCATTTCGCTTAACAGCCATTCTTCGAAACCTTTTTCCGAATCCTCAAGGCCACGCCACGCTGCGTTAATGTCCTTAAATATAGATTTTGACAGTAGCACCAGATGTGGACCATTTTACAATTGCCTCTGCCGATCGAAATAACAATTCAGGTGATTTAAACCATCTCATTTCCAGCAAAAGGTCTTTAAATGTTGCATATTTCTACGCTTTAGAGCGATATCATGGAAGGTAGAGGAAAAATTGTGATGTAGTCGTGTGAAGAGCTATTCACAGTTGACTTTAACAACTACGGCTGATCATGGTAAAGCTTCGTAGTGGATAGAGGCATCGCATAAATTATCGAAATCGAATATTTATTCATTTCTAGTCGTGGTTGCCACCTGCGAAACCAATTTGTTCTATTCCATTTTCAACATTTTTCCAGAATGAATCAAGCAGTGCTTCAAGCTATAGTAAAGAGCTGCTCACTTTGATGAGATGCCCTTCAGTTGGCATGAAAGCAGGTCGATTGCTAAGTCGAAGTTTCGTTTGCAAGGTATTGAACAGAGTCTCGAGTTTGCCCTTCTCCTCAATTCTGGGGGGTTTCTCACGACGGCGGTAATTTCTGAAGTCATCCAGCTTCTTCCGAATAACGTCCAGCGTATCATCTGAGGACCGATTCGATAACCACGGCATCCATCGACGAATCCAAGCCAACAGCTAAAATCGCTTATCGATTTATTCCAATTCGCTCCTGACTCTCCCGATCCTGTTCCGGCTGGAACATGGCGGGATATGCACAACGATCGCCAAAATCATAGCATTCTGATAGTGCAGAACGATTGAAACTGTAAATGAAAACTCATAAAGAATATCTTTAGAGTAAAACCTTGAACGCCATTTTATGTGATTTCGATAGCTGACTTCAGTTGAAAGGTGATGTGAATTCTCTAGTCACATCGATCCCTGCGGGTTCAGCCAAACATTTGATTCTACAACATTGCTTGAAAAACTGCCGAGCGCTGGGAGGGAGGGAGAAGGGGAGAAGGAAATCGGGACAGAGACGATGGCAGGAAGCAACTAAGATGTAAATGGTATTAAGATAGCAGGCACAACAAAGGAGAGACTCTCGATCAATCAATAGGAACTTAGGCCATAGTTGGAACGCCTATTTTTGAATTACATTCTCTTCTAACCCTGCTCTGACCAGGAATGACTTTGATACGGAGCAGTGATGAAGATGAAGCAACAAAACCGTTGAAAAACAAACGTACATCGCTAGCGAGACGCTCATAATCTTCCATCATCCTCTCGTTCTCCTGGTTCACCTTTAAAACGCGACAGATTCTGTGAGCTGCAGTTTCGGCCTGAAATTACAGGAAAAAATGCACAAGCCCGAACTATAGGTAAATACATCACATTCACAGAGCAGCCAAAATCTCATTCCAAACACAAAAGATGATGTGAACACTGAAGGGCAACAAATTAACAATTTAGCAAACAGCTTGCTTCTTGCGCTGAATCCAAAACTCAGTTAAACGTTTTAGAAAAAAAAACTCAAAAATGAATAGCATTTCACCAAATTTTCTGGCGATTCCTGCTTTTGCAGGCATCTCAATTCGTTTATACGGAGGATTTCTTCGCATATTATGTATGAGCTGACCGAAAGCAAGCCTCAGCCTTAAACATTTTGAATTACTGTACAGTTGTAAGCTCACGTAACGTATATTTTGTTAAAGCTTTTCAGGTCTGTGACTGGATGAAACCGGTGCTTCGAAAGATTGGGACAATTTGCATGATTCTCAGCACCAAAATAATATAAATATTTGATGCATCTGCTGTTGCTATCGTTAAATCAACTGTCGCATTTATTATGGATAATCACTGTCCGCATCCTTGAAGAAATGCGAACTCCAGGAAGCTTACGGTACCTCTATTTCCTCAGAAGTTCCTCTGTCGCTTTGTTGCATATGCAAAAGTTCTCAGGTCCAAGATATGGCAGGAAAGTGTATTTGAACTAATATTTCGCTGATTAAATCGTGGTTAATACAAAGAGATGTTGTTTTTCAAGTGGACAACTCAAAGTGATGATTTAAGGGCAAAAAACTCCAAAGCATTTTGTTAGCCAATTTGTGAATGCCACCTTATAAAATTCAGCTAACTGAACGCTCATTTGCTTGCAATGAACGAATAGCATGTGTTTGCATCGCTCTTTTATGCGAAAGAATAGACTGCTAAGGGACGAGAGACAAATGTGATATACATCTTAAAGTGGAATTGCAATGTGAATAACTGTAACTTGCAACACTCTTGAGCGATCGGATTTTACAACTCGCTCTTATAAAGAAACAAACCTTATGCATGCCGAGGAAGCAATGGTAATAGCTTGACACATAGGTCATAACAGCTTTCTCATCAGGAACATTGTTAACCATATCTGCAAACGTTGGTTAAGCCAAAAAAAACACACACACACACGCAACAAAAAGTCACAACAACACACTGTGAAGGAACTAAAGTGCAACGAAATGACAACACATTTAGACAAGACAAGTTTAGGCATTCACTAGTCAAAATGTACATCGATTATTAGTCATTAGGCGATAAACCAAATAAATAATAGGAGAAAACTCGTGGTACTTACGCCCTATTACCTTACACCCCCGCCTCAGCTCTTGGACTTCCCTTCGCTCTTTTGAAATACAGCTGAGGGTCGTAACTACGAAATTGAACACAATTATATCAGATCGGCATCTCTTGCTGTTGGATTTTTAAACATTACGATCGTCAGAAACAATGCTGGAAGCGAAAAGAGGATAAGGAAGGGGTGAGACAGAGAATACCGAGTAAGTACCGAATCAGCTTATGGGTCACTTCAAACGCACACAAGCGCAACCTGATGTCCACCACGGAAAGCGTGGTAGAAGCACGAAACGTATGTCATTATGGATTTCTCGTCCGGCTTTTGACTGTATACAAGATCTGAATTGAACAAAAAGGCTGATTTCATGAACAAAAAAATACAACGATTGGCTAATGGCAGTATGTTTATAAAACGAATGGACACTTAAGCACTCGATAAATGCAAGGAGTAGAATATCGCCAGTAAGCTGTGTTGTCTGTTCGGCAATGTTGTGCAATTGTTTAATAGAAGACAGGCTTTTTTTATTCCTCGCAACAAAACGTTTTCCACATCTGCTACAAAATATCACAATTGTATTTAAGAAAACGTTTCCCAACATATTTCATAATTCTCTTAATGAAATTCTGCATTCAAATTTTTTAAAGTAGTTCCACTGCATTTGGTATTCAATATAAAATCAAAATTGGGCATTTTTTTGAGACACAGACTTATCCCGACGATTTTTCATAACGACGCTCTTTTCCCAAACTACTCCAGAAACGGAAACAGATTTGGAACGAAAAAGAATATTCAGTCCTATGTTATGAACTGCTGTGTGTGTATGTGACAATTCATATAGCCGGTAGAAAAGATAACGCTGTTTTCATTCAGTGAAAATCAGTTTATAGATGTGACTTAAAGCGCAAGCAACTGGATGGCAAACCTTCAGCGTCTAGCATGCGTGGTATATCCAAATGCTTTTCCGCCACATCGAAGGCTAGGTTGAGATTGTGGATCGGATCGCCTTTGTGCAACGTCGAATAATCGATCAGTTCGGGACGATGACGGTGGATGAGGGCGCAGAAAGCCAAACCATCCTTCCAACTACAACAAGATCACATCTAACTCTAAATGCTCTTGGCGTCTACAGCATCCACTGAAGTGGTGTTCCACACATAGTTTAACACCTACCGTTATATTATGCTCATATGTGGCATAATCCATCATCCGCCGAATCGGGGTGAGATATGGTCGAGCAAAAATATGAAACGAAGAGAAACTTTGGCGCACAAAACGTAAAAAGGTCATTTTATGTCACGTTTTGGCGAGAGATCACAAAAAGGGCCGTGTGACAATTTGGATTTCCGACAGCCCTGTAAAATTTCCAAAAAATTAGGAGGGGAGGGGGGGAGAGGTGGAGGAAGGGCTGAGGTCGCTCATGAATAGCTAAGTAGGAAATCAATGAGCGCATGATGCCCATACTTAACGCCGTTAAAATAAGCTATAATAGTTGAACGGAACTGGAACGCACTGACTGCCACATTTGTGAAGATAAATGCTTTTAAACATAAATGCTTTCAAACATAAATATTAAGATGAGCAGAACATGCGAAGATGTAGTAATTCATGCAAAGCACTCCTATCTGAGCATAAGATATGCTGTGACAAAACCACAATCAGCCAAAAATATACTGACCTGACATTCCAACTGAAACGTCAAAGAAAAGGATTCCATACCTGGTATGGAAGTTCTGCACATTGACATTGTTGTATGGTGCCGTTTTGCGTTGGCACCACAGCAAAAGACCGTCTCTTGCGGACAACTCTGCAGATACGTATTTTACGTGATGAAGTGGAATAGGTTATAAATTGTTATATTCAACAACTGTAACACAACGTTCGGAAGGATTTAATCTAAGATAGATGGGTAAGTTGACGCGCCCAACAAAGGCGTGCGTTAGTTCTGCTCGTTTCAGGTTATGAAACGATTCCGTCTGTAGCTTTCCTGTGAAGTTACTGCAAGTTAACAAGCTGCTTGTTATCATCAAATCATAACGCACACGGTGATCGAGAAACCAATAATCGCCTAAAAGTTTGCCAGTAGTCATAGATTACTGTGTTTTAAAGACAACAAAGTCGCACTATAGCTTCAAATCAGCAATCAGATGCGAAAGGCTAAGAACATAAAATCGCAAGTGATCGCATGAGACCCTTGGCCGAGAAATGCAAGAGGCTGAATGCTGAAAAAACCAGAATGCCAAGATACCTGGACTGAATCAAGGAAGCTAAAGCTACAGAGACGTCACCTTCAGTATTTTGAAATGACGGGAGAAATTGATTATTTCTTTATAAAAAGCGAGGAATAGGTGCTGTTGTACTCAGTTGTCCCCTCTTCATCTCCCCCCCTCTGCTCTGCTGCAGTCTTTTCTCTCACTTTCTTCGACCTCATCGACACTTCTGGCAGAAAGTTACCTTCGACGTTGATGTCTTGAATTGCGAAGCGAAGGATAATTGTCCAGATCAAACCGAGTGTCATCTTTACGTTGCCGTCGACAATTTCTGAAACACACATGCGCCACCATCAGTGTGCATTGCAAGAATGAATAAACTTCCCAACTGAACTATGCTAAACATTCGCAGTCTTTCAAGCAGTAAGTTATGAGCGCAAACCATGTGCTCGTGCTATCTTGTAAATTAGTACGATCTTCGTCGAGACGTTTTATGCCTTTTAACCACAGTTCTCGCTCCGGACAGTCGGGGTTTAGAATGAGGTCCTTCCGAACCCTCACTTCCAAACTCAGGCAAATTGGCGACACGAATGGTTCAGCTGTGCATAGCATATCGAAAAAACAAGGAGTTGGAGGAAACATCATTGGATTCGGTGGCGTTGCAGAGTAATCGAAATATCGAAAAACTAAAAAGAGATGAGGTGGAGTTAACCTTCAGCTCCAATGGACACCAGTTTTACGCCCTTGCTTTCGATGTACTCGAGAGCCTTATTAACGTTGGCAATTTTGTGGAAACGCATTTTGCCTCTATCGGGACGCGGCAAAGGTTCACCGGATATCACCTCGAGAAGCAGCATCAGTTTCAGTCCTGAAATGAAACTGCAAGTCATTCCTTGTTTCCATCTTTGTTATAAATCAAGGCTTCTAGACAACAGATGGATATGTATAGTAAGAATTTCCTTCTTTTATATAGTGTACGGAAAGGTCGGTCGCATTTCGGCGTTTGGTTCCGATGAACTGCACAGAAGTTCGGATTTTTTCGCTTCTGACCTTGTCAATTTAATATGCTTGTAAGCAGAAAGTCACCAAAATTCACTCAGCCAATAAAATTGAATTTGCTGTTTCACCGAAACAAGATGAGCAATACCGTTTCGAAAGTCTTCTTCGATGACCTCAATGCTCGTTCCTGCCTTTCGCAAATGGCTGTTGCACCAGGCTGTAAATGTCTGAAATGACAGTTGTTACTGTAATCAAATGATGAGCTAATGGTTGGTGTAGGCGGCAAAAAAAGAATTTTTAGGTGAACGAGGAGGGATCCTCGAAGGATGTATAACTGAAAGCGTAATTCGATGTTTTCAGTTATGCCGTTTGAGGAACTGCCCGTCATCTGCGTCACAATCAATAAGTTAAAATGTTGTCAAAGGAAAACAGAAGAAAGCATTGCACAAGAAACACAAAAAATTCGTCGCCATCCTCCTTCCTCCCTTCAACGTTCTTTCTCAATTCGATGCCATCTGCATCACTGATGTTTACGAGTCGGGCATTTTCGTGGGGGGAAGAGGTTTCAGACAGATTATAGTGAAGTAAAGAAGAGGGTAGCAAAAATCCCTCCTCTCCACTGCTTATCCAGAAATGGCCAAGGTGCAAATTTCGCGCCTTGATATTCCTCACTGGCTAAGCCGTTCACAAGTAATTTACTGTTGATACGCCAGATCGTCGAGGAAGCATTTTGTCAGTTGTAGTCTGTTCGACGTTTCAATTTTTGCAGCGGAATTTTGTAGTGTAAAGAAAAAACTCCGACGAAAAATAGGGAGACGTCAGTGTTTACTGTTACAGTAAGAAAATCATAGAACACTACGGTAAGAAAACCATAGAACTTTTCAAAACAGACCAACAATTTATAATTTGGAAAAATATGAAAAGTTTTGGATTTCAGAAATCGTTAACTGCTACAACATTTTCAACAATTTAAGCGGCTTCGTCGCATTTGTAAGAAAAGACATCGGCATTTATTCTTACTGCAAGGTTGCAGCTAAGAAGAACAACCTCTGAAAAGCCTATTATTTGCGAAATGCATTTGCATTTTCACAAAATGATCCTCGATGAAGAAAATGAAGCCAAGAGCGATTAAATGAGGGTATTCTTCGTATACTAATTATGCGATTATCCAGCTTCACGGAGTCCCGCAGATCCGCTCAATAAGTCATTGAATTTCTCTAATAGCTGGTGATTCTAAACAACCACATAAATCATATGAACAAAATCAGCCGGTGAATGTTTTCTAGACAACAGGATACCATTAGAATCGATCTTCTTTTCATTTTGTATCCTTCTCGCCAAGTAGGAATTATGGACCCTGTACTGATCAGAGGTGTGTTTACCGAAAGAAAAATGAAGTGAGTTTGAACAAAGTGAGAAACAATTGAGGCTCGAGCTATTTAATAATGTGGCTCCACTGCAGTCTTGCTACAATCAGCACAGAAACTAATTGAACAAATGAGCTGAAACATTTCATATAAAAAAAGTCTTCAGAAAAAAAGTGCCATGCAGTGCCGTTCATTTTAACCGTTCATAAAACTGTTTATTTTAATAAAGCGACTTCACTATTCTGTGTGCATGATCTCGATAACATATAGCCCTTTAACGTTAATAGCCACGCAATTAAGGCCAGCAAATTTCTTTACAAATGAAGCGCTGAGCACAAGTGGACGATCAGCTAAAAATTATTGAAAAACGGTGTCCATTGGATAAATGCTATGCGCACAATCGTCGATATTTGGACGAAGATGCGATTTGAGCGGAAATAAAGCGAAACAAAACGATTGCAAACGTGAATCGTAAAATGTAAACACATTTGGCAAAATGTGCCAGTTCAAATGGACGCAGTGCAAACGATATCGACGATCAAGCGCGATCAAACAGCAACTACTACGTTTGCAGAATTTTCAAATATTGTTTTGCATTCACACAAGTCGAACGATTGGAAATTTTGCTAGAAAGCGAACGTAGACAAGCACAACGTAAGAAATCATATGGCGGACTGAACCTATTTGGAAAGATTTCAGCTAAAAAGTTCTTGCCATTCATATGGTCATTTTCGCATCTGTTGTTGCATTCGATTTCTTAACGCTCATGTTGGCTGTTAAAATTCTTCGGGTGCATCACTATTCGCCTAGGCGAAAGTGCTGTGCTCAGATCATGTGCAACTCCAAAGATGTTTCCTCCACGGCTTCCAAACGGAATGTTCCTGAAGGCGCCCCATTAAAAATAGTTTCATTAAAGCGAGAAAATTTTTGCGACATTAGCATCTCTTGAGCAGGAAATACGGAGGGTAGCAGTCATAAGCGTCGTTCAATACACAAAACGGTTATTGGCGTTTGAGTGTATTCGATGAAGTCAAACCTTTTTCTGTTGTTTTTCCCATGCCGGGTCAAGAAGTCCTTCACGGTCCCATTCCTCCTCCTGTTGCGTATAGTCATAGCCTGGTTGGTTGTAACTATTCGCCGGCTGCTGATAATAGTCCACCATTGCGCGCTTGTGTCTCTGTTGATGAATGGACCCTCTGTGAGCACGTCTGTAATAAACGATAAATCACGTTGAATAATGCTGTTAATCGGTCACTATAAACGTGTCATGTCGTCACATTTCATCAACTCGCGAATATTGGCAAAGCACGTATATATCTACATACACGTGAAAATTCGGAAATGATCTGAAATATAAGATCTTGTTCAGAGGTCAGGCTCACCTTCCCTACATTGGCACTGACTGCGAAACACCGGTTCAAAAACGCCAAGCATCAATCTCGTTCAGCAAACTCGCTGACGAGTACAAAGTCTCGAATTACTCGCCATTGAAAAATAGGATAGATTTGAGCTTTATACCAGCTTTATATCAACCTAGTAACGATCTCAGGATCTTAATGAATACCTTCAAGAGTGCATCAAGCTGTTTGTCTCTTCTAAGCAAACCAATCGTCAAGAACCAGAAGGATGTTTTCGGCAGAAATAATTCTAGAAACATAACATTTTTCAACCAGTGTTTAAAGGTGATTTGAGAAGATAATTTGTCGGAGCCAATTTCTTATTCATTATCATAATGCCAAAGTCGAGCATTATCCTAGGCACGGATCGGAGAACAATCGACTCTTTAGAAAGAATAGGTATAAATAAAGGCTAATAAGAATTATGGCATTCAATGACTGACGGTCATCGTGACGATATGTACCAGCAATGCAAGAACCTAAAGCTCTGACGAGGACACGTCACGGCGTCAGCATGAAAAACGATACCACTGCCGAAAATGTATGTCGATATTTGTGAGATCAATTGCACGGAACTGATGAAACACAACGAATCTCCATTGCCAATTCGAGAGGGAATCGAAATGGGCAAAGTTGGTCGGACCACAATTCCAATTTTTGAAAGTCATCGCAATTCAAAATCCGAACGACCAGAAAAAGAATGATTCAAAAAACGCGACACAGAATATAGATATGCAAAAGTCCACACGGAGCTTCCATTGCAATTTAGTGCTTCAGAGCAACACTGCGCTAAATCGGTCGAAAAGCAGTTAAATGCTTCGATTTTGTTCTTTGCCTGAACAGACCGGTTCCAACTTTACATAGCAGTCCTCAGTCGAGTTTCATGAAAATCGGATAGGTGAGAAGCCAGCTGCAGCCGGAAACTAAGAAAAACGGAACATTCAGTTTCGACCCTAATTTTTATTATACCTATATGTATATAACGATAACCATAATATTAATGTTAGGAATAACTGAAACATAAGCCCTGCATTTAGGATGAGATCTTAATGTACCATTTTTTCTCACAAAATTGACATTTAATGTTAGCATGCACGAATGCGTATTACGCATACTTCATTCCCTGGAATGCTTCTCGGAGTTTTATATCTTTGAGGATGCTATCAGGTTTCTACTTCAGATGAAGTGATATTACGGCTACAAGGTTACGTGAAACAAATGCGATTTGGAGCATGTTTCGTCGACGGAAACAACTACTGAAGAAAGTATTCGGACTATACAAATAGATGGCCTACTTGGAAGATGTTCTTGTTTCATGTTAGAGTGTTTGTGGAAAAAAATACTGCGATCGTGCGTGTAGACAACGCGAATAAAGGAGACGTTCATACACGTAAAGAACTAGAAGCATTGTTTAGTTATCGATGTTGATGATAAACAAATGAACGAGGAGTGTAAACGCTAAAGCAGAGTATGGTGATAACGTATGCAGCAATCCATAATCAGCTTAGGTGTTCAAAAGAAAACTATTCACGTTTGAAACATCGAAACACAAGACGATTAAAATAATGTTATGGCTGCTTTTCAATAAAATTAATTGGAACAAGTGAGCTTCAGATGGTTGGCAAGAACTGAGAGAAACTGAAATATTCGAAAATGATTATGATCGTGCTAATAATGAGAGAATTACGTGCAAATAATATGCTGCATAATCAGTTGTGGAAATTGCGATAATAAAGCGTTGTAAGACAAGAATTCTCGATACTCAATAGGAATTTCGCAACCAAAAAGTGTAGTATCACAGAAATCGTATAAAATCTGTTTGAGAAAAGTGATTTTAAACGCACAGACTACAAAGGACTCGTAAAGTACGCAATCTCCATACGACGTTTATGTGCTACGTTCTAAAATCTACCCAAGCCTTGAGTGAATCCCGATATTCACAATCAGTTTCGAATCGTTACTGCATTACGCCGTTGCGGAGAACTTCATAATTCGCACAGAGTAATTAGCGTACTTTTCATCATTTAGAAACTTTGTGAGTAATCGTAGGGTTCACTCGTTCCAACTTTTTAATGTCATACAAAGTAATGAATTAATTTATGCATTTGAAGTGCGGCAAAACGCTGAGAAAAGCCAAAAGGCAGTTTTATGTGGATGTCACATGAGTTTTGAAAGTGAGCCGCGGCGACAATCAAGACGATTATATGCGTGCCTTCTTAACATACTCTTAACACAGTTATCTGTACATTCATTCACTAGACAATTACTACACATCGTAAACTTGGCATGTGCAAAAAGCTGATCATACGTACAACAGCCAAACAGGTCCACAGTTTCACATCGATTGCAATGAATAGGAAAAGGAATTCGTTTCGTTTTCAATTTCTTAGCTTCCTCGCACCATAACTCATGACCGTAAGCAGTCTACTGTTTACTGGTTACTTTTGTACAAAAATTTCGAAAATTTCACTCACTTTCTTTTCTAAGCCCATTCCCCTCAATAATTTCATTGCATTCCTTACACTTCTTTCCCCATGTTCCATTTTGAGTGGAAATCGACGGGTCACCTCTCGTCTCTCCCATTACGAAACAAACACAGCATTCATTAATGACTCATATGCTTCACATTGTTTGATCGTCATATAATCACGTCACATGGATCTTCTAGACCGTAACTGCTTTATCATCTATGGTAGGGGCAACTCTGGTTTGCCCCTTAAGCAAACTTGAAACACGAACGACGTGGCATAGAGCACACATGAATCACATTAGGATTGGCTCGATGTTTGTATTGTCTACGAGGAAACAAGCAATGCTAAACACACTGCACCCATTGAAGGACGATTCTATCTACAACATCAGCTTCCCAGTTTGCTATAGAACAGTTACCATCGTACAACCAGGTACGATAAAC
This sequence comes from Toxocara canis, assembly GCA_000803305.1. Taxonomy (NCBI): domain Eukaryota; kingdom Metazoa; phylum Nematoda; class Chromadorea; order Rhabditida; family Toxocaridae; genus Toxocara; species Toxocara canis. The sequence goes on along the minus strand of JPKZ01001436.1, from coordinate 151,825 downwards.
GTTTATGATGAGCGAGATCGAGTTTTCCCATCAGTCTAATAAATAGAAAAGAACGTTCTCTTAGGTAACAATCAATCATCACTGATGACAAATTCTTTGGTCGGAAACTTGAAATAATATATCGACAGAGCAGAAAAAAAACAGCAGTTTGATGGGTCCACATTTTTTCCACTACATAGGCGGTCAATCAAAACAAACTATTACATTTGCAAAAAATGGTTTCGAAAATTCTAGAGTTAAAGGCGTAATGAAATATTTTTTAAAATGAGCTGCTTTTTTCGTGCAACACTTTCGCGTATATGTTTTTAATGATGAAAAATCACCAATGAAATAAAAAAATATCGCGTTACATAATTCTTTTCGGTATGAAAAGGGGCAACTTTTAAAAATAACAGAAATATTCTAATAAGAACACTTTTCAGTAGCCACATCTACCAAAGTATGATTTATTTTTTAAAATCACACAAGCGTACCGTCTCATTAAGAGCGTCAAATGAGGGAATGCGGGGCAGAAACATAAGAAATTTTGAATTTCGAGTAATTGCTGAGAGTTGGACTATTGTGCAGAAGGAACCGAACAATTGTTTTTTTTTGGTTCGCACTATGAATCTTTCCGCGATACGGATGTTCTATATAAATGCATGCACTCCGTACTACTCGTTTTTCTATAAGTTAGCAGCGGTTGTGTATTACGGCAGTGAGTAATTACCACCACGGTTAGACCGGCTGTCGCCTAACCATCGCACGACGTCAATCGTTGAGATGCCAACAGCGGACAATATATTTCATCGACATTGCTGCCGTCAACAATCGATTTCACTCAAGTACACGTGTACGCAGGCACAACCATTGGGATTTAGTTGGTTTTTGTTATGCTGCGAATGGATCGAAAGCTGTCAAATAAATATGAAAAGGCAAAATATTCGAAGAGGATACTATTTTCTTCATGCGATGAGAATCATAAAACGTCAACGGAAGCAAACACCGGCTGGGTCAGCATTTTAGGATAGGACTGATCAGTTGCGATCTGATGAAGGATGGACGTTGAGTCTCCAAATTCTCTCTTGCAGTAGGCCGCTTGGTGCAAAACTACAGTATGTTACTGTTTCGAGAGTGCAAAATGCGCTTTTCAAATTTCAAAAAGTTCCGAATTTGATTTTTAGAGTACTGTTTTCTGTTCACAAGTACAATTATTGTTTGTTACTGCATAACTGACAAAACAGGCAGGACCTTTATGCACAGCTTAAACACGTTAGCGGCATACATGCTACGAAACCCTAACAAGCGAGTGAGCATGACCCTCCTCTCTTTTCAGTCAGCGCGAAGCACAGGAACGGTTCTGATCCACGTCATGTCAGGAACCGTGGAAGATTCATCGGCCGCTCCTTTCGCATCTTCAAATGGACACTACCAATTAGCGACTGCAAGGAATCGCGTTGTCATGTAAAAGCTAGCTAATTTCGCTTTTCTTTTGTATTAAAATTACAATCGCCGTTTACCCTACTTGAACTCATCGAACCGTATGATTCATAATACTGACTTCTACTGATTACTTCATGGCACCGACCTAACTATTCTGTGTGCTTGCCTCAGCTCCTCCGTAGTGACCGCGAAGAGGAATTTTTTAATCAGAGCGCTACTATTCTATATGAAGCCGTAGGCAGGAAAAAAAAACGCAAAAGAGAAATCCAATCCGCTGAATAAATTGGGAATCCGATATACTGTCAATCCGAAAAAAGCATGGAATATAGCTCAATACGTAGTTCAAAATACATTCAGTCAAATGAAAGCGAACAAACGAAACGAGCTCAGCGCTCACGGGAACAATGAATGAATGCGAAAACTGTGCAAGAAGTTTGCTCGATGAAGAGCTGAAAGCCGTGACGAAATAAAACTCGAAAAAACAATGACCGCTACTAAGCGTTAAACGCTTACACAATTGACAGATCTCATAAATTCATTTTTGCTGGGCGCTCCAATGCTTGGGAGGGTGATCTGCAAATGAAGTAGAGAAGGAATGAGAATAAGTAAGAAAGATGAGAAGGGGGTGAGGTTAAAAAGACGCGTTTTGCTTCTCGTGGTCGGTGATCAAAAGCATATTGAAAAATAAATTGAGTGAAGAGTACTGGGTAAGGACATGCAAATGTGTGTTATGAAAATTAAAAATTTCGCGAGAACGCGGCAAGAAGTTTTCGTTGAAAAAGGCTGCACTAACAAACGGGAAGCTTAGAAGAGAAATATGGTCGACTAATAGGTTCAAGCGAATGCGAAAGGACTGGGTGCAAATGAGATGAGAAAACCCGCACTGGAGATATTTTTCAATTTCAATTACAGCCAGTTGCTTTCGAAGAAAAAGTTATGAGTAACTGCGTGATACAGCAAGCATGTGAGTACATGTGAGTACAATCAACGGCGCAGAGATGAAAAAAAAAGGTGAGCGAAATTGAGCAACACGCTTTAGTGGGTTTGCAAACGTTGTATCGGATGAAACGTGCCGAGGCAGAGAGGACTGATCTGCCTGTGGAATGGATGCACCTGTATTCGGAAGCAGTTGCGCCTGTTTCTCTTCGTTTCCAATCGATTCGTCCGTTGTGCCCACGCTTAAACGAATAATACACCCACACGTGCTCAACGTGATCCACTCATAAAACCATTATAGCCTCGGGCACGAATCGTCAGTGATCCGGACTTGTGAGGTGATCGCAAATCATGCCACATTTGTACAAATTTGGATTTATTCTAATCGACATGTAATCTCAATTAGAGGAATATCTCAGCAGGGGCGTTGTTTTCTGACTAAACACTGTTGCACGTACCCTCTCATATTATTTCCTCTTTTCCCTTCGCAGCAGAGTCATCCTCTTTTAGCATTCACTTGAGGAGGCAGATATCAAGCTGCTGCTACCTGGAGAATAGTCGTTGATTTGGACAGGTTTTGTTTCACTACTGCAAGCATCACACCGCCGTATCAGGCATGTTTATGAAATTCGATGTTGCTTAAGCTTATAATTCAGCTCTTTCTTCTCTTTAGGGGCTCGAGGGACCTCTTATTCCACGTGCGACAAGTTTCAGGCATCATTTCAATGATTTCACCAAAGTCATATTACTATTTTATCCCGATGAGAAGTAAGCTATCAGTGGCAAATTAGGGAACAAAAGTTTGCCGAGTAGCAATTTTGTCCACGAAATATCCCACCGATAGCGAAAGATATTTCAAATTATATATCTTCTTTGATGTGTTCATGTCTAAACAACATAAAATGATAAAATGCTCAGTGAGGACTATCGATTTAAAATGTTCTAGAAATGATGAAAAACATCTAGAGCTTGTTTGAATGGTATTATCTTCGATGTCACTGCTCTGAATGGGAGAGGGAATGATGAGAAAGAGGAAAACTAAACAAGAGAACGAATAAGATGATGAAAATTATTCACTTTATCAACATTATAATTCATATATTTCCTTTTTTTCTATTACAAAAAATAGTACACCACAAACATTATATTTCAATATCATGAGTGGCAAAACGCATCAGTTTCACTCAAGCTGAGGATGATACGACCGATGAAACAAATCCGCATTTCGGCTTCATTTCGGCCATTTATGGACGGATGAATGACCGTAAAAATTGTAAATTTTCATCGATGTGCTTAATGAAGTAAATCATACCCTTAAAAGTCATAAGAAATAATATTTAAATGCATAAATGCGCCACCAACTACAAGGTTAGCGAAGGAAAAATTGTTTAGGTGAAACCATCTGGAAAGCGAAAATTGTGGCTCCTAGAGATATTTCATATGACAAAAAATCTCCCCTTTTGTTTGCAAGTATTGGACTTGCCGAGAACGTTGATGGCGTCCTCTTTCAACAGTGAAAACCACAACTTAGAAAAATTTTTGATTGCAACTGTTTTCACATTACAAATGAGGACGCATATATGAAGCCTATATCGAATTTGAATAATCTTTACTTTGCAGGGATTGAAGGCAAAAATACTGATTTGTGGAAAGTGTTTCTCATCAATGGGGTCATGGATAAAGAATCTTTGTGCGACCCCTTTCGAATGTGAAGACATCAAATGTGTCGAAGATATGCTAACATCTATATTAACTCTTGAAATATGCGACCTAAAGTATTAGAAAACGACGGAAGATTTTGTTCTTCAGAAGATGGAAGATTTTTTGCACGCGTTCGTTTTTGTCGACCAACTATTCAGTTATCGAAAAAAAACAGTGCGCAGAAAGAGAAAAGTGAAATGAACAGATTTTCGAGAATTTTGCACACGCAACGTCCTCTCATATCTTTTGCGATCGAAACAACCATACGATTCATGTTTCCGAAGTTTTGTTAAATGCTCAACGCGACAAAAAAGTGAGAAAATGTGGTCGATTTGCGCGAGGCTTTACCGAAAAATTCCAAAAGCGTAGTACTTCAGTCAAATGAAATGAATTCATAGTGATCGGTTTTCACCTTCACATTGGGAATAAAGTTAACAGAGAAGTATAAAAAAAGCAAAATGAGGAAAACAGAAGGGAGGGGTAGGTTCAAATGGTGGCCAACCAGCTTTCGATATGAACTTTCATGCAGTAATCCGTTTACACCTCGCATTCCAGTTCTCCAACTTTCGTCTTAATGACGAATTGCATTAACTTTGTAATTATATCGTTGTTGTCCCCAAGCTACTCGATGAAGCATTCCTACCATTCACCTTATTAGCTTTCCAACGAGTTCTTTCAGAGAGCTCAAGATTATTTCCTGTAAAGCACTCCACTGTTAATGTCATACTACTAAAAGCGCATATTGCGTGCGCTGTTCGATTTGTAAAAAGAATTTGTCACGAGATTGCAACGATATACATTCACTGCATTTACACTTGCAGCGATTCAGATAGACAAATGATTCGTATAGTGTTAGAGACGGCTAGCGATTGTGTAGCTTTATTGCAAAGAACAAAGAAAGTTTGCCTTGTTCACTAAAATTGAATATAGCAATCTATTAGCCAGCAGTCCACAACAGCACTTATTCGAACAGTTCGTTTGTTGTTGTTGATCGTCTCTATGTTAGACTTCTATATTGCCCTTCCTTACACAACGTTATTGACAAAAATGATGAAGCTTGAAGAGTTGGAAAACTGTTAACGAAACTTTTTCAATCATACAGATTTACCGTTTTGATAACTACCGTAGTAGATTGTGCGAGACTATTGAGTTCAGGTAATGTTTTGGTGCTCCCTATGCTGATTTATGATCAGATGGTCTATTTTTTTCCTCGTTGCGTTCTTCGAAATCAAGTTAAGAACACTTACGCATGCATACGTTCTGGCGAAGAAACAACTGTTGTTGACGTACGTATAGAGACTGCTCGAGCGATTCGTTGAGGAAAGCAAAGCAGGTTCTGCTCTTGGAGCTTTCGTTTGTGAAAGTTTCACTCTTGTTTTCTTGCAATAGTCATTTTTTTAAACCCACAAACACATGTTCTAGGCTACACTAATGCAATCTTTAGAATGCATAAATGGTCCCAGGAAGACCTAGGTTTTAGAACAATTCTCACTTGCCTGCGTGAGTTAGCGAATTATTCCTGATATATGACCACAACCTAACAAGAAATTCAATTTTGTCTAGAAAGCTGCGAGGTGACAGATCACTGTTGCCGATCTGCATTATGGCAGTTCATCTGGCTTGCGAAAACAAAACCGGACAGATATGAAGACAGAGTGGCGCATACACGCACATTAGTATACGAACTGAAAGCTTAAATCGTTCCTCAGAGCTGATATGATTAATCGAACCAGCAAGGGTTCATAAAATCGACAAACAAGGCTCATTTAAAAACTGCCTCAACAGTTTCACCTGTGAGAAGTGTTACCTGTAAATAAACAGCTGGTTAAAAACAGCATCAGCAACATGGAGCATAAGAGGAGCGGCTATGTATTTCCCACGGTTCAAGCAATAAACGAAAATAAATGGGGAAAATAACCTTTAGAGAAAAATAAAAAACCTATGAAGAAGAGCAGGATGCAACTTTTTCAAAACTTGTTATTGCAAACTATGTCAAAAGTTTAAGTGAAAGCGCCAGTACATATTTGCAAATAGCAGTACAATGTGCAATAATGAGGCACACTGCAGCTGCCAGTTGCCGCATTTGAAGAACTTGCTGCAACAATAAGAGAAATCAAAGGTGTGTGAATGATAGTTATCATGTACTTAGTGACGAGTGTCTCTGAGACTGCGTAGTACTTTTTGTTTGAACTGCTCGAGTACAAGAACGCATCGCTGAATATTGCTCCATAACACACAGGGCGTGAGGGTTTGACAAGATCAACGGGCTGATTAAGAATCCTCTAGTTCGGAAAATACAATTTTAAAACTGAATTTTCATGAGACAGATAATAATGGCTTTGATTTGGTCAAAACAATTTATTCAAAACCTGCATGAACTTGAAATGCTCAGTTCACAAATAATCATTTCGCTAATGAAGCTTTTTGTTTCAAAAAAAATCCGTAACTTCACTAAAACTCAAAACAGGAAGGGTTTACCGGAAAAGCTAATCAGAATAATTTACAAAATTAGGAAGCACATACACCACCAATTCAGAGAACCGCTACGCTTAGCGCATTTTCGTGATAAGTACTGATAAGCAGAGTAGAGCTGCGAAAACCATCGAGATGATGGGGCGAAGCTAAGAGCATGAATGGGAATGATGACTACCGTACACAAAAAAAAACGCAGAAAAACCGTAGAAAGACGTCGTATTTCCTGAAAGCATAACGCCAGGTCGTTTCATCGAACCTTCTCTAGTGCAGGAGTCCTATGCTAAAGCGCAGTAAAAACATAGGAAACTCTTTGAACAGATGATCTCCTCTCAGAAAAATCTCCCCTCCTTCGGATGGAAATCTAGCTTGTATATGAGTTTTCATAGTTTCGAATTGATGAAAGTGTTTGGTCAGCAAATGTATCTGATGAAACCAGAAGTCGTTAAGTGATGGAATTTTCTGGAATAAGTAAGCTTTGACGACCATAGCTTTTACTTTTAGGAGTCGCGAAAATCAAAATCCTTCACCTCGCCCTCCTCCTTCTGAAGAAAAACCTTCGTCGATGCTTGTGAAAAGAGAGAAGAAGAGCATAAAAATGCAAGGAATTCTATTTAATGAATGGCCGCAAATTCATTCCCTTCTTCGCCAATCATGAACCTAATCAGCAGTGGTGAAGATATATAGTTATGACCATAAACAGGACAATACAGGACATACCATCAGCTCTCCTTCTCTTCCTCTTCCCTGAAAATTTTTTGTCAACTTCAGAATGAATTGGTGAGCTTTCAGGGATTTCAAGCTTTAGAAGGTTTCTATTCCACAAAGTCTCCTTGAGCCGATAAGTTTGAGAATACCAGTGTCTAGCAAAATCTGTGAAAATTTCAAGTTTTGTTTTCTGCAGCTTGCAAATTACTTGCCTCAAATATCCGCGCGGAGCTTCTTAAGACGTCACGGATTTCCTTCGCAATTTAGTGACGAAGAGGATAGACAAAAGGAGGCGAGGAAAGAAACTGCTGCCCACTTGCGATTGCAGCAGTAGCCATTGCAACAACGTTATTTCAAAAAAAAAAAAACTTACAAGAAAGCTGTCATTGTGCAGCAACGACGAGTACCATGTACTGAGACATTCGACAAGGGCCAACATCAAAAAAAGCTCATGAAAGACAACATAAATACACGGGTCGGTGTGAAACAAGAGCAAGAACGACTTTTTTTCTGTAGAAAAATCGAAATTGATTCTTTGCATGAAATCAAACTTGATTTCTTAACTGATTTAAACTGCACGAGAATATTCTAATAAATTGTTTAAGAGGATGAAATTTCAAAATGCACGAGAGGACGTAGCGGTGAGTGCGAATGTGAGTGCGGTGGCGTACCATCAAAAAGTGTTTGTTTTTGTGGGGGCGAGGTCACTCCTGCGTTTGGGACAGCCTCCTCTCTGATGCAGCCACTTAACTCACCGATCGACCAACCGACCGCCGGCCAACGTACGTACATTACGTTATCTACATTCCGCAATATTCACACGCAATACAGCGCTTCAGTTGGCATCAGTGCGTCAACACTGAACAAAAAAAAATGCAGTTTATTGTGGTTTAGCAAATTAGCGAGACAATAGTTTACTAAATGAGCAGGGTCCGGTGAAATGCAACTAACAGCTTCAAGGGATTCGTGAGAAGGACTGATCAGGATGATGAGAGGAAGGCCCTACTCGGCTAATCGGTTCAAAGGGCAAAGAGACATTTTCGTAGAGAAAACTTCATCACTGCATTAACCTGGCGAACAAATGCAAGGGGATTGCCAGAAACTCCTAATGTCACTGGTCCCAGTGGCACTTACGAGTGCAGTTTTCGTTCGTCACTAACAAATGAAAGCGTCGTTGTCGACGTACGGCAGAGAACATTCGGACAAAAGCCGACAATTATGGATCTTATATGAACGATCAAGCTGAGTTTAAATGAGGTGGTATAGAAATGGGAGAACAAAATGAGCCAAAGCAAAGAGACAAACTTTACGGCAACTATTTTCTTCAATTTGGGAACAGATATTAGTGTACAGTTCATTGTCATGAGAGCGGGTGCGATAAGAAAGATATGGTTCATTTTCCAACAAATTGACTTCTATAGAAAATAAAAAGGTTTTTTGCAAATGCGACAAACGGAAAATTAGACTTCCTTTCAATGTCTCTAATTTCGAGCAGTCAGAAATACTTAGGAGGATCTACGGGAATGCAAGGAACACTTTTGTGCACGAAATTCAAGCAACTGACAAACTATTCGATCGCTTGCTGACGCAACTGTTCATCTAATCGCACATTCATTCATTGGAGGCAATTAAGAGCTCAACAGAAACGTTAGGCGCGCCATTTGATGCTCTGAGGCGACCCAACAAAAAACAGACCAACTCATATTTCGATCACCATTCCTTACCAAAGGTTACTGACAACAAGTCTGTAGCCTTAAGTACAAGAGAATGACGACATTCGCCATACAAGCACTTTTTTAAAATACAATTATCTACATAAATTATGACATGGGGCTGAAACGTTTCTATACTACTGCGCCGCATTTGTTCAAAAACGTGTGCTATATTATACTACATTGATATTCAGTTATATTATTTACTGCATTACACATCTATGCGTTGAAAAATACCAAGCACGCAGAGCCATACTACTGTATAACAGTAGAGCGACCAAAGCGAAACACTGCATTCTCCCCTCCACCTTCTCTACTTCCTGTTCGGGCTACGTTCTTTATCATCACCAATCTCCGGAAAGAGATAGAGAAGTCAGGTTGGGGAGAAGAATGCGGCTTCCTCACCAATGTCACAACAAGGTTGAGAATCATCCAGTAGTTTGCAAAATGTCGCAGGGTAGTATCGAAGAGCAGAGCCATACTACTGTATAACAGTAGAGCGACCAAAGCGAAACACTGCATTCTCCCCTCCACCTTCTCTACTTCCTGTTCGGGCTACGTTCTTTATCATCACCAATCTCCGGAAAGAGATAGAGAAGTCAGGTTGGGGAGAAGAATGCGGCTTCCTCACCAATGTCACAACAAGGTTGAGAATCATCCAGTAGTTTGCAAAATGTCGCAGGGTAGTATCGAAGACAAAAATTGCCGCGCAAATCAACCGCATATTGAAACAGAGCTGATAAAAAAGATAAGGACTGATTGGAAAGTTAGAACCACTCAACGTGAATAGCGTTTCGCAGCTTAACACAAGACGATAACGGTGATCGGTTGCTCGCAATATTTACAGAAGTCAATTATATTGTAGCGCATTTTCTTTGCAAAATCTGGTTCGTACTATGACAAGAAAATCGTTTTGAGAGGTAATCACTGTTTAAAACATAACTAGATTATCACTCGCAATTTATGAGAATTGTTGTGAGTGTTAGTTTTTCGGCTGGAACTATCTGATAACATCCATCCATTTATCTCCTTAATTGGACAATAGCCCGAGAATCCAGAAATTGACGGATCCATTTTGTGCTGTTAGGTTAGCGCTCATTCACCATGCGCTATTGAAATAAGTGAAAGGCACAACAAACGAAATATTAATGAACCAGCAAATGCAAAGCCGCGAAGATTTACCGAACCGCTACGCGGTCAAAAAATGGGAACAACCGCGGTTACGACAAGAGGCGAAAACGACTCGTTCGGACGTAAACGGACATCAGCCAACAGCGGATGTGCACACTGCTCATGCAATCGGAATCAACACTGGGTAATAAATATGCACAACTTTCCATGAAATAAATTTGATTAAGTAGGAGTGGGAAAAAAGAAATGATTCAGACTTGAAAGAAAGGATAAGAGGAAATGATAAGGACTTGAAAGAAATGATAAATAGTAATGATGCAAAGGAAAGGATAAGAAATGATGTGATAAAAAAATCAAATGAACTTCGATCCCGCCAACCGTTTCATGCGCAGCTCCACGTAGTATAACCAAATGACAGTCTAAAGGTGACAGGTAAATCAATCTACGAAACAAGCATAAAATTTGTGGGCGGCAGCTACAATAAGCACACCTTTGCGTCGATGGCCTATCAGATTAGCTTTTAAAAAAATAATAATAAAAATGCTCATTTTACTAGCGACTAGTTGATCAGCTGTTGCTACAAGAGGAGTGAAAGTTTATGCCAGAGAGGGCCGGGCGACACGTTTAAACAAGTAAACTGCTGCATTCTTGCTCTTATCGGACGAAACGTCAAACGAACACAATACAATCACAAAACCAAAAAATACGTGAGAAGGCCATCTGCTAAAAAGTTTCTTTTTCCGAACAGTTGTGCCCTCAAGTTACCTCTACGGCTGTTACTTCAAGTTGAACACTTCATGTAACAGCAACGAAGAGCATACAATTTGAGGAAACAATTTCATCGAGATCTCATGAAACTTTTATTTTTATGTAATGAGCTCCTATTGTATCAGTAGGAAAAAAGCAAATGATCAATTACAGAAAAAGAAAGAACGAACTAGGAAAATGCAAATGAACGTGCTAAAAATAACTGCTGACCGGGAATACCGGGCTGATACTCCTTATTATTAGGTGCTGAATACTGAATGCAACAGTGAACAAGCAGCGGTAAAGAAAATTACTGCAGAAGGACTACTCTCTGCATTTGTTGAGATTAGAAAATCCAATCTGGCGATCAAGCAACGAGTTATACAGTGCCACTATGAAATAGTGTACAAGTTCAAGGAAACGAGTGTATGAGAAATAAGAGCAAAAGAGAACAGAAGTAGAGTATGAATGGTGCATATTTCGTACAGGCGGCCTTCTCGTCAAGATCGCGTATGAAAAATACAGCGTATGGTGGCAAATCAGTAGAATTATTATGTCATAGCGTAACTAATCCGAGACAAAAAACTGCAAATTTGCAAAATCATATAAATCGCCGCCGCGAAATGGATACCGCTTTTCGTCCGTTGCCGTCCACTTTGGTTTTCCCCTCCTCTTTTTATAGTCATTTTCTTCCTCTTATATAAGAGCGAGCTGCATGCGAATATCTGCGCATTTTCCTACTAAAGGAAAGAAAACACGCACTTACACGCGAGTGCATTTTTTTTCTTCGTATCTGATTTCCCCTTCATATGTGCCTGCACATCCGAAAGATAGGGCAAACACTTTCCGCACTGCGAAAGCACGGTTTAATATAATAACATTATAATCAGACCAGACCAAGACGTACGGTACTTCATCCGGCATGAGTAAAGCTCGAACGATCAGACGGAGCGGTCGGTAATTTATCGAAAGTTAGTAGTGTACACAGGACTGACACTTGCTAGGCATCGGAGAAATTCGAATGATTTTGTCGAATCGACCTTGTTGCACCGTCGAAAAATGAAATATTGCAGTTTAGGGAGGTGGGGGGAAGGGAGGGAAGCTCATGACACGACGAATTTCGATTTGCATTTTTACCTTTGTTTTAAACCGTTCTCTGAACATGAGACAGAAATGAAATTCACGCGATCGCGAGGACGGAAATACCTCCTCGGAATGAACAGCCATATTCAAGTAGGAGCGCCGAAGTAATGAGGAAAAACAAAAATGACTCCAATGCATTCCAGTTACTTCTTTATCAGCAAAAACAATTGTCATATGCCCATTAAACGTACACAGTACACCGTGCGCTGTTTAGATGGGAAGGCACTGTATTTCCGTTCCCTGAGACTTTCTGACAAACGAAACTGCAATAATCAGAGCTAAACCGTATCATTAGCACTCCAGTCATAAGTAACGCAAAAGAAAGGATGCGCGTGCAGCAACTTACTGTTTCCGCACTGCTTCCCTCCGCCTACGTAAAATGGTGGGCATATGCGCTCCAGTCTTTGTTCTTTTTTATCGTTTGTTTTGTCACGAAATTCTATGCGAAAGTAACCAATGAAAAATAAACAATCAAAATTTTGTGAAGCATATGCTTATCATTTGACGTATGCCGAACTCACTATTGTACAATGCATACTTCGAACAGAATGTTATCCGTCCAGTCACCGCTGAACTTCTTTTCCTGTTTCTAAGAGTCGTTTAAAGACTCGACGCAATCATCGTTCGGTTTTTCCAAAACGATTTAGCCACCAATATAGAGCTGAGGAAACGATAAACGACGCAGCGCTGCAAAAAGATTGGCTTTGAGGTGGTATCTCTAGTTTTATTTTGCACATACATTAGCTTTGAGGTGGTAAGGAAAGAAAAAATACACGCTGCACAGGTGGCGCTGCTTCAGTTCCGCCCAGAGAAATGTCGGTCTCTTAACCCTCCTAGATCGACAAAAGTACTCAGCAACGAAAATGTTGTGACATTGAAGTGTCACGTCTAGACAATATGGTTATTAAATTGGTCTAGCGTTCCTAAAAAACCGAAAAGCATGCATGCGATGGAAGTTTGTTCGAGTCGGCAATCACAGGACAATGCGCTTACAAGATCAGTTGAAGTTTCACATACCTAAAGAAAAAGAAATAAGTAAAATTCAGACCGGAAACAAGTTGACCTTTTCCCACGATAGTTCATGAAACGGTCCAACATAGTTTCCCCAGTTTTCTTCAAGTTTCCTAGCGAATCAACAATTGGCCTAGGGGATAATGAATGGTTGCATGGCTCAGTGATATATAGGGAAAGGATGAAATGGGTAGATGAGGACGATTTTTCTCTCTTGAAAGATTATGATGCATTTGAGCGCAAAATTTTGAAGGTGATTGGCTAATGTCACTGATAAAAATGCGTTTAATGCGTAATTACGCTGGAAGCATAATTTTCTGATTTTACTCATCGAAATATTCCTTCAGTTGGTTGCAGTATGGATTAATGCAACTCTGTTAAGGTCTCCCTTCCCCTATTCGCCAATCCCATCTTCTCTCCATTCTTCGACAGGTCAGTAATTCAACCACACTTCATTTTTTATATCAAGAAATACCCTTTCTCTTGAAAAGAATGTTCAAGCAAGCCCACTGTCTGAATGAAGTGTTTAGAAA
>JPKZ01001436.1:121220-138110 GCA_000803305.1 Toxocara canis | reverse complement strand
TTGCAAATGGTACCGAAAATTATGCGCAGTAAATATTGGGGGAAGCTTACCGACTATTATATTCACCGAGCGGCATGAATTGTTTTCCGAATGAATAAAAGAAACGATGGTGACGGTAGGGGAGGGAGAGTGGTGAGAGAACTGGAATGAATGCTTACGCGGATTAACACGGACGTTCGACACCAAAACATCGGAGAAGAATTCATTTTGAATTCACAATTACTATCGATCATTGCATAAGGCTATTTACAACTAGGTGAAATGTTTAGTTCAATTCTACAATCGTCCGCTACTCTAACCGGGCGTGTCTGCCCTTCCAATTGTAACTATTCAAGGTTTGAAAGGCGAATATCTCCAGAACTAATTACCGGAAATAATAGGGAAGTGCCGGTATGTACACATTTCCTAAACTCAAAACGATTTAAATTGTTTGAACTACTGGAAATTTGTGACAAAAACTTAAATCCCTGTTAAGGAATGACTTCCATTCTAAGCTCGATGTTGGCAGTTGTTTTTTTTTTTTTGTATTTCTTGGCTTTTGAATTTCGAAATGCCCACCAACTTTTTTCCTTGATGCGATTAAGCGGAGGACTTCCGTCACCATTTGTATACCTCGTTGAACCGTTACTCATCGACATTGTATATAGCTTTTATTTCCTGCTATTGTGAGAAAAAGCAAACCGTTAAGCATCAGCAAAAAATACGAAAGGCAAGTGAACCGGAAGGAACTAAGGGCAGAAGCGAATCGGGAAGTAAGGCGAGTATTAGGAGCTCGAGATGTGGGCAAAGATGAACCAAGGATAAGAGGTAAGGTAAACGACTTAAGTGTATGACGCGTCGTCGTGTACGTAAGCCTTCCACGTTTCCAGTTTTGTTATAAATGTTTGGGAAAGGACGAGTGCATGAGCTTATGATAATGCCATATGAGCTGGAAAATTGACTGCGCAGGAACAAACACATTGCACACTTGCATGCGTTGACATGCGTGCATAGCCGTACAGACCAAACAGCAGACTTCTATTGGGGTAAAGCTATTAATTGGTGTTTTTGATCTTCGTTGAAGATGCGCGCTGCTCATTTGCCCACGTGTTTCGCACTTGTAAGGCGCATCTTACGCTTTTGAAATTTTTCGAACGCAGTAGAACGTTTGGTTTCTAGGTAACTATTGTTGATTTTGAAGCGACCGGGTGAAACCACTAGATCGTTCAAAATCATGCAACTAGCGATCGTCTTATTTGCAACGATCCAGTTCAGAATCTGGAGAGCCGTTACGCGAAAGCAGAGAGAGAAGAGAGCATAGAAACGTTTCTCTGAAAAGGAATGATGCATTGCTGACTATATGATCGAGCCTGTTGTCGGTGAATCATGAACGAATCGTGTGAGCGCAACAGCACGCTAAAGACCAAGGGAATTGAAAAGTAAATAAAAGCACATTTATCGCACATGTGCATTCGTTTTCTTCCCGATCTCCGAGTTTTCCCATCATGAAATATGGCTTATTGAGAGCAAATGGATAAAAAGTCATGAATGAGCCGGCAGAGTGATTATGAAAATAAAAGGGTTTTGCACATGAGGTGTAGAAGGCAGCCGGTTGGAAAATGCCAGACACACCGTGGATGGACACACGTACTTGATTCGCTATTCGCCTTCACTGGATTTTTCTCAACTAAGCTGCTTCTAACAGCATTGAATCCTGATATGTTAAAAAGGGTGAGATGTTAAAAAGCCTATAAAATGTGACGTGCAAAATAACTTAACAGATTATTCTTTTGGATTGTTTGCACGACTGATATTCCCAAAATTGACGCGATCCGGTTAATGTGAGTGAAGTAAATTCTAACGCCCGTCCATATAAGACCTTACGCATTGCGTTCATGAGAGCTAAATGACGAGTACAGCCGATAAACGTTTGAGTAGCTATTTATATTTCACATCTCTTCTACTTTTTTAAAGGAAATGTTAAGTTTTGTAAAGATATGCATAACAAATACGGAACACGGGTAAAATTTCTGCTACCGTTTCCAGTTCTTTTAGCACCACGGCACAATATTCGTGGCACCTGTCAAATGAAAGGCACCACATGAGAAAGGGCTCACTAACGTTCGAAGGGCAACTGGACGACAGTAGCGTGCAGGTGTTGGCTGACGAAACCTACCAGAATGAATGCCACGCACACCGGCGGTATCGCCCAGTCGTCGTCACGCTGCAATGCCGAGCAAAAATCCCATCACTAATTCCTTCCTCCATGCCTAAGCACACGCCAGACTGATGGTTGTCTACTGGCAATACATCACAGCGATTGAGATGATTAATAGACAGGTTATGGAGTACAAGAAGCATGTGGAAATTGCTTTTTGAGATGGACAGTCCACCCGTAACAGCAGTCATTCAATCCGTCTCCGCCGAATGACCTGTCAATAGCACTGTTCAAGCGAGCACTCTAAAGTGCTCTTATGCATATCCTGAAAGGCCTCCTAGCAAGCCTTTCCAAAACAAAGAATAATATTTATCATAGGGTCAGCTGTTTAGAAGACTAACGACTTAGCATACTCTCATAGCACAATTATAGGCGTCTATTAGAAATGGCTCACAACGATGTGTTGGATACTTTACAGTTAGTCGAAAATCATTCCAGTAACTCATTTGGCAAGCAACAAGAATGATTTTTCAGTTGTTGATGTCAGACAATAAAATAGGATATTCTTATGCGTTTTTTGGGAATGCCATATTCGCTAAAATGGGAAGCAACATACTGATATACTGAGCAATTGGTATGCCTTCATTTTGTGAGGAATTTGGAAAAATTTCCAGACTAAGCCTTCGCATGAATTCGACCATACTGGAATCTATTTAACGAAACAACAATACCGCTGATAAAAGTTAGAGAAATCTAAAAATCTAATTTCTAAATGAAATCAGCAAATCTTTGTTTTATTCAATTCTTAATGTTCGAAAAGCTACTTTCTGCAAAAGATCTGGGATATCGTCTACTGAAGAAATTTGAAAGGTTTCTGTTTTGTGAAAGTTGACGCTTGCATTTGCTATACCAAATTGAATTCTGATAGTAATCAGTAATGTTTCTTGAAATCTGTGGATAATGGATATCATTACTGAAGCAGCAAATAAGTTAAATTAGAAACAATTAGCGTGAATGGAGATGTTGATCGAATGCTGCGACCTATCGTTTTTGGGCTATAATACCATAACAATTATATTTGCATGCAGAATAGCGCATCCGATTGTGTTGCTGCTGACTGAAACAGTTGATGAAGTTGTCTAATATCGGGTGAAAACAGGATGAATGTAAACGCTTTAGAGTACTACATTGATTGACGCCTGATGAAGCCGAAATAATACATGAATGTGGAGGTTGCTGTATTTTATGCAGAAAAGCACAGTTTGTCACATGCAATCTATAAGGTGCCAAAGATACGTCTGAAACAAAGATTGTTTTGGTCTAAAATCTAAGGGAAACGGAAAAGCTCGCAATTATCGTGCGCCAAAAAGCGAAGGAGATTGGACTGTAGAAAATGAGGGCAAAAAGCGACTCGCAACCGCAGAAGTGCCATAATTGAATAAGAAATCTGCCAAAAGACGTCAGCCACGGAACGATGAATAACAAATGAACCTGCCACTTATAAAACCAACCACAAATAGCTGGTATTTAGGTTATTTGCCAAGAAAATTAAGTAAACCTCATGTTCATATCGAATTCATCAGCCGCAGTGATAACTGCAGAAGAAATCTTTAACGATATTAACGTGGTGAGAATTCTGTGCCGCAGACGCAGCGAGGAACGAGCATTGCGCAAAAACACGCGCAATTTTTAGACAGCCAAAAAATGTAGAATGTGAATCAACTAGAAGCTCGTTTTTCTTTTCATTAATAACAGCAACAATAATTGAAAGCCGTGACCTAAAAATTCGTCTATGAGGCAAAATGAGCACACCAGTTAGAAGAAGAATGTTGGTTTTTGTGCGCTTCACCAAGAAATACAAAGTCTCATGCCAACCAACAAAGTGTATCACCGCCGTTTGCATACAGGCGTTCTGTAAAACAAAGCTGCATAATGTTTACTTAGCACAGCTAAGGCCTTACAGTTCTCAATACCCGTGACCTGGCTAATTTGGTTATATATATATATATTTCTTTTCATTACACAATTACTTACGAGAGGATGCTATCAGTAGCTCTCCTTTCGGCTTGCATATATATATATACACATACATATATATATAAATAAATAAATATATATATACATATATATATGTATATATATATATATTTATTTATTTGCGTATATATTTGCGTATATTTGCGTATGCGCATATACTTGCGTATATATATATATATATATACGCAAGCCGAAAGGAGAGCTACTGACAGCGTCCGCACGTAAATAGTTATGTACTGTTGTGAGAATACACAGTGCAGCTTTTGATGATCAGAAGCATCGGTATCTTGGTGAAAACATAATGTCGTCTGCCTAAATCATATTTATGAGTCCGGTACCTATTTTCCCAAAAACTCTTATGGAAGCCGTTTTCGGTTTGCTCACAGCCTGTTTCCAAATCAGGTTTTGCAGATCGTCGTGTATCAGCGAAAATTTTGTAGGTTAGGATTTTTGAGGCGAAGAAACCTCGAGTATGAAAACAAAACAAGAAAACGGTTTCCGGGTGGCTCGCCTGCGTTAAACGTACTGTAAACATTACACCTTTAAACGAGATTTTTTTCATTCCCTTTGACGTCTACCGGCTGTCGTGCCACCTGGACGTGATCGCGAAAAATCGAGAAGTTAGCCGACTATGTGCCACCCTCCGTCCCTACTCACTGGGAGAGAAATGAAAAGAGCTGCCTCGTGCATGGCAAGTATTTGCAATACATAAGTTCGCTGGCAAGATGCTAGGTTCTGCCACCATAGTTAATTACAACTCTCAGTGAATCAAAAATTCGAAGTACGCGTCTAGTGATTGAATACATACTTTGCGAAGTATGTATTTGATCACTGGTCCTACACACCAAGCTTCTCCTCCATGATTGCTACAAACGGTTAATCAGATTAATCCTGAGCGCATAGTTCTTCTCCTGAACATCTCTATGTAAGCAGGAAGCAGCAGAAAAACAAATCGGATTGCTGGGATTTTCGAATAGCAGCTTCAGTGAAAGAATGATCCGGAACGGACAACATTTGGTAAGCGCTATAAAGTATATTTTATTGGAGCCATCTGCCTACACTCAGCAGTAATACGCTACGCAGCGCAAACAGTCTCTAAGCTTTCCATAACGTTTTGGAAATAGGAACTTACCACCCTCTAGCGATGCATTATAGCTGCGGTTTGACGAAAGCTGAGCATTCAAAGGCGGGGAAAGGTTTGCTCAATGCATCCACAACATTAGCAAATGCTACTAGATATGACAGTGTGATAGAGATATTTGAAAATTTCAGGAATTTGTGAATGTAGAATTCAATCTTTTTTAAAAATTTTTACGAAATGATGAAAAGCATACAGCGATAGGCGTTAACAGCAAATTGTTCCTTTGACAAACAAGTAATTTGAACACAATGGTAGAAAGAATTTATCGTTTAACTGCCAGACAGCGAAACAGAGAAACGATTTGCTGATGCAAAATAACATTTAACTGTCATAAAATTATCAGAAGATGAAACGAAAAAAACCACTCTATTAATGTTTAGTCGCCGTGAAAAAGAATGCTATTTGTTCATTCAGTATTGTAGTACGTTTCGGCATGCCATTAGCATCGCGGGCTGAAACAGTTGGATTCATTATCCGTTCGATGGGGGATGTTCAACCAAAACCTGTGTAGAGAGCATCTGCGAAACGCACACATAAATTATTTGACCGTTTCACTCACCGAAACGCCAAAAAGCAAAAACGCTGGGTAAATTTGCAGTGAAAACAGCTGTCAATAAGCAATGAATCGAAATAATGAACCAATGAAAGCCTTGCGGCGAAATGAAGAAAAAGCAGTTATGAAGACAATGAATTAATCAACAAGGTAATCGTTAAGCCTCATTTTGTGTACTTTGTTTGTGTTCAACTAGGAATCAGCAGTTGTTTTTTTTTTTCATTTCGGTTACAAAGGAAGCCGAAAGCCTGTCGGGCGATTCGTAATCATTAAACAATCTTTCATATCCTACATACCAATTCATATCCTGCAAAACAATCCAATTCGTTCCACGGCCATTGCGAGCGAACCGTAGTTAGAATTTTAGCGTCTTAAGGGAATTTTGTCTTAGCATGCAGCATTCCTGCGCGAGAGGGTGAGAGGGGGAGGGCGTCCTCGTCGAAAAAAGCCTATGTTATAAACTTATAAACGAAACTACCCTCTATAGTTCCTCGGTAAAAGGAACAATAAGCAACAATTAGAACTCTCAGAAGATTTCGTGGTAGTTAGGCCCAAAGTAAGTTTCAGCTGTTGGAAACTCCTCACGCTTGATATCTCATATCGAAAGTGTGCATTGGAGAGAACACTTTAAGCAGGTGGGGTGGGTGGGCTAAAATGGTGATTTATTTATTGCTACTGGCGACTGATCGATGAATACGTCACAACGCTTGTAAATGCGAGCTGTGAAGGTGAAGCCTGTTGATGCAAAGAAAGCAGCCAGCCGGCTTATGCACGTTCGTCTGCTCACTTGCAACGAACCATTCAGTTCATACACCATCACACAAAGAATATGAAGCGTAATTACCGAGGACAACTTCTTATAAGTGGTGTTGATATCTGCAGCAATTTTTCGGGCCTAATGGCAGACGTGCCGTTTTGATACCGAACATTCTGTTTTGATAGTTCTCTTTCCTTAACAATTAGCAACTGTTGAATAGAAACGTATGGCTTTAACGGGCTGGAAAATAGTGCTTGCGAATAGGTTGTTGAACTTCAATGTAAACTCGCCTTTTTAACTAAGCCTCAAAAACAGCAACCGCATAGAAGTACTACGGATGAACTAACATGAATGCAAGAGTGTGCTGTATCGTACTCCAAATCTAAGAAGCTAAATAAGGAAGCTTGAAATGGCAAATCAGGACGCCAAGTTAAAATTAGAGGCGCTACAGCGTTTGTGAGCTACGGGCAACGGTTCATCAAAAACGCTGCATGATACGTTTGTCGGCGGAGATATAAACAAATCCCATCGAACTTCAATACAGAAAAACATCAAAACCGAAAACGATCTCTTTGAAGCGATGCCTTAGCGGAAGAGGGCTGAGCGACACATTTATTACGGAGCAAGGGGAACGGCGTACGTCTTGGTGCAGTAAGAAAACTGAAGACGGGGCAGAAAGCTGAGTCGAACTAGGGGCATTTATGACAAGACGCTTTTTCAACCATGTGCACAGACACATTATTTTTATAGTCGGCTAGTAGATCATAACATATGGATGATGCAAACGCTTCTGAATGAGGGATCCGATTGTCTAGTCAGTGATGGGCGTCGCAGAAAGCTTACTGGATGTACTAAGACGTTGTAAATCAATCCGATGTTGATTAATGAATATGACATGAAGATGGCTGACATTACAGTAACTCATAATCATTGCCCCTCTTAATACTCTCACAGTTATTATCGTTCCTGTATTTAAAAATGAAAGCCAGAAATTAAAATTGGAAGGAGTGTGGGGGTAGTGAAGAGAAAGAATGTATCATTGCAGTGTTTGCGTTGATGTGCCTTACAGATGTATCCGACGAAGTGAGACACGAGTTGAAAAATGCCTGCAGGCGTTGGTTAGAGAAGCGAACTTGTTGAGCAAAGAGCAAAGCTATTAAGGCAGTCTTCAGGCTCTTCTGCAGTTTTGCAGCAACCTCAAGCGCGAGAGAACAACATATTGTGCACAGCATTGCGGTGTGCTGTGCAGCAAGAGAACGTCAGAGGAACACCAACGCAAAACACTAGCTGCTAATAAAAGCGACCGGTGCACTACACCTCCGACTGCCTTGCTCACAATACATGCATTAAAAAAAAGCAATTCATATTTCAATGCGTGCAGACGAAAAATTTGATGCTAAGTTGAAGATGCCAATTTATTTAGTGTTATCACTTTTGCGTGTAATGTGAGGAAAGCCAAAAAAGAATATATGATATATGTATACATATATACATATATATATATATATATATATGTACATATATACATATACATATATATATGCATATATTTATACAGGTGAAACCGAGGTTCCTTGAAAGCAATAAAATCAACATCAAGATGATTCTACGGTCCCTACACCTTTCTTAGCTGTGAACAACCCCCTAACCCCCGAAACGGGAAGGAGCAAGGAGGAGGAGGGTGAACGAGGGTTTTTTTTTTGTCGTTCAACTCCGATCGCCTTAAAGCCAGTGAGGTGGGTGAGGATTGGGCTTTTCGCTGTGGTGTCTGCGCAATTCAAAGGCGCTTCTGAATCTTGATTAGGCTAATAATACTTTCAGATCCACGGAGAGATGAGAGGCTTGGTGTTCTTGAGTGGAATTCGTGTTCGATGGAACCAACAGGCTGACAAAGCGAATAATGTAAAACCTCGCAAATAAGCTGTGGTCTTTTACATAACAGAACACACTCGAACCATACGTTCTCGGCGACAAAGCTCCATTTTATAATCCTGAGCCGCTTAGGATTAAGCCTCTTTTTTGGTGTGTCTTTCAGAGGTACTAGAATTTATATACCATCTTCTAGGCAACTACCCTGGAACATATGCACCCTCAGAGATTCAGCCATTCTCCGGAAGTTGGTCAACAAATATGCTTCTTTTTAAAAGTGCAAAGATTTAGGAGCCCCCTCGACAAATCGCCTTTTTTCAATTTCGCGAACACTGCTGCCGCTGGAACATAGTTCCAAGATTTTAAAAGAAATGCATAATTCAATTTTTTTCCGACGAAAATTTTCGGACGACTGGGCGCACTGTCCTGTATAGATTTTGAAGCATGGGAGAGGGGGGTGGGAACTTCCTAGCCTGAACGAGCAGCTGTGATTTGTAGAGATCAGGGAGGAAGAGTGGGATGATAAAAGAGAATTATCTTTGTATATATATATATATATATATATGTGTATATACAAAGTTAAACTCTCACCACTGAAGAAGGAAATAGTGTTTCAATTTACAACTTCACATTGAAAAACCAACCACCTTCTTTATAGGCTCGATTAAACTTCAAAAATTTTTTTTTCAAAATTCGTATAACAAGCGGAAACTAACGGAGCCAATCTAAACAGCTCATAGCCACTGATTGTCATCAGTCTAATTATCAAAATAAGAAATATTAGGGATGACTTACATATAAAGAGCTGAGACAAACATTAATCAACATTTATAATCACATTACGCGTCCAGCAAAATCTTTTCCTGTGATGCGGATGCATAGATCAATTTTGCAAACTCTTCCCTGCAGTTAAACAACCATTCGGTAAAACTCAACGAAAGCGTTGAAAAGACAAGCGCATATTCGATGATGCGAAGAAAGGAAGTTATTCTTTGATAACAGCGAGATTAGCCACCAACGAAAGAGCTGGCTCAACGGTCCAAGTGGGGAAGACGAATGAGATGCTCCGTTGCAAACACTGCATACAAGAGCGTTGGCTGCAGTCAGTTGAGGTGGTGTAACAGAATGAGAAGCTAACGGTTGAACGTGTTGATGCGTAATGGATAGCAACAGACACTTTCGCCAACGCAAGAGTTTCGAGTCGTTCTGATGCCGTCTTTTCGCACGTTCACTAGTGCTACTCATCACAATCACTTGGATTACCCTTATCTTCCAGTGGTTTGTGTTGGTGCTGTGGCGGGAGAGATCATGCAACAACCTGAACCCAAGAAAGCGTGCAGAAGAAACACTGAAGGGAATATATGCGGTAAACGAAAAGTTGAAGATAACTGAGAATCCTAAGCCGGAGCTTCTGCTCTTTCGCATCCATACTATATACATGAGGTTACAATATACTGGATGGTGGAAGTGGCTGATAGAATGTATGAAAATGAGAAGGCTGCCAAGAAAACTGCGGGCAAGCGGCTTCTACATGAACACTTTTGTTAGCTAATTGCTTGATGATTCATTTGTTTATAGCAAACTGCCCACATAAGAAAAACTGTCTAAAGACGAAATGAACACTTCGTTGGAAGTCGGTAATAACTTTTAATTCTCTGATATGCTCGCAACTTATAACGTCCTTGAAACAGGTCCTAACAGGTAATTGCAGTACACGAATCTTAGGATTAAGCAAAACAAAAGAAAAGCTTTTGAAGCTAAAAAAGCAGAAATTGATAGTTTTGCTAACAAATAGTTTTGAAAAAATCACCAGAACTTTTTGGTCATCTTTATCACATATAGCTTAGAAAAACTTCATGGAGAACGGCTAGAATCAGTAACTCCATGCAATATCTAATAAGAATGATGGCTATGCACGTTATGAGCTCAATATTGCAAAAATGCGACAAATCTTTCGATGAAGCGTACAAGCGCAAAGAGGATAAACTTGTTGAAAATGCAAACTTCTCTTCCACCAATCACTTAGCTAATTTCTTAATAATGAAGATCCGACCATTCATTTTTTTTTGCAAAAATTAAAAAATATCTCATTCATTATTCAATAAGCACCTTATCTGCGATTATGCTCGCAGACTTTTCTTCAGATGCTTTGCTATTTCTATCTCTTAAATGTTCAGTAACTTCCAGCATAGGTAATAAATGCTCTCAAAATCAATCAGGAATATTGTCTGGGCTTTTTGGACGAGATTATTATTGTTGAGGGCTACAAGTTGTTAAATATTTGTTAAACCATAGGCCATAGTAAATCGAAAAATGTGAGATGCGCACCACAGGTTCATGAAAGCGCGCTCTATGGTAATCGTTCGCGTAAAGCGTGTGTGTGCATAGCTGTACGGCAAACGTCTCATTTTTCCCACTTGCTACAGTTAGAGTGTTGACTGCACATAAATCATCCATTAAGAAACATTTGAAGCGTCCATTACGAATCGTCTCATGACCGATGTTTCAGCTGGTCGCCAGCATATGTAGTGCAACCGAACAGAAACATAAAAATGATCCAACGTGAGGACGGTTCGGCTAAACTGACAAGTAAATATAAGCATTGCATTCAATGGGAATCAAAATAAATTAAATTTTGCAAAAGCCCATAGAGATCACGAAATCGTTGAAAGATAAATGAAATGCTTATGAAGCGAAAAGTGAACAAGTTGTACAAGATATGAATGCTTGTCGCAAAGGAACGTGATGGTAAGCTTAGCATACAGGATGGTAGCAAGATGACATATTTGTTTGATGAACACTTCAATACAAGCACGCTACGCGCAACACAAAACTTCAGCATGAACACCGATCTTTACATGTCGAATAGGACAACAGCACAGTCAATATGCATATGGCTTTCAAAGCAGCCGGAAATCCAACAAGTTGTAAAGAACGCTCATATTTAGTATGCATATGTGAAACCGAATCATGGACATCATTTTCCCCGAAATTTTCGGACACTTTTACCATTCATTATTTTTAGACGAGACTTCTTGGTTACAAATTAATGTTCAATTTTAGCGAATCACACTCTCTCCAGACCCATATTTTGAGGGCCATGCCTTTTTTTCATCAAACATATCCTGATCTACGGAAATAAATAACTCCCAAAAATGTTAGGTTCCGACGATGTTCACAAGTGCGCGGAATGACAAAAAAAACCGAAAATAGTTTTTTCGGACTATTACTCCTCATTAAGCATCTAAATATCTGCTCTTCTCCAGCTATTGCCGACATTACCGCCAAAGTTGTTAAATCGTCGATATGTACTCGTGAATGTTTGTTCTGATTCTGACGTTTTTGTACTTCCCTATTCACCCATTTTCCATTTTATCATCTCTCATAGTCCGGAACGTTTTGGAGTCAGTGGTTAGCAGATGTTTATATGAGTTGGAATGACTCCTTAGATGGAACGAAAAATGCGCAACTGCGTTACACAATGCTTTAAACATTATCAGAAATCGCAATCGACAGAAAACGACTAACAGGCAAAAACGCTGCTGGCTTGGAGAAGTCGATGAGAGATGTTCTGCCTCGACGCGTTAAAAGAGATCTCACTGTGTTCAGAACAAAACGAAATTCAAAATGTTGCATCAAAAATTGCAAGTGGAACTCTTGGAACAGATTGAAACTGATAAGTGGAACTGCTGAAATTAAAGCAAGCTGAGCTGTTCAGAAAGTGACAGTGGATTCGATTAGGTTTTGAGCACCATTGGCGCCAGCTAAACGTTTAAGACGAGGGGAGAAATTTATTCACCAGCTAATATTTCGTTATAAAATTCAATATCAATTTTAATAATTAGTAATAAGTTAGACAATTAATAATAAGTAAGTGATTAAAGAAACTCAACAAATAATCAGAAAAACTATTCATTACTTCAGTAATTAGCAATGATTATCCAGTAATTACCGACCAAGGAATCCATAATTAGAGCTTCTCACAGATTAAGCTGAAATTTAAAGGTAGCCATAATTACGACTTTTTGAGTTCAAATATCTACAAGCATATACTCTAAATTTAACGTCAAACATTTGATTTATAACTATAACGGTGAGCAAAACCTGATTCTGCTTGCGCTATCTGAACAACAATAGCATAAATACCACGGGTCAAAGAAAAATCAAACACGTCTTCAAGCCGGGGGGAAGGGGGGAGGAGGGATGGGTAGTGGATCAAATTTAGACAAAACAGCTTTCTATGAGGCGATAAAGTTCGTTGACGTCAGAGCAGGCCGTCGGCCCGTATTCCAATTAAATTTCCTCTCCTTTTTTCGTCCAGCTCAATTTGAACGCCCTAAGCACAGTTTCTCGATTATGTTCACAGCATGACAACTGATCCATCATTTGTGCTTGGTAATGAGCTTATTTCCAAAGCGATGGAGCCTTGTCTCATGAAAATCAGCCAAATGGGGAGCTCAACCGCAACAGAAGTGAATGGAAAAAGAAAACAATGACATAACATTGATAGTTTTGCCAAAGGAACGACATAGGAAACAGTGCAACGAATAGTGGCATCGGTTATTCTACGCTCGCTTCTTCTGTCTTTGACTGATAATGACCACTTTTCGTTTTCTTCACCTAGCCTGTATATCATAGTAGTAGCGATCCCGGTAGCATTTCTTCTTTCACCCTGGCATTCCCTGCACTTTGATGAACAATGCATTGCACTTTAGCAACCAGTAAACTATGACTGCAATTGCAGGAAGTGTGCCCAACGTTTGACTGCCCTTCACAAAATTACACTGACATTTACTGACGCGGTACAAATGAGCACTTTAAGTAGTTCATTTGCTAGTTTTGTTGTTCGTTCGGTTTTTGGATTTTTCGAAGAAGCAGATAAGCAATGCAAAAGCTGTTTTAAGTCATAGTTCTTAGCATATATACTGTTACAAGAGTGATGTCTTGACGCTTTAACTGATGCTGTCGCCAAATATGTGACTCGTGACATCTGCGTGCCGTGACGATGGATATAACATTTACCAATGGAATCATGTACTAATATTTCAGGAATAATGCGTTCGATCTTTCGCGGAATATCGTCTTGTGCATGCCTTTGAACTGGGACATGTTTAACTTTTCAGACGCTTACTTCACTGCTGTAAAAATTCGAATAAACGCCTTTCAGCGGAGACTCTGCTTCGATATGGCCTCGCTTCACATCCTCAAAATGAAAGCATTGAAGCCCCTCAGCTTCTTTTAAATTTCAAACCTTTTGCTTCCATAAACTCTATAAATTTTTTTCGCATCTTTTGCAAATATTATGCTCCCTATATTGCTGCAACCATCCACGAACACTTATGCAAGCCCTGAGAACGCTCATTAGCATGAACTGGGAACATTTCAATTTTTTGCATAAGTGAAACTGCGTAGACAACTGCTCGATTACAAACGAGGCAAAGGACTATCTGTTAGTGATTATCTCAAATATTCGTTTTAGGTGTAAGAACAGTCACTTTAATTGTGATTTGGTTTCTCTCGCCCATCCATTAGAAATCGTCTGACAATCTCACAAGGCAGATATGTGTGATAACGCCAGAAGGGTTAAAAAAACAGATAGCAGCTATAAGGATATGTGATATATAGTAAAGAAGTACTGAAGTACTGTAATCCCGTCTTTGGCATGATAGGCAAGCGATATGTGCTTGTGGTAAACTCAGGAATTGCTTGGACACCTAAGACCACTAATTCATTCAACACCATTCAAAAGTTTTGGTTTGTGCCGCTTTTCTTCCTAGCTCTCAGCTTTCCAGAGGAAACCATTATGGTATGGATTCAGGACATTGGTTGGCCGGCCGAAGTTTAAAGCACCAACGCAGCAACCGAAACCTATTGAAATTTTCAACTTTCTGTAAAAGGCAGTGCTCTCCTTTCGAGAACTATTGTCGTGCTCCGCTCTTCAAGCAAATGAAAAGACGATGCCATATGAGATAGTTCTGCATAAATAAACTCGACGATTCGCATGCCATTGCAGTGAAACTGCCGTTCACAGAAGGTGCGGTCACAGCGACCGGCGGATTGCGACTGCATCGACAAAAAAGGGCCGATAAGAGGGTACCCAGGTTTGTAAATGTTTAGACGGGAGTTTCAAACGAATTTTAAAATATCTGTAAATAGACATACGTTTATAAACTTCCATACATACATGTGTATGAAAATATTTATTTATAAATATGCGTAAATATGTATAATGTGTAATAAATGTATGAAGTTAGTGTACTACGTTTAATATGCATAAAAATATGTTTAAAAATATACATAAAAAATATGGATAAAAAATGTTTGTGAATGGAAAGATGAGCGGTCGATCAGAAGGCAGATCATGTACACTAAAACAAAGGAATCCAAATACTGAAGTCTGAACAAATCGGCAGTATTGTTTTATTAGCTGTCTATTCTTATGGTTTCGAAATAGCGAAAACGAACGAAATCAATAGATTCTGAATGAGGGAGCGAATTGACGGAAATTAGGCGTCGTGCAGACAGGTGGTGCGTATCATAAAAAATGAATTGACGTGTTCACAGAAAAAATGAAAGGCGAATCCTCAGTCTGAGTGCCTCAGGTATTTGTTTATGCAATGCCGTTGAACAAACGAAGTAGTAACCTACGCGAAACTTTTCGCATGACATAGGGTATTGTTCTCAAAGCATTTACAAATTCAAACTAAATGAACAATTATTATAGTTATCTAAATGTTTCATGTTGGAATTACTTCAACGAATTTCACTGAGCGAACTGAAAAAAAGAAAACCTGGAAAGCGAAAACTGTATGAAACACACATTCCTATAAAAACCAAAGAATGGTATTAGGAAAATTTAATTAATTATCCTGGTGAAAGATTTTGTTTGCGAAAAACCAAAAGTTTCAGTGAATGAGAATGTGGGCAGACTGCTCAGAGCGCAAAATTGCTCTTGGTGATCGTTTTTATTGAAGTTTTTTTCAATTACGATCTGATCCGGTAAAAAGAACGAACTGTAATATAGGGAAGTCGCAAAATGACGATTTTTTTGCGTAGCTATTAATAAAGAAGTTTCTACAATATGGTTATTTCATATGCATGACGAATCCTAATTGAAATTTGTTTTCAGAACACCTCAAACTGTTTTTTTCCATTAAACTGGAAGAGGAAAAATCACCTATGTAGCCATCGCCCAAAGCGTAATAAATATTCACAAGAACAAACATCCAGAAAAAGAAACAGAGTTCATGCCACAATTCCCCTCATAAANNNNGGAGGGGGAGGGATGGGAGATGAGGGAGGGTGTTCGAAAAATCATGAAAGGATTTTAGCTTTTCGTTCATCGCAGAATATTCCCACGTTAAAAAAAGCTCGTTGTTAATTGTGCGCCAAGTCATTCTCACATATACTCTACCGATGGAGAAGTTTCTCGGTCCATCTCCGTCACAGTCCAGAAGTTTGGGAGAAGAATCGATCGGCTCAAGTCATTTTAAGGTTTTTCATCTATCCGATACACATTGTTAGAAACGCGCGATAGCAATTGTGAGATGACTGTATAAGAAAAAGAATAAGTACGCTATAACTGTCAGTCCTAAACGCGCTGCACTCTGCTATCGAATCCAAATGTATGACGATATGAAACAAGCGCAGGCGAAAACGGCTCTTTACTGCAACTGTCTTCGTTCCAAGCACACATTGACTTGGTCAGTGCTCAGCATTGCGGTCGAGTTCCTGATCGGAAGAGGGTCCTGCAAATTTTTTAACTGTTAAGTTGTTGAATTTAGAAATCGATGCAGAGACAGTGGATGTACTGCAACAATTCCACCAGGTTGAAGGCTGTCATGAACCGACACGAATAACTTCGCATAGCGTGTGGTGCAAGTTTTGAAGGAGCTCGTCCAGCGGAAACGTGCAAAACAATAATTGTTCAAAGAATGCACGTCAAACACTAAAATTTTTACCTCCGAAGTGGGTCCAAGAGCAAGTTTAAAACGAAGAAGAAGCCTCGCAATAGTAGCCTTATATTCCATTGCGGCAAAACGTGCTCCAATACAGCTTCTGGGTCCTGCACCAAACGGCAACCACGCCATTGGATGATAGTCCTTCCTCTTATAGAATCTAGAATCCAGTGGATTTTTTAAAGCAATGGATGCTAATATTGGAATTAGCAACGTTCACTGAGCAATACCCCCTCCCTACTACTCCCACGGGATTATCCTGTCAAGATTTTTTCATTGATGCTTTTTTTTCATAGCATGGGGAGCGGGAAATTGATCGTACGCCATCAAATTTGATTCCTCAAATTGCATTTTCAGTGCGTAAGCTACCATTATAAATCTCTTTGTCCGTACTCGAGGCTAGTCCTGCTGAACACCGGGAAGGCTTTGGAGAGGGTA
>JPKZ01001436.1:45460-112180 GCA_000803305.1 Toxocara canis | reverse complement strand
TGTCGATGATACATAAATAGCGGCTCGACCCATAGTAACATGCGATTGCTGTGCTTATGTACCAGTAATGATAATCAGGTACAGAATAGTTTTTCGACAAATGAACTACAAAGACTTACTGAGAAAAATCAGAATGCTCTACGCGCGTCTGAAGTGCGAAATGTGTCCTTCTGGAAGAGTTTAATAGAATTTTAGTCGGTTCGCTTTGAACGAAGAACGAATGGTTTCTTTGCATCCACTACCGAGTGATTGCGTTTATTGAAAGTCAGCGTCCGTTATCCCTATTTTCTTACCTCACCTAGCAAAAATGTGCCTCAAAAATGTCTATACCTGTCTGACTTCTTAATGCCTATACAGTGAGTAATACGATGGCGTATAACCAGCACCTTGGGGTGTGTCAGCATATCTCACTTTTATGCTTACACCCTGCTGTACGTCACGTTGACGTTTAAACCTTTGACGTTTACACTTTTAATATTTCCAAGTAGAGAGAAAGGGACAGGCGAAGGTGGTGTCTAGTTGCGTAGCTGGATAGAACAGGAGCTTAGAGGAGAGAAGGGATGCGAAAACCACCTCACCATCATGGAACTTTGCCGGTACTGTAGGTGCTGAAGGTACAGATTTCGAAGATGACACATATCATAAGTACAAATGCCAAAGCACACTCTCGTATAGGTGTAGCGTCTAACTAATAAATGCGGCAAAAAAATCTCATTTGGGGAACGACCACAATGAATATTTCTTCACGAGTTTCATAGAATAACTGTTGTAGCCTATTCTTATTGATATGTTTGCAACGCAGATATATCTGAAGATATCCTTGATGGAACCAAAGCTTTGTCACTTTAAGCTTGCGAGGATTCAATGTTGCGTTCCAGTTTGATGACCTGATATGAACTTTTTCATTTGAAGAACGTATGGCACTTTTCGTGCACCAAAGTGACCTTAACTTCATTCTGACTATTTCTTTGATCTCAAGAGTACATGAAGCGTGTCCAGGAGCGGAAACAAAAGCGGAAACAAAGGAATAAAACGTATCGCGATCGGAATGAACTGTCGAAAACGAGCCGTCATGAAAAGTACGTAACGAAAAAACGAGAATAGTTCGAAATTTGATATTCGTCCCAAGATCTCTAAAATTTGCTTCTTAAGTCGCTTTGTTTCCAGATACTTCCAATTTGCACCCAACTGCATTTTGAGTTGTGAAGGGACTGTGCATGAGCTAGTTCTTGTTTTCATGCATGAAGCACCATGGATTTGATTCGCCATGCTTTTAAAGCTGATGAAGTACGACAGGAAGGTGGATGCCTTAGTGCCACAACTATAATTTTGCTACTTCGGTTGTTTGGGAAAGGGTTGCAAGAAAGAAAGACCAGCACTTACCATTCGGTCAACAAAGCAGTCGAAACGCTTTATTAACACTTCACGTACTGTATCTAAGTTTTCAACGATAACGAAAAGCCGTGGTCCCATTAAGAAGCCATACAGTTTCCCGTACTCTTTCTTCCATTCCTCGAAAACGTTGTATAACAATTGGCCATTCTGAAAAGTTCGATATTTGAGACATTCATCACCTTATATTTACGCCCATTGCATGAACACAATTGAAAATAAGTCGCAAACTGCCTAGGAGTACGCGAAAGTTCTGGACCCAAAACCCCAAATGCCTGCTGCCCCGTAAAAGACCCAAGTGCAAATGCCTGCTGCCCCGTAAAAAAAACACATGAAGGAGAGAAAAGCGTTCCACTGAAAATAACTTTTCAAAGAACTGGACATAGCGCTAAAATTTAGTTACGTTACTGACATACACCAGCGAGTCATACTTCTTTTCCCTGTCTCTTCGCAACAAGATGCTAAAGGAACTGCTTGCTTCCGACGCTACCAGCGGTCAGCAAACGATGGGTGCGCGTCATCCGCAATGACACTGCAGTGAGAATTTGTAGGAGCATGATGCCAGGAGCTTGAGGCCAGATAGTCTGGAAAAACTTCAGAACATTTTCTTTCACTGCCAGCATACCTGGAAATATTACGTCAATCGTGGAACTAACGCAACAAATAACCTTTGCCATTATGGCTCCCATTTGATGAAGATTGCCTAGAAGAAGCACTGCTGGGGGACCGCACAACCCCATCTCAGCACGCCGTCGAATCTTCAAGTGGCGATCCCTACAAAATTCAATTTCTACTCGAAAACATGCCATAATCCCTTCCTCTAGAAGTAATCAGGCCTATTAGAAGGGTTTATAATAAAAGCGCTGAATAAGCTGTCTGCTGACGGTGTTCAGCAAATACGAAACAGGACGCTAAAACCATTTAAGGCCCGTAAAATGGACGAAGAACATTGGTGGACGACAGAGGCGTTCGTGCAAAATTATCGGAAGGTTGCTATCTGTGTCGACAATTCGATAAACAATAAAAGAAACAACTGATGCGTCATCGGTTTAGCTTTCGAAGTCATATGAACTGAAAATGCCCAGAAAAGGAAAACTATTCACTTTAAGTCAGCACATTCAATGTGGTGTCGAAGTTTTAAAATAATCTGTTCGTGAATTTTACACCGTTTAACATAAGCACATTTGTGCACTGGACCGTGCTCTTAATGTTCTAGCGAAAGGAATGCACTTATGCGCCCGCTGCTTCAAATCTTGTTGAGCATTTTTTTAACACGCGTTAAGGCTTTAGCCGTAGAATTCGCATCCGACTAGACCACCCAAATATCAAGTGTTCAGGTAGTTGCGAGGGGCGCTTTGCAATTATTGCACGAAAGTTTATTTCGAAGAACATTTTAACATCGGTCGTTCTAGGGCGTTTCATTGAGGTGTTCTTGGACAGCCTCCAAGCCGTATTTGTTGTATTTGATTGTGGGGGTGTTATGAAACTATGGAAAAAAAGGTACGATATTCAGAGAAATTGTCTGATAAGCGGAATTCTCATATTCAGCCATGTTCATTACGTCATTCGATCATTTAATCACGTCTTACTGATAAAAGTGATTAACCTCAGGTACTGATAAAGGTTTAGAGTTCTGTTTCAGTAAAAATGAACAGTCCCTGTCAATTATACTCCTTTCGTCTTATTTTTTTGGAACTTTTGGCCACTTTTCAGTGGGGAATCGACCTACCGCAAAACGGTTGGATAGATTAGCGTACAATGCTCTGAAGCTGCGACATTCTGCTAAGGTTGGTAGTCGCTACTTGAAATACGACGCTTCGGATGGAGTGCAACTGAAGAGCGCTTTTCTGAGCTTTCTGAGCTGTCACTTGTAAACGGATGAAAAAGTAGATCAACGAGTAGTGTTCATAAATGGTGTGTCAAGTGAAAAAGAACTGTTCTTTTCGCTTTTCTGACGCCCTATTTCATAACTTCGTCACAAATGCGTTTGTTTTGCATTGGCTATGTCGACATCGATTCTTGATGCGGAAGGCTGTATCGATTGGCTATGTTGCTGACAAAAGGCTATATCGGTTCTTGATGCAATGCACTTGCAATGCACTGCATGGTTTTGTAGTTGATTGCATCGGCATCAAGATTCGGTAGAGGCTTTTGTCATTTTTGTCATAGCCTTGACAAAGAATCTTTTGTACTTTAAGTTGCTTTATGGACTCTTGATGCATTGGCGTCAAGATTCGATATAGTCTTTTGCCATTTTTGTCATAGCCTTGACAAAGAATCTTTTGTCCATTAAGTTGTTTTATGGACTCTTGATGCGTTGGCATCAAGAATCGACATAGCTACTGAATTGAAGCGTTCTTGATCATACTTTTTTAAGGGACTACTCGATTCTCGACTATTCAGTGCGGCGTGGATCATGATAGATCGAACGGTGCACTGTGTCATGAGCACCTCTGCGCTTTCGGCGCATTTGCGTCACAAAAGAGAAAACGTTATGGGATGTTGCAGGCGCGGTGACTTTACTAATCGAGTGTCCAGTCATTGAACGATGTGCCGCACGTTGGGCCGTTTTTCCGAATAAGTCATGCAAGGGAAAAGCAGCTATCCGCAGTGTTTGAAAATGAATGAGATTATGGAAACCATAGTGTGCTACATCTCATGTTTAACCTAATGAGTTGAAGTTTTCGGTCAGCAATTATTCAGCGAGGAAAATAACCAAAGCTCAGCGCCAGGAAACAAACGATGTCAAAGAACTACGTTTTGCTTTTCGGGAGTTTTATTTCTTTCATTTTTTTGGCTAGTTAACTGTTTATGTCAAGTTTGGCACGGATGGCCGAGCAAATATGACGCAGGGAAATACAGTATTGCCGATTACAGTAATTGTCATTGAAATGACAGAAGGAATTCTTGCTAACTATAATAATTGAGCACCTATTTTTTTGCACCAAGAGCAGAAAACTTTCTATTGAGAACAAAGTTGGCTGAGCAGTTATCATCTAATCTTGTAGCGAGCTGGTCTTTTACTCGACAAGTGCAATAAATGAACGTTCTTATCGGTTGGCGTTACCAGCTAAGGATTGCAGAAGCAGTTTTATTTTGCATGTGATCGGACAGAAGGAAAAATACGTTTGATAAAGGCGATGAAAGCAAAACTTACATGAGCAGACACAAGAGCAGAACAATAAGGAATGAAAGCAGTAATTCTGGTAGCATCTTGGACTGATTAAGGCTGTAAAATGATTGCACTTTTATATGCGGCACTGAAATCTTGCGGCACCTGATAGAAGATAACAACCTGAACACTGAGCAAGCGATCCATCGAAGCGATTATTCTGTTACAGACGGGAAGGATGCTTGAATAAACTGTTTACCTATCGAAACAGCTACTGAGGAATCAATATGCGTTTCCGAAGGGCTGATGAACTTTTTTGTCAAAGTGATGGTCACTGACTAGGAATTTGATAGTTTGAGGGTTTTTTTTAAGTTCAGCAACGAATTAGCCGCAATGTGTGTTAGATACTTGAATGGCACACACCTTGGCGACCTTACTTATGGGCAGCTCTCGTATTCTTCTTGACGAAATATGCTTTATATGGGCTCACATATTACTTGTTCATTACAAAGCGTTTATTCGAACTTTGGTTGTTCTGCCAACCAACGAGTGAAAAGCGCAACCAAAGCGGTTGGAAAATGAACGAAATCTTTAAACAGAATTTGGTGTATATATCTTCCCAAAGGAGCAAGGAACTGTCATGAAATTTGCATACAGTAGGTCAGCCTGGGGGATAAATGGTATCTACCAAATTTCATAGCTAGCTTCTGTGGTCATGGAGTTGTAGTTACAGGATCGCAGGCAAATGTGCACTGGTTTATGAAATGGAAATTTGCCACTTCATATGAAATCGGCAAGTCACTGATGTGGATTTTTCCGTATGAAAAAGACGGTGTCACTTTTATAGGTTTTGCTTTTTCGGGGATTCTTAGAATACAGCAGAACCGCCACCATTTTTACGTTTCCAAATTCGCACAAACAGTTCGACCTCATTGCCCGTTTCAAAATTTTACGCGAAAACTAAAGAACAGCCGAACAATGATAAATGAAGGGATTTTCTTGTAATGTTTTCAAACGATAGCCCTAAATATTACCGAATATCATGGATTTTTATTTCGATCTCGGAGGCTGACGAATATTCCATCGCCAGTCTTTTTTACGGTCGGCCTTAAATTTTAAAGTTTCAGCTGGAAGCGGTTTTCTTATGCATTCGAAACCGACTGCGCAATCTCGTCGTCGTCGTTGCCTTAAATGGTGCTAAGCAAGACGCTCGAAAAGGGACTGATGGTCAGAAAGCCTCAGCCTAGAACTGGACTTTGTATAGTTAAGGAAAAAAAGGAATGCTGAATGCTGATCAGCAAAGGAGCCTTTATATACATGTTAGGTGGAGCTGCGTTCCTAATCAACGTCTCATAGACGCCCACTTTTGCGCTGTAGTGGGTGCATGTGCACGCAGCTTTCATGGTGTCACCGCAACCCACCCTTATAAACAAAGCTCTCTGTGATAATCATTCACCCCTGAGGAAACCACTAGAAATAAACTGGTGATACAGAGGTCATGGGAACAACTGACCTTAAATTTACTTCCTAGGCGAAAATATGAGCGCGAGGTTCGCAGTCGCAGCGTCTATTAAATAGAGTCTTGAATGCGAATTTCAGAATGAGACGTGAAAGTTGTGGGAAAAGGGCGCACAACCTTCTGGGAAGTGAGAGCCGACAGCTACAGCACTTGTGGTTTCGGGACAATCTCCGCTGGCCTATGTTGCAGCATGTGCGCACAGGGAACAACGGTCTCCCGTGGTAAACAGTGCTTGTCCGTAATTTAGTGTTCTCCATTTAGTACGGGCAGCGGAAAGCTGCTGCCGTGCAGCTCCTGGAGCGCTTTCCAGCTTGTTGTTCTTAGATGTCATCTTGCGATGTCATGCTCAGGGGAGCCGGCAACAAATATGACTTATGAAATGGATCACTATTTACAAGCCGCTGCTGTAACGAGAAAACGTTCATTCAGCGCTACGGTCGCACACAAAAATTTGTACTACTCGTTTTTTGTTGCACTATTGTAAGTGACAAAAAAAGATTTATTGACTGAAACGCCGTTAAGCTAACTTCGCTGTTGACATTGTACTACGAATGCATAGAGCAA
The DNA here is from genome assembly GCA_000803305.1 of Toxocara canis. Classification (NCBI taxonomy): domain Eukaryota; kingdom Metazoa; phylum Nematoda; class Chromadorea; order Rhabditida; family Toxocaridae; genus Toxocara; species Toxocara canis. The sequence goes on along the minus strand of JPKZ01001436.1, from coordinate 105,593 downwards.
GATGTGTGGTAGCTGTCAAAAATTGATCGCTTACAACTTTCTAAGATTCACGCCTAGAGTTACACATTTGATATTTAATGTCTCAGACAGCTCAACTTTGTCCTTATCCTCATTCGAACCTTCAAGCTGCTCTCGTTCTTCGATGATTCGATAATTTTTGGCGTTGCAGCTATATTCATCATCATCGTTCTTGACGCCCTTCAATGACTGACTTTCATTATTGACGGCACTGTTGTTTGTGTCTTCAGAAGCGAGCAATTGCAAAAGCGACGTACAAACGATCAATCGTGCAAAAAAGTTTTTGCGCAATTTTGTGCATTTTATTGTTCGTTTTCTTTTAAGCGAGAACAGGCTCAGCTCCGAAATTATTCGTTTGCTCCAACCACCTCTCGCGTTATGCGTTACATCCACGTAGAAGTGTGTCCACATGGAGATATCGCAGCCATTAGCTTTCAAAGGGCGTCAAGAATATCATCGGCATGGTCGTTGTAGTGTTACGCTTGCTTCAGTTCGTAACTAACAATTCGTTATTTCTATGTAGCTCTTCTTGTAAGAAAATATAAAAGTTAAATTAGCCGTCTGTATCGAACCAGCTGAAATGCTTGAGATTCGAATTTGAGGGTATGGAGTTGCGCCAGTTTTGCAGTTTTTAATTAAAGAAAATTGTTATACGCTACTAAAAGTCTTTTTGCACCTTTTCATTTCAGAAAATGGCTATGGGCTACCAAAATCATCAATCCGCCTCTCACCCTCCCTCCCCGGGAGGAGAGGGTGGGGGGGGGGGGGGGGGGGGGGGGGGGGGGGGGAGGGGTGGGAGGTGGATTGATGGTCATTCCATTATTCGAAATGATGTTATGCAGAGGTTGCCCCACTGTTGTTGCTAATATACCCTGTGGTCTGCATAAACAACAAAGGGATGATGTACTACATTTCTGTAATCGATTGCGGTCACTGCATTTCGCTGAATCGATTGCGCTCCTTTCGTAATGTTCGTTTTCAATGGGATATTATTCGTTTTCAATGGGAATGTTGCTTTTCCACAGCTTTCTGCACGGCGATTCTATAACCGCTTCGTAACTCTGCGTGTGAGTGATCGCTTTCCACTGCGCTTTCAACCACAGCCTAGAATTACTGTTTTTTTTTTGTTTTTCAGAGGCTAAGCGATTTGTTGTTCAATCCCTCCATTCTTTTCTCAAAAAGTCTCATAAATGATGAAAAACTTATGGTAGTTCCTATAACTGAGGCATTGCCCGATTACAGCCAAATGCACTCACTCTCAGCCTGATGGAAATCACGATGTTGAGAGGAAAAATTTCCATAGTTACAAGGTACAGAGTAGAGCTGCGAGAGAATTCAACAACGAAGAAACTATGGCTGACTCGCTTGTACAATCGGCAAAATGGGTTCCGTTAGCGAGTCTAAATTTACGCAATAACCAAAACAAGTTGGGAAGCTTGCAGAATGACTATAAGCTATGCGCTTTCCAATAATGGTAAATGCTTTCCGATTCATGGTAAACACAAGTTTAAAAAAAAAAATGAATAAGCTGCCCATTAGAATTTCGTGATGTTCACAAATCGAGGAATTGCTTCGGAAGCATACTTTGAAGTGATCGGGATCAAGCGAAGAGCTCAACATCGTCAGAAATACTTCGGCTTTTGTAATCCATTTACGACAATTTCTCCCTTCCGTCTCCCTAAGTTTTCACGCTTTTCAATTAATGATTCGCATTTTGAGATCCTTTCAATGCACAGTGCAATTTTACAACGTTGTGCAGTATGTAAGTCTAATCTTTTTTTGTCGAAATGATGCAAAGAACATTGTCTACTTGAACTGCCCCTTCAAGGGTTCTTTTTTTCATGCTGCACAACTCACCGAGAAATTTGTTCTACCTACTAAAATTTGCTTGAGAGTTTCGGAATGCAGTAGTTGTGCATCCCAATTTTAATAGCTGTACCTTCCTGGCCAGCGAGACCTATTGATGGGACAGACACATATGTACATAAATGCATGCATGCAAGCGGATAGAATTGTGGCGTCTCTGATATTACTTCGATAATATGAAAAAGGCAAGCATTTAAGTTTTCATTTTCGAACCTGGTGTATAAATTTGTCATCCGGCAATCAGTTTTGTAAAACAAGTGAGAACCCGTGAAATTCTTGCTCGATTTGTCTTAAGCGCAAACTGAAATAGCGGTTGGGCAAGTTGAGGACTTGAACATCAATGGTCCGAGATCAATGAGCCTTCAGCGTTCAAGCATCATCAGAAACGCATTGCATTGGGTTTAGGGATGATCTGTGCGAATGCTCGTATGTAACGACTTCCCCATTACCTCCCGATACAACCGAATCAACCAGTAGTATGCAGCTGACTAAAATAAAATTATTTTGGCAAACGATCGGAATAAGCCACTAAAATAATTTTCAAATTTTTGGAAAGATTTATATGTGAGCAATGAGAATCAATAATGAGAGTTTATCCATTTTTTTCTCTGCATGAAAAGAATACCGAAGAATTAATTTTAAAATCTATGCGTTATTGTGATTAGTAGGCTAATGTAATGCTGACATTTCCAACACCCCTGAAACATACATTCGTTCATGTAAATATCTTCCAATTTTTTTTCACAGCACTCTGCGGGTCTAACTGTAGGTTGAGCACGTTTATGGCATTACTCAATACGAATTCCATTATTCTAGTCGTAATTAAATTTTGAATTCAATAAAGTCATTTCTTATCAGTTCTCGCAGCTAGTTATTGATGGTGCACATTACTGGAGGGCCTTCTAGAGTCAAGTTGAATTTAAAGATCACCACTGCAATAAATCATTTCCGTTTTTCATTGATAGTGAAATAGACAAAAATTACTTCCACCACGACGAGCACTTGTTTCCATATTAACACCTCGGAAACAACGTCTGAAATAAACAAGCTCAAATAGTTGTCTTGAAGGGACCACGAAGGAGTTTCAATCGCACAACCATCACAGTGGGCATTAAAAGTAAGATGAGATTTGTCTCCCTTTACCAACTAAATTCCATGAGCAAGCTCTTGAAATTTAGTTGAATGAAGTCATCCGTGAGCAGTTTAGTTGAATGAAGGTCTATTTTAATGAAGTCATCATGGTATTGCCCTGCATCTGTAATGCATGTTTTTAAGCAGTCTTTTATCATTCTGCAGTTTTAGAGGTCCTCACTCCAATATGTTCCTCTATCACGCTCCTAATATTTTATTTTGGAGTTGCAGCGAGTTTTGCGGCTTTCGTAATCGTAGATCAATGTTCCCACCAGCGAATCCCTTCCTTACCCGCCGTCATTTCATGAAGGCAGCAGTAAAAGGATCTCTGCAGATTTCCGCCAAAGATATAAATAATCATTACGTGTTCGGTATGATGCAATCATATATATGCGTTTCGAGGCTGCTCTGGAATTTTAGGCCACGATTTTCGAACTTCAAGTTTTCGAGATTTTCAGGTTCCGGTTCCGGCTCGAGCTTTGTTTTCGGCTTCGTTTTCGAGATCTCAAACACATTCCTGAGTAGTATGGGATTCTTGCATCTTTCCATTCCTGAATATTGCGAACCGGCTTGACGTCATTTTCTGCTTTCTTGAATCTTTTTGGTGGAACCTAATTTGTTAACTGCAAAGTTAGAAGGAGTCAGAATACATGTGGCGCAATTGAAAGCAAAAATAACACGGAACAGAAGAAGAATTAAAGAAACGTGAATAGTGCGTACCAGTGATGCGTCTGCCTGGACCTCAGAACGGGTAAAAACAATTTTGCAACGGAAGATTTCTCAGATGTCGGGCACTTTGAACAAGTGAGAACACTTTAAAACGCAATACGTGAATTGATCGGCAAATTAATAGGAAACACGCGACTTTAACAAGTGCAGTTTGATTACTTGTGGGAGATAATAAGTGGATTTTGATTACTTGTGAAAGACAAAAGCACGTTGCTATAGAACGGATCGATTGCGAAAATAACGTGCTACCTACGTTGCCATCGCGGTGATTCGGCTATAATTTAGGGGCAAGCGTAGTTTTTTTAAACCGCGAGTAGCGAGAAGAGTTGAACCGCATCACGCAGAAGAATTCCACACGGCAGTTGAGTGCAACGGTCCTCCTCGTGAAGGGAAGAGGGGCAAGATGGCGTTGCTCACCATATATCATATAGCCTCAAATGTTCATAAAAGCTGACGTTTGCCATTTAGGCCTGTGTTTCCAAACTCCATAAAATCGCGGAGAAAATCGATCGAGGAAGAAAGAAACCAAAGCTCCTTCGCACTTTTCTTCATGCACTCGTGCACCCTTCTCCACTTGTTTGGCGATGCATCTTCATGCACCCGTGCATTGCTCGGCCGCTCGGTTGTTCTCATTGCTCTCGTTTGTTCTTCTTCGTGAACATGATCTATAGTCGCTGAATTCTTTCGTAGCTGAGACTTTGTGCAACACGTCAGCTAGCTTCGGTACATGAACGGAACAACGCAACAGTGAATAACGTCGCTTATCACGATAGAGACAAATAATTTTGTTTAGTTACTTCTGCTGATCGCTGTACAGTTTCTTTTATTCTCTCCACTCAGCGCAGCAAATTTCTGTGTAACGTCTGGCCGCGTTGTAATTAACATGTCCAAACTCCACACTGGATGCCATTATGATGTTGTCGAACGAAGAGTGCTTCTAAGCTGAAAATTAAAGAGCAGAGCTGACCAGTTGCGAAGGTGTGTTGGTGAGAATGATGAAAAGTCTTCAAGGGCGCGCTGTTTGAACATTGGGCAATCAGTTCATGATGGAAGTTATGATAAATTTAGTGATGAAAGTATTAATGTAGGGATGTTCAGAGAAATGCCGGTTGGCTGAGTTCAGAAACACAAGCATCGCACCATTTATGGGGATTGCAAAAATTGTAAGGCAAAACAAATTTTACCATATCTTGAACCTCAAAAATTACACCGTAGAAAATGTCAGTCGGCTGATCGACGTCGTCATAAAAACCAAGCCCATGAATGGAGAGGGATTCGAGATCACTATTCACGATGTCATAACAAATTAACTGCAATCTTGCTTATGCAACTTTGTTTCTCAAAGATTATTGTTGAAATAATTTTCTTTGCGTACAGTCGATGTGGCTAACTGATTATTTTTCCATTAATTTATAACCCCTCTCTGCAAGCGGAATCAGCAGTTTGTTTCACTGGCCCGAACTTCTTATGGGCAAAGCCGTACACCCAAAACGCCAAAAGCAATAGTTCCAATTTCAGTTCCAACATGAGCACCGACAAATGAAAACTCATTCTCGAGGAAAACGACTCAGCTCGAGCTCTGGAACCGGAACTCCGGAACCGGAACTCCGTGCACGGCTCACACAGTTCCAAAGCATTTGTGAGTTTTTTTTGTAATGCGGAAGGGGGAGAAACAAAAGCATCGGCAAACACTATGGCAATTAATTAAAATCTGTTGTAGCGTGTTGTGGTACAGATTTGTGAAAAATATTCAAAACTATCTCTTTTGTCTTCGACTTTGCGCTTTTAGAATCTTTGCAAGGCGAGCGGATATGGCTAAATATGAAATTTACGGAAAAATCAAATTAGGCACGTTTTATAGTGGTCAGAAGCTACCAAATATGGTGCTGCGAATATGTTTAAAATAAGCAACAGTGCGGTGCTGCAATGCGGAAGAAACCCAAAGTGCTGTCGAATAAAACCGGCTTCGTGTTTTAAGGGCTATCGCTGTGATAAATAACATAGTAGAAGGTCATTTGGCGTTCGCTCGAAGCGTATCTTTAAAAGTAATTAACCATTTCTAACAAATGAGCCATCAATGATCACATCTTCGTCAAGCTTTTTATTCGGAACTTTATGAGCCAACTGTGATCAAAATTTGAATTTTTTTTTTTCAAAAGACGAGAATCACTAGCTATATTTGCTCCTGCAATGTACATAACGAACATGCAGCCTATATGAAGCGAAGTCTAATAAGATGCATGTACCCAGAAGATCGCTCATGAAAAGAGTAGTCGGTGCAACGTGCTACTAAGTGCGCTTTAAAAACATGGTTCACAAATTTTTACGCTTTGGTAATGCGAAAGGCGAAAACACTTTGCATCGATTGAATGGTGGCATAACCAAGTGGTTCAGAATGGAGGGATAGAACGGAAGTAACTTAGCAGGAGCGAGCTGAGGATAACGAGGAATTACCACTCAGACTTTTCGTAAGACATGAAACTGACTGGGCTGGTGTGCTAAAACGCTCTGAAATTGCAAAGTGCAGCAAAAGAGGGGATCAGATGAGAGGATCTGATGCAAAGAAGTAAGTACAAAGCACTTTACTCAGCTCTGGCTCCCTTGGGTATGGCATGAAACCACCAGCAACAAAGCCTACTTCTGAATTCTGCGGCTGAGCTACAGTATTCGACATATTGCACATCGTTTTTCTGCATGCGAACAGCTTCGGAAGAAATTTTGTGGAACTGAATCAGAATTGATCAAATCTAACTTTTGAGCGAAAAACCTGCATCATTCAAGCTGGTTTCTTATAAACAAAAACCTTGCAACAAAAGTGCGAGGTTCGCAGATGGTGATACGAACATCAATGTCAAGTCAGCTCATCCATGTGTCGCCGGATGCGGTTTCAGCTGTATTACATGACCATTAAACCACAAACCGATATTACGAGTAAAGCAAAAGCTTGGTTTGGGATACCTTTAAAAAAAACCCCCCTAGCTCGCATCAGAACCGCGTTTTCAAACTATCAGAACTACAGTTCCAAAAATCTTAACCTGTGCGCCAACCATAGCTCCAGATCACGGTAGTGTGAGCAAGAAGTCATCAAATTGAAGATCCGATGTTGGTTTATATTTGTTCGTCCAAGCGTGCTATTACAGGTGATGTTGGGAATGATGAATCGTAAAAAAATTTACACTTTCGAAGCGCTAGTCCGTTTAATTGTCTAGTGTCTGCAATAACATCAGAAATTCGTGATCCTGAAACCGCGTTGCTTCTACAGTTCTGCTCCGGAAACTTTTACCGCAAGATGCGACTAGTAGCCTACGCGGTCCCACGACGCATAAAGAAACTCCATGTTTCTTTCGAAACTCCGTGTTTCTTTCGCTTGTTTTTTTTTCGTAATAAGAGGGAGTGAAACGACAATAATGCATTGCAGTTCGGTACACATGCACTGAAGAAGATCACTTTTTATTTTGCAATGATCGAGTTGGCCTGTTTTTCGTAGCAGCGTTCACGACGACATTCAGCATGGCGAAGAAGAGTTGTGACGCAATGTGAATGATAGCTCATCAGCCAGCCGCGAGTGTTTCAATGCGATTTTGTCGCGAAGTCGAGTGGCCTTGCTGGTTTATGATCATTGACAAGTTAAGTGCTGGCTGGCGGGTAGTTTTTGAAATCTATTTACGGTGTGCACGTGGAAACAGATTTATCATCAATAAGAAAAACAAGTAGCCGAGAGCTTTGTCGTCCTAATTTGTTATGACTTGTTGATAACTTAATGCATCGAAACACTGAACAAACGTATATAGTACACATGATATTTTAATCGTTGAGGCGATCGCTCAGTTATGGGAAGTTATCATCGTTTTTGATTATCGTAGAAAATCGTTGCGTTATTGTCGTCACCTGCATACGGATGGAACTATCTACGTAACGCTTCGGCATTTTAGCCATAAACGGAGCTAACGTGCTCAATCTCTGCATTAACTATACGATGGGGAATAGCATACCGTATATTCGCATGCACACATGAACTGAATATGTTACCAGTTAAGTTAGTTACAGCGCTTTTTCAGGGGAACTTTCGAGCTATTCATTCCAGTGGTTGCCTAGTAATCGTTCTTTGTTAATGTCTGAAGCAGTAGGAGAAGTAAGATAATTTCGTCGATTTGGCAATGTAGTTACGTGATAAACGAACACATTTTGATAAATGCTGTTGTAGTTCGCCTTGCCCATGCAGCTCAAGAAAAAATCAGTGAGAAAAAAACACTAGCGTATTGTGGAATTGCCGCTCAGAGTTTGAGCGACATGATAAGACTCAAAAATGGACTGCTCGGACGTTTACCTAGTCCTTGCCAGCTGAGCGCGAAGGTTCGCTTTCATTCAACCACCAAAAGACAGTCGCAGTTATGCAGAAACTGCCTAACTGTCCAAAGTAATTCTAACGCTGCTATCATGTGTCGTCTACTTTTCGTGGGCGATAAAAGTGATGGCCTAGAAATAAACGAAAGCAAAAAAAAGAGCTAAAAAAGCAACCTCATCGACAATTTAGTGGCTAAGAATTGGCGATTTTTATCACTGTTGATGAGCACCACTCATGCGAAGAAATGACCGTCTTTTTTTTCAGCATTACAGCACCTTATGTCACGATCAAGAAAACGCAGAATGTGTGATAATTCGGAGCAAAGCAATTGTATAGTCGTACAACTTTTTGATTATTTAAATACAATTACCGAGCAAATGATGTTCGTCAACAGTAATATCGCTACTGCACGTCACCATACAGCATGACCTCAGCGCGGCGTTAATAATAGAGAGCGTATTTTTAGGTTGCGTGCTTTGCAGACGCGCCTGGTTTCGTCGCCAATGTAACCAGTAAGCAGTGTATGCGCAAGCAAATATGAAGACATTACTCCTAGAAAAAATTTTCTTTCCAAAAGACAGTCGCAGTTATGCAGAAACTGCCTAACTGTCCAAAGTAATTCTAACGCTGCTATCATGTGTCGTCTACTTTTCGTGGGCGATAAAAGTGATGGCCTAGAAATAAACGAAAGCAAAAAAAAGAGCTAAAAAAGCAACCTCATCGACAATTTAGTGGCTAAGAATTGGCGATTTTTATCACTGTTGATGAGCACCACTCATGCGAAGAAATGACCGTCTTTTTTTTCAGCATTACAGCACCTTATGTCACGATCAAGAAAACGCAGAATGTGTGATAATTCGGAGCAAAGCAATTGTATAGTCGTACAACTTTTTGATTATTTAAATACAATTACCGAGCAAATGATGTTCGTCAACAGTAATATCGCTACTGCACGTCACCATACAGCATGACCTCAGCGCGGCGTTAATAATAGAGAGCGTATTTTTAGGTTGCGTGCTTTGCAGACGCGCCTGGTTTCGTCGCCAATGTAACCAGTAAGCAGTGTATGCGCAAGCAAATATGAAGACATTACTCCTAGAAAAAATTTTCTTCGCACAACCAACCGCCATATTTTCACCAAAAATTCATTTGCAAAAACCAAAAAATTACACAATGCACCCAATTGGCATTGTCGAAACGGTCTTGAGAGGCACGAAACTTCAAAGTATAAAGAAGTAATACGCTATGACAACTCATAGATCACCCGAAATACTACACGTGACCCTTCGATAACAAAAAAAGCCCCATTGCTTAACGATGTTTGAGTGCGCTTGAACGCAAGCAATTACCTTGAGCAAATTTTCAAGCCTTTCCAGTCGGACTGCGTGAGACTCGTTGCAGAGGACAGCGGGACTGCCGAACTGGCGAAAATTACCTCCGTGCAGCAAAAATGCATCTAGGTATAAAACCATGTAGATGTGGCAGCGACAGCATGAGAACGTATGAGGACATTGATGTTAGAATATGAGAATCTAGACATAGCAGAAAAGCATTTGTGTGCAGGAAATCAATGAAATATATGTACTGTAGAAAATTTCCTCTGCCGTTTCCGATTTCTCGGCAATCATACGTATTCCTTAAGAGTACATGTATAAGAAGAGCACTTCTTAATTGTGTGCAGTAAATATTAGGCCATGTTATCCCAGTTTATTCATTTGGTATCAAATGATGCTCAGCAATTTTAGTCCGGACACAAAATGATGAAGCAGGACGACTCCACCTCGCAAAAAATACATTCAACATTTGCCATCAGGATTTTGATGAACCAGAGTGACAAGCAATCATGGGACATTCAAAAGCAATTAGTTTTAACGCAATTGCGCCCGAGATGTGCGAAATGCAAAATTGAAAATCCCTTCCTTGTCCCTTTGCGCGAATTTGCGACACTGTGTTTGTGATGCATGCGATGGCGGCATGATGGCTTTGCTGAGTGCTTGCACCTGTCTTGTCTTACAAAAAGTTTGAAGTCGGAAACCACAGGAGCCAGTTATAAAGCTTAGCACATATACTCAATACGTTCCAGCTACCTCCGATACTCAATTTCGAAATGATTCGTCGACCCCGGGATATCACATTAGCTCGAAGACGCAGCGAAACTGTGAATTCGCAGTTCCCCAATTTAAATTTTCGACTGCCTGGATCTTATGGGTTTGATGAAATGTTCGAATGAGCGGTCGGGTGAGCCGGAAAAGGGATTTCATTGTATCTAGATGCACTTCATGAAACCGGCTGGACTGGTGAGTGAAGATGCCAGAGAAATAATAGATCGCGGCAACCTTTGGCGTGTGCGCCATCTAGCTCAATCTGGGGAAAAGTATTTTTCCACCATGACCGCCTTCCAACGGACGTACTATTGCTTCACAACCAAACATTTTGGCATACCTACCATAATGGCCGCTGTCCTCGGGTTCTCACATAACGCTAAATGCACATTCCCAAACAAAGAAATATAGATTTCTCCACGTTCAGAATACGTGGTAGTTAAATACGCTTGAGCGACTAAAGATTTCTAGCATGGAAATTGCTTTATGCAATTTTCATTCTGGTTCAGATACCACTAAGGGTTAGTAATGAACACTTTACCCCATGTTACTCTCCTTTCCCGCGATGGCCAATTTCTTTTAAGTCATGCCAAGACCAAAACCTTAAGAGATTAGATGAGGAAAGATAAGAAGAAGAAAATCAAGAAAACGCGGCGGGAACATGGAAACCTGCAGTACTCGAAATTTTCCAATTACTACGTTTGAATTTTGCGTGCACATCAAAACAATCAAATGCTAGAATTGTTGACCAGTCTTTGATAGAATTGTTCAACGTCTGGATTTAAATATGATGCAATGAACAGGGCAGTGAAAACTGGCCAGTTTTATTTTTTCAAAAACCTTAAGCCGTGGAAAGGATTTGGTGCTGCTGCCCAGCTGACCGGCATCAAAAACAGTCTTGACGGGCCATCCAACATTGTTTGCCCCAGTATCACTTCTGTCAAACAGACCTCTCTACATCCCGGAAGTTTAACTTAATCTGACTGATTTAAGAGCTGTTAAACACGTTCAATTACTGCACAATCAGTGCACTCACAAAAACAAGAAATAAGGCAATAAGATGAGTTCTCGCTGAGGCTATAGAAGCGAATGCTGGAGGAGTAGGTTTTGCTATTGATAAAATAGCTGCATCGACACGCGCATTGCACAACTCGTCATTGCACAGCCACTGTTCCAGACCCAGAATATTACGGTATCCAGCCTGAAACTCTCAAAAACCATTGATTCTGCCATTGGCTTCTCCATCACAATGGCATCCTTCACTAATATGCATACAAAAATGTTCGCATCGGTGATAACATTGATCGTGGACGGCATTTAACAAAATTTGTCCAATATTTCGGCACTTGTTTGAAGTGTTGCGAAAATTTTAGAAACGTATTATGTTTAGTAGTTGCAAAACATGAATGTGTTTCGTGTTAACTGTTAAGTTCGCATGCCGAGAAGTGATAAGAACAAAATGCGGTATTGTCGAAAGCCATAAGAAGTTATGGTAATTTAAAAAAGAAATGTCGATGACGTAGCCGAATATTCCTATCGAACTAATTGAAAAGCTGCATTATAATATCGCATTTTAAAACTTTTCTACTGCTGAATTTCCGTTAATTATCTATCTTTTAGTGATCTTCGGGATCTGTTAGATTGTCGGCAGATTACAATGCATGCTGATGCGATTCGCGATTCACCAGGTGGTCATGTTTATCAGTCTATAGTTCTGGCGAAGAGTAGAAAGTGCTGAAAAGCCAGGCATATCTGAATAAGTACTGCGCACAACAGCTCTCATCAATAACGCAGCAATCGAATGTACTCTCTAGGTACTCGTGGAGCTGATTAAAAAGAAGGAGCTCATTTAAAAGATTCTGAAAACTACCATTCACTTTTTCTTTTCAAGTGAGAATGTGGATATTATGCTCTCGATCAACGCGTAAATGGGTGAAAGACGATGAATGTGTGAGAGAATAGAATTTTTTTGAGATATTAACATAGTTAATCGGTTGTGTATCTTGAACCCTTAACGTGAAACGAGAATAAATGACTGCGCCAGTTCTCATTGGTCGACGAGCACAAATGCCTGATGATCAAAACTTTTATTTTGCAGAATTAAGGATAGCCACACTTCCATACTTATCTGATGCTAGTCTGAAATAATAGTGTGTTGCAGAAACTTGCAATTATGTAGAAGTTAAGGAAGCAGGATTTTGCAAAATGTTTTCAGTGGTTGTAAAGGAGCAAATGAGCCTTGGTGATTATTCTAACTGATTCGGTATGAATATTCGACCGCGCATAGATGAATGAATTTAGAATAAACTGGATGAGAAATACCACTTCGAAACCATGTGAAACAGCGACCGCAACTAAAATTTTTTGCAAAAAAAATCATTTGACGAAATTGGTTTCAGGAAATAAATTAACAGTTCGAAGCGGGTATGTGGTATCGGTAGTGCGTAGCAAATGAGAAACCTAAAGTACACGACTATGCGTAAAGCATCACTGCCTGATTTCTCTTTCACATCCGTTATATTTCTTTTCGTGTATCAGCGTCCTATAGAAAAAACATGCGCCTTAAGTTATTGATTTGCTGAGCTTCATTTTTCGAAAAAGATTCCTTTTAGATTGAAGTGACTGAAGGCCGAAATAACTCATGACATAAAGGGGCTAACAGCAGCCACAGATTTTATTCAGGCTAATATTTTAAAATACTTAAAGCCATAATCATGTACGAAAGAGACTGCACTCCTCAATGAAATAGAGATCATTTCAAAAAAGTGTCGTTAAAGCGCGACTTCTGAACGAGTCGAAATTATGGCAACATGCGAACTGTAAATCATAAGCTCATGGAGAACTGATTTCTGAACTCCAGCTGAAATCCGTATTGGTTGAATAAACACTCACAGTTTCAGTAATTTCGACCGCATTTTCAATATAGAAAATTCGAAAGGGAGAAGCTGTCAGTAACAAGACACGCCTATTCCTTTGGGAAATCTTGACGAAGAATTATTCCCTGAGGCGGCGGATATCAGGTGGCTATTCTGAGGAAAAAATATGTTTTTCAAGCATGGCTTGACGCGACGATGCGTGCGCTGCGAGATTTTGAAAAAAAAAATAAAATAGCGCTGATGCGGAGAATGCAGAAAGTACAGCTTCATGCAAGACTGTCCGCGCGGCAGGGCAAATCCAACTATCTGTGGTCGCAGAGGCTAGTGGATCAGTTGCGTTGCAACTTAACAGCACTCCCAAGAAATCCGTTTTTCGTTTTCTCAAAGAGATATCGCTAGGAAAACTAATTTGAGAGTGCGAGAGAGGGCTTAAGGAGGAGATCTTTTCTTGTCCTCAAGCTCAACCGTGAAAATACAACCGTTTCTTTTATGATATGAAAAATAAAACAGTATTGCTGCTTAGCACAGCCTCTGATTCTGACCAGCATTTTCGATGTATGATGCAAAATGGCATACCGTAATTTTGGCGACTGCCACAGTGTCATTAACGCTAAGACATCCTTTCAAGTACTGCACTCCATAGTTGGTAAAATTTGTCTTCTGCAAAAGGCAGTAGTCGCCGGTACACGTGCTGTTCTCCATTGCCGTCTCATTGGATACTCCATAGGCTAGGTGACAGATTACGCTGCCTTTTCGCACTGGATATGCTGCTTCTGCGTTACACGACTCCTGAAGGCTTCATTCGATTTCGTTGAATATATTTGAAATACTTTACAACTCCTTTAGGTGTAACTGCCATAGTACCTTAACACAGACGTCCCTGTTTTGTAATGTGTTTGCAAAACAACTGCATAAACACCAAACGTATTGGATCGTGTTGTGAGCATCTAAGCCGAATTTGCGGCATCTCTGCTGTGGATGGATTGGTAGGGAAATGCAGAATCTCTGGAACAGCAGCAGAAAATTTTTGATCAAATCTCACCATCTTTATCAGCTGATGAAAATCGCGACGTTATCGTTCAGCACAACTCCTCAATTAAAGCTGTTATTTCGTTAATTAAAATGTAAAAGATTTTTGTCACTGAAGTGAGAGCATGCAGCAATCTGCGAACCATAACAATTGTTTAATTATGGTCAAAATAACCAAAAAATTGAACTGCATCATTAGAAACTTGATCAGGATGACTAGCGTATCAAGAGTGATCTGAAGAATGGAATTGGGCCGTGCAACGGTCGGCTACGACTGTTGGAATAGACGAACACACTGCAAAGCAATCAGACTGAACGTGATATAGTGGCAGTGAGAAATAGTAAGCACGTAAAGTTAGCTCAAAACCAAGCGTTATCGTAAAGCAAAATCATCAATACACCTCAGAACCGACCAACATTTGACCACAAAAGCGCGTGGTCTGGTTTTATTTTACTGAAATTTCCACAATTCCGGCAAGGCTATGTGTACGAGCTAGTCGCACGTTTCAGAAAGCGCTCTGGATGCTGATATTAGTGATCAACTCTTTTTGCTTATACTTGTCGAGTTGAAGGAGGAAATTGGAATTCCGGAAGAAAGTAAGATAAGACATATGAAGTAGGCCAGTTTGTCCGCTTCTATCGAAAAAAAAATAGTAGAAAAAGTCGCACAGTTTCGAAAATTTTCTGAGTGAAACCAAAGATGAAGGCAGCTTACACTCTTTCTGAGACTCACGTTGTTTCCCTTCTTTGTCAATGATTATTTCACCTGGTACATGGCTTCTAATCATTAATGCGTGTCCTTCTATCTGCCGTCGTGTTTAAGGAAGTTTCTAACAAATGCCGACGTTTTCTGGAAAGTGTCTCATAGATGGCACACGATAAAGAATAGAAGAGGTTCTAAAATTCTTCTGTGAACGAACGAAGGGACGAACGCCGAACATTCGAAAGAAAATCGTTCAAAAATATAAAATTCCTTGTTTCTTAGACATATTGGCTCATGCACATGTCACGCAATGTCATTTGTGCACGTCTTCCTTCTCTCCGCAGCACCACATGAAATTGGAAGGGAAATTTCCACTTCCAAACATGAATCAGCAATACTTGTCCGAAACTGATGAAGAGTGTGATGATGTGCGTATCTGATATAGATATGTGTGTATGAAGAGTATGATTATATATATATATGTATATATATATATATATATATATATATATGTATATATAACGACTTGAACTGATCGTATACTTTTCCACCTGATATTGCTTCTTTTCAGATCTTTGTGTGGACCTTGCCAAGAGCAAAACGAAGCTGCTTACTTCAGCACACATGCATCCAAGATTGATGTTGTCCCCTTGCATCTGCAACAAATAGCATCCACCCGAATAAAGAGCTGGACCAGGCCATATGGAAGAAAGCGTCAAGTCAAAAACGTATTGCGGCAATTGACCGCAATTGGCCATTGTTAGAACTTCTCGTTCGCCAATAAAATTCGCCACCTGAACATATCATTCAAGCGATATTTGGTGCGCTCATCAAGCGCATCTGATAGACTACTCGCATTGTAAGAAAAATAAGTCGTTGCTTACAAGCATGTATTTTGCGACCTTTGTGCTTGAGGTTCAAAAGCGGAGGCACGAAGTAAACTGTGCTCGCAGTCATCGATATGCCACTAGGATCACAAAGCCTTCACTGCACACAAATTAACGATCCGTATGACGTTTTGCTGCGTGAAATTAAAAAAAAAAAAAGAAAAAGAACAACTTCGCTTCTACACATACGACCTCTTGTGCAGCTCTGCACACTTTAGGGAACCTCGATGCAATTATTGTTAACTCCAATGCAGCATGAGCACAACCGAGCATCGGATTTGTGAATCCCATAGCGAAGATTCCAATTTTAAATAAACAGTAGGAAAAGAGACTGTGGTTAGTCAAGCTTCGTCCGGCATGCCCTCAAGAAATAGCAGGAACACAAGAAAGCCGCGGAAGAGGTCCGGTCAGATGCTCAATACTTGGTGCTGCATTCAACCTCCTAGATACTGAACTCAGCACAAATTTCAAGTAATATTCCAGTCCTACTGGCATATTGGACGAAACAAGAGGCGGCGACGGTCTTTCAACTAGACCACCTCACACATCCTACTGAATAAAGCAACAAACAAAAAGCATCGTTGAGGCAAGATTATTCAAATCCTGTAAAGTAATAAAAACGAACTTCTGTCAGAGCATAGAAGCAATAGTTGGCAGCACAGAAGTTGTTTTTTGAGCGTGGAGTTATGTAAGGCGCTTCGGCATAATTTCGGCATCGAACATTAGGCAGTTGAATTTGTTTCTCTCGCATCATTGCTTCATCGTCCCTAATATCGTTGCACTCGTCTCGATCGCTAAAAGTTTTCCACATCGTCATGTACATAAAATGGTCACCATACCTTCTTCACTACTCGGCAACAGTTACAGCTTAAAACTAAAGGTGCAAGCGACAACCAGGTGGATTTTCTATTTCATATTATGCGACGATCGTAAATTTAGTTCTAACAGAACGCGCAATGGTGTATTGACGGGAACTCGCCAATAACGATTCTCGACGCGTTCGCAGATATCACTCATTTCACAATGTTTTAATTTGTTATGGAGCTCGATGAAGGAGCACCGGCATTTATTAAAAGTGGCGTTATTAATGTTGGAAGAGAAACTGTAACTCTTAACACATTAAAAGACTGTAACTTATAAATAATTATATTGTATTATATTATTAAAGCTTACCATACCATTAAAGCTTGCCACTTACCATACCATTAAAGCTTACCACTTACCATACCATTAAAGCTTACCACTTACCATACCATTAAAGCTTACCACTTACCATACCATTAAAGCTTACCACTTACCATACCATTAAAGCTTACCACTTACCATACCATTAAAGCTTACCACTTACCATACCATTAAAGCTTACCACTTACCATACCATTAAAGCTTACCACTTACCATACCATTAAAGCTTACCACTTACCATACCATTAAAGCTTACCACTTACCATACCATTAAAGCTTACCACTTACCATACCATTAAAGCTTACCACTTACCATACCATTAAAGCTTACCACTTACCATACCATTAAAGCTTACCACTTACCATACCATTAAAGCTTACCACTTACCATACCATTAAAGCTTACCACTTACCATACCATTAAAGCTTACCACTTACCATACCATTAAAGCTTACCACTTACCATACCATTAAAGCTTACCACTTACCATACCATTAAAGCTTACCACTTACCATACCATTAAAGCTTACCACTTACCATACCATTAAAGCTTACCACTTACCATACCATTAAAGCTTACCACTTACCATACCATTAAAGCTTACCACTTACCATACCATTAAAGCTTACCACTTACCATACCATTAAAGCTTACCACTTACCATACCATTAAAGCTTACCACTTACCATACCATTAAAGCTTACCACTTACCATACCATTAAAGCTTACCACTTACCATACCATTAAAGCTTACCACTTACCATACCATTAAAGCTTACCACTTACCATACCATTAAAGCTTACCACTTACCATACCATTAAAGCTTACCACTTACCATACCATTAAAGCTTACCACTTACCATACCATTAAAGCTTACCACTTACCATACCATTAAAGCTTACCACTTACCATACCATTAAAGCTTACCACTTACCATACCATTAAAGCTTACCACTTACCATACCATTAAAGCTTACCACTTACCATACCATTAAAGCTTACCACTTACCATACCATTAAAGCTTACCACTTACCATACCATTAAGGCTTACCACTTACCATACCATTAAGGCTTACCACTTACCATACCATTAAAGCTTACCACTTACCATACCATCAACTTACCATTAAAACAATTAAAGTTGCATCAAAACTCAATTATATTATCATAGGAAATATTATATTGTATTAGAACTGTATTATTAATTACATTTCTTTATACTGATTATAAATTTTAAATGAATTTTTAAAAATTACATTAAAACTTAAAGCTACATTGTATTACAACCGTATTATAAGAAAAGTGCTACACCATTCGAAAAATCTTATGAACTGACAACTAAATTATTGTTCGTCCATGTCAATAAGGCAACAATGTCGCTTACTTGCATAGACACAACGTCGCATCGACGAAATTTTTGCGGCAACCCATTTCAAACACTGACAAATCGAGTCCTGACATACAACCCTGTAAGACATAGCAAAGTATGTTCGCTGTGATAGCAATTTAAAAATCACTGAATCGTTCAGTTGAGGCGGCGGAAATGCCACTAAGACATAAAATGTAAACAAAGCGGTTTGTGATCCTGCAGCTGCATTATGCGACTACGAGCGACGTCGAAAGAATGCTTACCACGGAGGAGGGGTTGGTTTTGCAAGCAGTGTATCGCACCCCTCCACATAGAGCCTTCAAGGGCTCGATTTGATATTTGATAACTAATGAGGAGTATCATCCAAGGAAGCAGTTATATTATTCACATCACTGAGCACTGGAAGGTGCACATAATTTTCAGCGCGATTACATTGTTAGGGAAACGGAAAGTTCACCACAAGAGGGCACTTCCCTGAAGACGGCTTTATTTATTAAGTGATGCTAGTTCACTACGTTCTAATCGCTAGAATATGTTATGCGGTTATAATAAACTCGGCTTTATTGCATGGTTAATGACATAGCAAACGAATTTTGATGCCACCTCCGTATGGACGCAAGTCTACAAAAATTAGTACTAGTAAATCAGCGTGAGAACAACTTGAATGAGCAGTTGAATTATGGAAATTGTTGACGAAAAGATTTTGCACTCATAAGAATTCATGGTTGGCTCAATATGACTATTAAATGCTTACCTGTTGTATTTGTGTTGAAGGCCTTCCCTCAATGGAAGATTTATCCTCCCATTTCCAAAACACACAGGCGTCACCCAAACAATTTTCATCACATCTTAAAAAAACGATTCTTTCACGTCCGTTAGTGCTCTCAGCCGAGAATATTTTTCATATTATGTGAGTAAACGTGAGTCACTGAAATGTACAATACGTATATTTCACTTAGAAAATGCCCAATGGAAGAGAAATTATCAACTTTAGACAAAAATCTATAGTTCTGTTGGATTTTATGCGAGAACAGTATTTAAAAAAATTGGTTTCTACCTTATCTGTAGGCTTTTAGTGTACTTAGCGCGCAGAAGAGCATTGTATGACTCATCATGGTAACAAAATGAGATTTGAAAAAATGCGCTGAGTTAATCGAAAATTTTGCCTTAATGAAAGCAAAGTGTTACATAGTCGTCATGGGAAGTACTGACAATGAGCTTGGCTAGAAAAACTAACTGCATGACAGCAAAAAGGTTACGAGATCAGCAACAGTAAAACCAACAGTAAAAACCTCTTGTAGAGAACATAAAAGTGCCTCCTTATCTAAGTTAACCCAATTAATCCTTAAGATATTCTGTCTGAAAAAAATAGATCTTTTCAATCTGATCTTTGCACAGATGTGTTTCCATTGTGAAAGCGTAACTTTCATGCTATGCTGTCGAGATCGGTCACCTAATGATGCTTCCAATAACGATCTGCTCGCCTGAGAGATGCATCCTCGATTTGTTGGCAGCTTTTGCAGATTACTGCGCTTGTTGTCCTCCATAATGCACATATAGCAACGAATAATAAAACCATTTCGCTGAAATTCCAGCTCTATGAACCGCAGAGGGCAATAACTAACGGTTACTAAATATTTCTCGACGAATGACATGCATAATGGCCGACGGCAGTAGGAAAGCAAGCATGATTCGCATGAAGCGATATGCTCAGAGGAAGCTTCGCAAAAAAAAATAAAACGGAAGAAGCTATGAAACAGAGTGACTGCAGATAATCAGACAATGACGTGTTAGAAGTAAACCGCACTCGTTTATAAAAGCGGATGGATTAGCCGAAAGCGACAACGACAAGCTCGCGGTGTATGTCTTTCAAAAAATTAACGACAAAAAAAAACAACAACCACAAAGCTTTGGGCAGTGAAAAAAACCGGTTGACAACCTTCTCAAGGTTTTCAAGCCAACCAGATGACTACTTCATTTAACGAATTTGTCATAAAATTCTAATTGATGCAGATAACTGTAAAGAAAAACGACTATTGCTAAGTTCGGAAACTGTCACTAACGTCTTCATTGTGGAATCGATGATGGAAACCACTTCTTTACTACAAAAGCAATCGTTTGCGTTGATGGACAATGCGCTCAGCATTGCAGCTTTTATTCACCCTTTGTGTTCCACTTATATAGTTTTGAGCACAATCATTATATGAGGTATGAATGCAAATAGAGCGTGGAAAATTCTATGAAAAGAGCTCAGCTGCATTTCGAACGCACGTACCTCAGATTAGATTACAATAAACGTTTGCATTTCATCAGCTCGTTTAAAGTTTATAAGTGCTGAACGTTAGCATCAATGAAAACATATGGTCAAAGAAAACTAGCAGAGAGCAAAAAGTGGCCTGATTTATGATGTTTTTAAAATATATTTTCGAATAGCGTTGCATCGATGGCTTTCAATTTTCACAAAGGAGACCATAGTAAACTCTAAATAAAAATAGCGAGTAGTTAACAAATTAAACAGTAGTTGATTAGATGCATTTGAAATAATTGTTCGGTAGTCGAAACCAAAAACGTATTCGCGTTATCGTCCGGCTAATACATAAATTTGTCACGATCAGAGCGTGCACAGTACTATTCAACGAAAGAACAAGCAACTGACGTTGTAAAGCATTCCCACCACACATTGAACAAGTGCGATCACGTTTCATTCCTCTTTGATGTGATGCTACTCATACGGCCAACCACAAAGGCATTGTCTTATTCAAGTGCGCCTAGGGCATTTGTAATCCGCAGGCTCATATTTTCCTAAAGAGTGCTATAAGGAGATGCAGTTGCGCAGTTTTGGCCAATTATTTTACAACCCATGGGGAATCTTGTTACTGCGCGATTTACTGCAGTATGAAAAACCCTCTTATGATGTTAACTTTTTTCAAGACTCCCATGATTTCACTTATATTACGGCCAATTTTAGGAACTTGAAATATCACCTAATTCGTCACAAGCTGAAAAGTTATTAGCTCTGCTATTTGTGCGTTGCTAGTGCGTTTTCCCAGTTGAATGCTGAGAGTGATGAATGTTAGTGGTGCGGTTTATTTGAACTTAATTTTCTTACGCTATGTTAGCAAAAAGTGGTTTTGATTGCGCCAGTAAGTACGCGCGTATTTTTGCCTTTTTTTTCTAATGAGATCAATTGCACGAAAAAGCGTTATACAGCGTAGAGACCCTGGTGTGACCGCATACGTCCAGTGAAGTGCCCCTAAAAAACGCAACAGGCACTCTATATATAAATGGTTTTAAGTAACCATCGAGAAGTTGATCGCAGGTGCACTGCAGAAGAAGGGATATTAACGTTTTCAATACAGGCCAAGTAAAGTCGAACGTTCATCATCTCTCAACACTCGCAAAATGCATTTTTCACAAGTGCGGAGGCTTTTTTTCAATTAATTTCAGCATAGACAATTCAATTTACATTTTACTTCAATTCTTGAACATA
This sequence comes from Toxocara canis, assembly GCA_000803305.1. Taxonomy (NCBI): domain Eukaryota; kingdom Metazoa; phylum Nematoda; class Chromadorea; order Rhabditida; family Toxocaridae; genus Toxocara; species Toxocara canis. The sequence continues at coordinate 83,858 of JPKZ01001436.1, read as the reverse complement.
AAAAGCACTCAAAGCTCCAAGCAGCTCCCTCAATGCTGAGCGCTGAAAGCGATCAAAGTTCAAAACTGGCAACCGATCAAATTTGCAATCGACATATGGCGTGTTCATTTCCGAGCTTGAATTCGCACAGCACACCGTATCGGTTACTTTGCAGCGGTCAGATTTCTGTGGTGTGCGGAAGCACCGAAAAATTTCACACTTATTTTTTTAAATACTATTTATCCGGTTTTTTTCATAGGTTGGGTTCATCAAACTGGGTCCCCAACAGCTTCCGTACGCTACTGTTTACGGGCTGTTAGTTCGTTATTAAATGAGAGTCGTTATTCTCTAGCGAACACTCAAAGACCAACAACAAACATAAGGAGTATTAAAGACTAACGGACGGAAGAAGCATTGCGGTAATTGAGAGCAGAAGTGCTCAATGTGGCACTAGAATCTACTTGAACAGTTTTTTGAAAGTGCTCATAGGTTTCACAACACTTAATCATGTACAAAGCAGTATCACTTTGATAAGGTACTATCAAGTACTGTACCTTCACTGAATGATTCGAGAATGTTACAGCCGATTAGTATCGTAACATGACGGAAACTGTATGTAGAATTGCAAGATATACGTCATCTGCTTTTCACGCGAAAGCAATGATTGTTGAAAAGTTATGCTAATTTTCTATAGAATGCTCGAAAATACAGTGCCGGAAGTGTTCTTTCTCCACTCACAAATAGATCAGGACATCCGCTCCCCTCCCTCCCCATCCCGCCCCCCGCAACCCTCCTTCCACTGAAACCGCTCGCCGTTCCTTCCTTCGGCTCTACTTGAATCACCGTGAATCACGTTCAACACAGCAATAACATAGCGTTAAAATGATGATGCAGCGAAGGTAGTAAATGACATGAAAACTTCGCTATCGCTTTGTCCTCCATCGAAACTTAAAAATTTTAGGCCGAATTTTCATCTATTTTAATACAAGGGTAAGAGGATGAGCGATGTGCCTTTTTAAAGCTACTAGCTACATTTCAACCACACATCAGATGAGGAATACAGATTTTCTAGCATCAGCCATGAAATTGCCCATTTATCTCATGACTGCTGTGAGCTCTGATGCGTGTTTCAATTTTAATAGCTCATTACGATTGCGTAGCGAATGCCCACCATTAACGTATGCGATTATTGTCTGTCCATCGGATTAAGGGATCATTGCATTTCACAGATTGACTTCAGTGCCTTTCACAAAAGAATAAGCAAACTGGAAATACGTCATATTTTCCTTGTCAAATCGTTTTTTTTCTTTTGCTAGCACGGATTTCATTCAACTTTTTGTGTTCTATATAGCGAACTTATAGGAAGTTTGAAATTTCTGTGTAACAGTTTATATAATGTTTAGCTTTTGGGCATTTAATAAAACGGCATTCTTTAACTCGACCATTAAATGTTTGTTTCATATTAGTTAGTGATCATTTCTCATGAATTAAAACGATGAGACGACAAGCAGCACAACCTAATATGAAAGCGCCTATGGATCAACAAAAACGCCAATAACTGGTGCTGAGCTTAAGGGACAAAATTGCTGCGCTATTTCTTCAAGATGAACTCGTTGCGGTCGTAAAGCGTTGCTGTCGTAAGACCGCAAAGAATGGTAGCTGACGAGCCATTCATAAAGATCTGAAGAAGGGAGGCCGAAACAGTCGACAAATGCTCTCGCTGTGTTCGATGATTCGTCGGCAAGCCAAATGAGTTAAGGAAATTCTAAAACAACAGCAAATGTTATTGTGCAGATTTTTTAAGCAGATGATTAAGATGCCCACACATCACAGAATCTATTTGTACCTAACAGCAGAAACGAACATGTTTCGAGTACGCCCCCGCGAACCTTTTAACGAACGCACATATTATGTGACGTATGCAGCGCAGCGCAAACTAACTGTTTCTCCGTTTCCCCGGGCCTTTTAGAAGTGTTGAAATGAGGCGGAAAAAACACCAGGAGTTTTGGACAGGCTTGTTCTGATCGGCAAAAATTCGTGACTCGAAAGTTCTTTTAGGCAAGCACTGTATGTAAACAAATAGAGCACAACAAATTTAAAGAACGTAAAAAAAAAAACTTGTTGGAGCTAACGGCTCCTCTTGTGCGTTGGATCGAAAAGTTTGAGGTCTTTGGAAGGTTGTTCATTACACCAAGTGCTTATACGTTGAAGCGCTCAACTCTTTCATCTCGGCTGATTATAGCGTGGTTAAATATAGCGAACACTGCTCACGCTTGTAAACACAGCGAAGTCGATTTAATATTTAAGGCCTGTTTATCTCGAAACGCAACGGTGAAGTCGTAGAATGCTGCAGCGTATTTTCAGTTGCACAATACATATATGCGATGGATCGTAACGCCCAAATCATCGTGTTTTTGTTCTCTATTGCATGTCAGAGATTGCTTGAAGATAGTTCATTCACTAACTAACTTGTTCATATGGCAATTTCGATGAGAACGAGAGTTCGGCGATTATAAGTTGTTAATAGTTAATGAAACGCACTCATTAAGCTCAAGCGCAGACTGCAGCATGAATACCGATGAACTAGAATTAGATGCTTTAAAATAAAACGCAGCAGCCCCTAGCTGTTCATCGATTTCTAACTTCATTCTTAGACCTTTTCGTTTTGCGTCCCTTTCTTCCGGTGTTTCATTTTCTCGATTCCCGTTGCCTAATCAAAATTTGCTACTCATGAAACATCGTCTATTTCATGAGAAAGTTAACAATGGACATGCAAAGCGGTCGAGATCTCGATTATCGGTGTAAAAATCGAGCTGGTGGAAACCAACTAATTGGAGTGGACCGATATGACGTGTGAGTACAATTAGCATTACAGGCAATAAGTTATTTGAATGAATGCAACAAGAGTTTCGTTAAACAAGAGCTTCTGTGCCTTAGCAGTTGAAGAACACTTGGTTTCAGCCAAAAGAAATCGAGCATTTTGTCTAGAGCACTTTAGACTAGAAGATCCGCTTAACTGAAAGAGTCGCTTTTCCTAGACAACCCACTCAGCTGTGGTCATTCGCATTAAGTCATGTTCCCTCTCTTCACAATATTGTGTACGTTGGCATGCCGATAGGCCGTATATAACTGTAGATGACAAATGGCATAATCAGATGAATAAGAAAGTGAGTGACGAAGGCGGCTCAGGGTCCTCTTCCGGCAAAACACAGAAAGATGTGGTCGATAGGGAACAAAATAAAGCTTCGCTTCTCTGCTCACATGGGGTGTGGGCATTGCGTAGGGCATACGTTCACAACGCTATGCGCCCGCTTATGACATTTCAATACGACAAAGCTCTTCCCTCTGGGATGGCTGCCTATTTTCTAGCAGAATTGCGCAACTATATCTGCTTCCTTTCGGTTACTCCACGTCCCACAACGGGCTACTTGCTTGTTTTGGGCGCTCATCAACATTCATTCACGTACGCACAACTGTCAATGAATTTTCATGATTTGAGCGACAGTCAAGAGACTAGCAAATCACTCGCCGCGGTTGGTCCTTGCTTGGATGTGGCTTCATACCCCACATATTGGCATAAAGGGCATTTGTATAAGGTTAAAATCAGAATATGCAGTGGCGAGCTAATACGATATACGCTTTGGCAGCTCATCTGTCAAGCCAGTCGTTTCACGAGCTGCTCGCAAATGGTGAAAAATCATTTTTCTTCTCAATTCGACCGCTCTTCCAAATCTATTACTAAAAACCGTTTTCGACGATTCAGTTAACCGGGTTTGCAAGCCGGTACGTAGCAAAACGTGCGCTATTTTTTTCCACTTTCAGGCGATACAATTTTCGCGCAGTTAACCGCCTCTAACTTCGATATCAGAGGTGATTGATGAAAAGGGTTACGCCCATTATTTTTCATAACTCTAGCCTCAGCTGTTCGTGAGTTGAAGCTGAGTGTTGGTCAGGCAGACGGACAGACACGAGCATAAATAAGCTCACAACATCGCCTTAATGCGCTTGGCAAACTGGAAATGCGCAAAAGCACACAATAATCAACAAAAAGTAATTGTATAGTGCGGCTGACATAGCAGCAACATTTTCTACGCTAGATATAAATACACTAATACAGCCGCTATCGTTATATGAGTGTTGGACAGTTTGCAAAACAAGATAAGCAAATTTAATAATACCGAAAGTACGACACAACTTGAGCAGACGTTGTCTTTAAAGTCGAAATTGCGTGAGCTAGCATATCTCTGTGTCTCGTGCTCGTAATTCAAATCGCAACTGTAGCCTCCTTCCCCCCAAATTTTCAGTAATTTCCAGTACGTAACCATTACATATGCGATTTCGTACTGTCAACAAAATCGTCATTCCATTGCAGATACACGATATCGTCAAAAATGCTACTGATGAGTGCGTTGAGATCAGTTTAATAGGAGAACTTGTGCGATTGTCGTGTTCAGAAGCCACGAAGAAATCACATAGCTGCGAATGCTAAGAACGTGCTATATGAAATATACCCTCTGGCAGCAATGGTTGCATTGTAGCAGAGCACTCTCAACGATTAATTCTCAAAGTAACATTTCGTTTTTTATTGCTCAATTTTTTTAACAGGTTTTTTTCAAGACAAATCTCTGTTTGAAAAATGTGCTAAAATGAATTTAAAACCCCGAAAATAAATTTGGAAAATGAATTTATCGACTCATACAGGAAGGCATTGAGTGAGTAGCAAGCGGCGAATTACACTCTTCATGTTTTTAAAAGTGAGGAAAATTCACTCTAAATTTAGGCAACAAAACTGGCTAGAGAGAGCCGTACACCGCAAATCGGATAATTGCTCTCTCATTTAAATACAACGCTTCCCATAATGCAATAACTGCGTATTTGGACCAATTTTGGTTTCTGACGAATTTTTTGCTTCCGTATTCCGGTTCAAAGCTTTCTTGCCCTGTTGCCCTATTATTGCCCTATTCCTTTATTACCTCGGAACCTCGCTGGAACCAATCCATAGAGAATGAATAAACTGCTCATGGCGAGCATGGCAAGACTACATTCAAATTTTCGAACGCATTCAATGCGAAATGGATACCTTGTTAAGTATGCGAAAAAAAATGCAAATCATGCTGTAAAGGGTTACGTGCTTTGCATTACCGTAATTTGTGCGCGATTCATAATTTGTAAAGAAGGCGTCTCTTTAGTTAATGCCAACAGGTCGCATGGGATAGTACGACACAGCACTTCATAACATATGCAAATAAAACGTCAGGAAACACGACAACCGCATTTCAAAATTTCACATAAAGTAGTGAAGGCAGGCTATATGCTATGTGCTTTCCTAACCTTCCTGTTTTACCTTACTCGACCTAGGCCACACTTTGATGAGTACTCAAGACCCACTGCTATAATGTTGTCAGGTATGTATCAGAACAACAGTCTTCTAAGTAGGTACGTTAGCATTTGTTTGAAGAGTCTTTTAATTCTCCGAACTACTCTGGACAAACGAGGGAATGAGTTAATTATTCCACCTAATTTTCCCTTCGCTAACTGCCGCCGGTCTCTGCACCTTTTTTTTTTTCAGAGAAAAGAACACAGGAAATATTTATTGAGCTTGCAACGGGCACCACTACGCAGTTGTTCGTTTGAGTCAAAGGAAGCACATTCTACTTGGTCAAAGGAAGCGCATCCTAGCGAAAAGAAAGGGTAGTCGAAAGCGGGGTGAAACGGATGTGGGACAAACGATTACGTACGTTGCATGTGAGGACCGTATGGACCAGTTTGCAAATGTTTTCCGCACCAACCTGCGGTGGCACTAAAGTGGTCGTTGATCACATTAAGTGATTGAGTGTGTAGAACGCAATGAAAGCCGTCCATGATTGCATCCAAAACAGACAATTATCGGAAATCGCTTTATTATTTTCATCAGTCCAAGAATCGTGAGCGCAGCAGGTAATTCGTGGAATTAGCTTCTATAGAGGGCTGAGTTTCGGCAAAGGAGTCCACAAGCTGCAAAAAGCATCTAATATCGCAGAGAGAAAATTCGTTAAAAAATGAAGCAGGATATACCAGAACCAAAGCTACCTGAGTGACATGAATACATTCTTTTGCTGCAGACAAAAGGAGCCATTTTTCAGATTCTATGAAGTTCCACTTCTTAGAGTCGCGAACAGAACGAACACAGCCAAATATTTCCTTTAGTACTGTCATTTGTCAGCGCCGAGTTAGAAGTACTGATCTCGTCTATTTCCTAAGGTACAAACTCACTCAATATAACGTAAACGATATAGTGGGAGGATGAAATTGTATATCGCAAGAGTTATAGTGCGGAAAATTGAAAACGCTAAAAACTATTTTAAATGCAGGAGCCTTTCTAAATAAAATGCAGTCAGGACATTCACAAAAAAATAAGCTTACAAACAGTCGAAGCGAATAGCAAATTCCACGTGTCCATATGATCGTAACAGATGAGCACTCTTCGGTGGAAATATTGTGAGCACGAATGAAACGTAGAAACACTCAAAAAAGCAATTTTGAGTTGACTGCATTTCGCTGGCGCTGACCACATAATTGCGGTTGAGTTGCGACTGAGTGAATCCGTAAAGATGGCTGCCGAAGCCACTGACCGAAAACTATTCATTGAAAGTTCATTGTCACTTCTCTTCGCTTCCATGCGAATCTGATTACAGTTTACTTTTACTTGGTGAGACTCTTTCGGTAAAAGCAATAATATTCGTTTTCAGACGTATAGTGCAGCTTCGAGAAATGACGAGAGATCAAACTAGCCAGTCGCAAAACACATTCCCACAGTGTTGTGAGACATTAGGTATATGCCATTGTGTTTCAAACCAGCCAACTAAGTGAAATTCCGAGAAAGACGATGGACAGGTTGCTGCTGGCGTTAGAAAAGTTTTTAATTGAGGCACATTAACCTCCCATTCACTGTTATTCGATCTATTACAATGAATTTCGTGCTCAGGCAATCAGCTGAGTTCGCGAAAAAGTTTCTGAAGCGGGTTGGGATAATAACAGCATCAGAACCTTTCAGCATCGCAATAATTTCAAGCAGCAAACGATAAAAGTTACCTTAAGCAAATTGGAGCCTGCAGACCTTTGAAACTCTATTGTATGAGCGAATATCCTGAAGCATCTGAGTTCCTCGTCTGAGCCTTCAAAAACGATTTCAAACAGTCTTCTGTTACTGTAGCAAATAGTTGGCATTGTTTTATGCACTTGTGAGCCTCATCTATATAAGCATGAGCATACAGCTAACGCTGAAGTGCCGCGATTTCAGGAACACCATTCCAGTCTCTTAGAGTGCAGCATAGGGCCAATGCAAGCTTTACATCGAGCAGCATGATGAACTATCGCACAATATGTGGTATAATGGTGAGCTGCTTATGGAAAGCCTTTCTTCAGACAGCTTCACAAATGGTACAGCACGTTTTGAATCACACTAATGATGTATGGCACAGCAAAAGGTTCTAATGATTTCTCGAACTAATATCTCGCTGCTGTTGATAAGCATTTTCTCGCTTGTTCGAAGGAACAGCATCCTGATGGCAAACCGGTTGTTCCGTTCACTGAATAACATGACGAGTTGCTCTACAAATCCTGTGAGGATTATAATAGGAACAGGCCAGTGTTTCTGTCCTGAGTGCAAAAACGCGCTAGCGCTATTGCGAATGCAAATTTTGACAGGGCATTCGTTATTATTGAAGTTGTGAATCTTGCATGTATGTGTATGTGGTGACACGTCGTGCTGCTTGACAACACTTCCCTGCTACATCCGAGCTGTAGTTCATTTTGATAATGTAATCAACACAAAGTGGAACGATGTCAACTGTGGAAGTCGTCCAGAAAAGGTTGCTAAAGGACCATCTTGTTACTCTATTTTTAAACCTCTGCTTTGAGAGGAAGAGAGGGAACTAGGCATAATTTCAGGAGTTGGGAAAGTTTATACTTATTCCATGGTACTGATGCTCAATAGGTGTGTTGAATTCAGCCGTGTGCTAGGCGGAGGTCAAGTCCGGTGATGCAGAATTCGACAACTGCTTTAAAATTGCCACATAAGAGTCACACTTTAACGAGAAATCAGGTTTTAGATATAGTACATATAAACAAGAAAGCGCGATCGAAAAATGCTCGAAATTTTGACTGCTATCGGTTTCTAAGCTTTGCTTTATGCATCTCTTATGAGGATATGAGGATAGAGCCTTCTTGAAGCGTTGCGGCATTTTTCCCTTATAACGATTGCTAATGCGTGAGTGCAGCCGTTCAAAAAAATGTTCGTTATCAGTTACACAGTACAATGGAAACGTCGCTTCTCTTTATAGCGGTGACTGCTATGTTTTACTCATCCGATCGTCTCAACCCTTATAAGCAACGAATCATGCTGTTTACTAATTTATCGGTCAGTGAGCAAGAAACGAACGATTTTTGCATAGCGACCTCTAGAAGGGTGAGAAACAAATCTGAAATTAACGCTCACTTCATGAATTTAACAGATGTTTGGCTTCTTTATCCTATATTCAATGCATATAGGCGATTTCTTTTCGACGGCATGCAACGTCTTTTGTGTGCTAAATTCACGTACTGTGGCCTCCCTTTGGTTTTATGTAAAATGTTTCAGCTGAAATCATCCGCAGTAGCTTCCATAACCTGTGGTTCTCTTGATTTTTTTGTGTGGAGTACACCGACGAGCCTTGATCCAGTTCTTTCCTGTTTATTTTGCAAAATGTTAAAAACTGCATATTCTCTGCCTTGGTGCCTGGTAATTTTTTCCCAATTTACCGTATGGTTATTCGACATTTATCACACCCGCGACAAAACAACCTCAAATCCTTTGCACTCCCAAATGCCACAATGTTTTTCTATTTGAGAAAAAAAAAATTGTTCAGCACGTGTCGTGCGATTTCAACGTGCACTTACTGTGCTCATTCCAGTAAAAATTGTGAAATCTCCGCGAGTTTTCACTTGAAAAGCATGTTCTTATGCGTTTGTGATTCTATAGGATTCTCTAAACGAGAAACGCCTCGGAATGCTGAGCTTGAGAATTTTGAGCGGTGAAACAAACCCGAGCATATTTCTAGCATATAGGCACACTTAGAAATTTCATCAATCCCGCCATTTTGTTGATGGTGGCCATTGTGCTTTGCTCAGTTCCCGAACTGTGGCATACAGCAGATGCGACTAAGGAAGGAAGTTTTTCTTCGTTTTTTTTTTTCAGCCCTATATCGGCAATTACTGAATTCGAGAACAGGAAAACTCCATGGTGCTCAATATGGATTTGCAATATATTTCAGCTACTGAACGGAATTCAGTTTTCATTGTTTTACACCTCAATGTGGCCTTATCTGAAAACGGTACGTTCCACAAGAAGAACAGAAAATTAATATCGATTTAAGATCGAGCAACCACAACTTTTGCCTTGTTTGCTCGGCTGTGAACTTAAAATAGATCGACATCTTTAATCAGCGGTCTCTTACGCATGATCGCCCACACTCCAGCTATAGGTGGGACAGAAGTTTTCTAGCCAGATATAAACGGCTCGAAACACATGTGATCTTGTTTGAAGTTTGTACAGCTTGACAAGCGACCGTTTCAGCGTTAAGTGAGTGAAGAGGATGTTGAACAGTGTTTCACATTATGTAAATTGCGGTTTGATTTTAAAATCTGTCTTTTTGTCAAACTGTGTTGAGTCTTTGCGTACGATTTTTTCTTCTCTGTTCAGCTTGATCCAAATGCGAGTATCGATTTTTTTGGATGGGTGGTTGCTGTATTTTCGGCTGGTCAAACGATGGCTTCGTTCATGTTCGGTGTATGGAATCAGAAAACCAGATCGACCAAATATCCGGTGTCGTGTGGTATTGTCTTGATGGGAATTGGGAATTTAATTTATGCGATCTTACCGATACTGCAGAATGGACAAAAGTGGACTATGCTCGCTGCAAGACTGGTTGTCGGCTTTGGCACAGGTTAATATTGCCTTCACGTTTCATCGTCGACAAACAACCGAAACGAATAGGATCAAACCAGTTGAGCGGGACGTTCAGTATGTTGGACGGCAACAAAAGTATCACAGATATATACTTGATTACCTATCTCAGTGAAAGTTAAAACCTGGGCAAGGTGAATCGAAAGAGGACTCTTGTGTGCGCCAGTCTTCACAGTAGGATGAAGCAAACGAAGTAAAGTCAAAAGTCCGCTTGTACTGGTTATTTGAAAAAGTTAGTTATCTGCCCAGGTAAACAGAGAAACAATCGTAGTCACATAGTTTAGTCATCCTTTCCCTTTATGTTGAATAAAATTCAGTGAGCTTTGAAGGTAATCTAAGTGTTTTGCGCACGTACGTGGCAATTGGCTGCGCGCAGAAAGACCGGGTGAAGGCGCTTTCACTCGGTATTGGAATGTTCGTCCTTGGTCTCTCCATCGGACCTGCTGTCATGGTTCGCTTTCTTTGACTGAATTGCCGTATAGAGCCGTGATGACTTAGACGGTCAAAAAAGCACGGCATAAGTATTCAACACTGCTGCGAGATAGTAGTAGGCGGCAGCATACATCACTTAGACGAAAAGGGAAAATAGAACGTTTCATATGGATGCAGCATGCCTCGTAAACAAATATACGGTGTCGTATTTCAAACTTTTACTGGATAAGCATTTTTCGTCCAAAATCATCTCGCCTTCGCTGTCACCTCGATGATTTTCTTTGGTGTGCCCTGTTCCATTTTGTTTCTCCCATTTTTAAACCCGCGTGCCTCTCTTATCTTCTGAATGATAACACCATTATAAATCCACATATTTCAAAATGTGTTTACTTGGTTTATCGCTCCTGGAAGCTTGGTTTATAATCACTATTCACAATGTCGACTACAAAGGAATTTGTGACCCTAAAAAAGGGCTGTCATCAGTATTGGAATATGTGTAGTACTGAGAATGAAATTATGTTAAAACAGATGCTGACCATGATGTTGCTGCGCATTGATGACGTAGCTTGAAGTTCGTTGCGTATGCTAATTAGGATTTCTCGCAAACGATCATATGAATCGCACGTTGATCATTACTTATGACCTTTCGTCTCATGAATAAGTGTACTATAGCTCACTAAATGTGTCAACCAAAATCGACAAGGCCTTGTGAAACAGCGATAACCGAAAAAACGAAGTAAACGCTGCCTTCATGGAGGAGAGCGATGCAGATGAGCACTAGCATTCGATTGAAGTAGTCTGCGCACCACTCGGACTAGGCACCACGTTTTTTATTGCATGAGCGAGCTCTAACAGTTCCTCTTTGCTCTCTCCATTTGAACTCCCTCCCCTCAAAGCACATATTGCCCACTACATGTGAACATATCGCATATTTGAGACAAGTGATCAATTAGCTGAACTATAATCCGTCAGCAGCTTTTCCTAGCCCTAATCTGCGATGGCTGCATTTACTTCTTAATTTGTTGAAAAATGGACTGCGGAATTCTCTCATAAAAACGGCAGCAGCGAGGATGTTGTGGGTTTTTGTATTTAAGGTAATCTTCACACCACTCGGTCCTAAAGGTTTTCATATCGCGTCCTTCCCGGTAACGATGTACAATTCTCCGGCCATCGTCATGGTTCTCATTATTGTAGCTTCACTGGTCGTCTTGCTCACATGTTTCGAGGAGAAGTATGCAGGCGTCATCAACAACAATAACGGTATTGAGTGGATTTTAATCTTTAAACATTTGTATATGTTTTTGCAAGCTTTCATTCGAAACGCGCATACTCACAAGAACATGCCAATGCGCGTTCATCTCCTTTTTGCGCATCTGTTTCATCCGTCTTGCCTTGTTCAAGCTCTCAACTAACGAAACATGAAATAGAGATTTGGCAGGCCTATTGTGCCTTGTCTTCCTTTCCGAATGACATATCACCTCGACGAACATTGATGAAAATTATGGATGGTTCATATCATGTAACATCCGATGGAGTTCAGATTCCAGACTGCGCTAGATAGCGGATGTTTAGCAGAGGATGAAACCAGCCGAAATCGTTCGAGGCTCGCCACGTGTTTGGGTATGCGGCGACATGTTGTACGATCACGAATCCATGCCTACGTCATGTTTAACACGCACACTATTTGCATAACGTAGGGCTGGCGCCTTACGTCACGATTCATTATAACATGTGCACCTTATCAGTTTGGATAAGGGATGAATGAATATGTGATATCTGAACATGAATAAGTGATATGTGAACTTAAGAGATTTATGAATAATTACGCACTCTTAATTATTTGTAGCAGTTTATGAAATCCAGGCAGTCTCACCGGTCATCCTCGCGAAACGAAAAGAGCGCAAGCGTACATAGTGCTAATTTCAAGCTCGCTAGGCATTAATTCTAAAGATATATTAGTCTGCATCCTCACCAGCTAGCTTTTTATCTGGAATAGTAGCCTCCTGATGGTGGATCCAAAGACACCTTTTCTTAAAGGTCAACAAATCCGTATCAATATACAAGGAAAGTTTTAAAAGAGGTGATGCTGTGGGAGAATCCATCCCAAAGATAGCATGCCCTCGAAAGTTTTGATGATGCCCATGGAAATAAATATTGTGTTTAGAATAACACGTGATCAGTTGCCTAAAAATTTCATCGAGTATTCATTCAGACTCTTCAGTGAAAGTCATCATTCCCAAATTCGACAAGATTTCGGCTTCGATATGTATCGCAGTTTGGTTTGCATTACAATGTGTCGCAACGAACTCGGAAGTGTAAGTGGATTGCAGTCAAGAAAACATAGCCGAAGCGAAACAGATTATCGATGTGGATAGATTCCGTGAGGCGCGCCCTTACACACCAGTTGAGAAACGTGATCTACTTTAAAATTTCGGGTCGAGTTACTTGGCTACCTTTCCATAGTCAGAACTTGGTGTCAATTTTTTTTGCGAACCGCATGGAAGTGTGAGCAAATTTCGTCACTTTTGTTGCCACTTTTGTTTTTCTTAAGTCACTTTTGTTGCTTTTATGTGAGCTTTCCAGAGGCTGAAAAAGGCGCACAATGATTCGTTACTTTTTCATTTCAAGGGGCAATCAGCCCGACCATAACAGTCGACAGAAAAGGAATGTTGTCTTAAAGCGTTTTAGAGCTTAGGATAGGATTATATTATAGGGTGTCGCGAAAGATTTCGAAAATTGTCTGGGCATTTCCGATGACTGAAGCTTGCACCACGAGTAGCATTTGCAGAAATTAGGATTTCTGCGACTTTGCAGGTTCTCTCCCTTCAACCTTGTTAGTGATGAGAGTCCCAGGTATTGAAGGCATACCAATGTACCATGAAATGCTTCCAAAATGTTCAAAAGACGAGATCACTGACTATAAAAATCACGATTTTTTTAGCACTAGGGATGCTTAAGAAAAACTGGGAAAAGTGCATTCTTTTACAGTTGAGATTGTTGCTGCACCAAATGAATTAACCTGATAAGTCGGTCACAAATATACTAGTTTGACTGAGATAGCTTAGTGCAACAGCGATTGCAAAGTACCGGTGACGATTAATCTGAAACATGGCAGCAGACAGGATTCCAAGTGTCATTTTTTTATAAATAGAGCTACTACTTTGCATTGTGATATATGGGACCTCTCCAAAACTTTTTTCAAAAGCTTTCTTCCTTCATGGAATGAAAACTAATGATCTCTTGAATGCTACAGGTTAGACTATTCTGCTAGGAAACTTTTGGCAGCAATGATTCATTAAAAGTGGCGGTTTATGTTCTTGAAGGCTTATGACACCACTTTCTATGGCATTATACAATTGGACGAATCATGATGCAATATTTTGGAATGGCATTACCATAGCTATTTCGAACGTGATCAGCTTTGTTATATATGTTTCGATAGCTCTGACAAAGATCGGCAAAATGTGAGTAGCATTTTTTATAAAATTTATTCAGAAATATTTCCTGTACTTAAATTTGTTGTAGGAAAATTGGCTAACCCAAGAGTAGAGAGCATTCGCATGGATTTCATAGTTTTTTCTTGATGCTTCTGACCTGTGGCGTTGACCTGCTCGGCAGATAGCTTACGACTGGAGTTGCATTGTGCCTCGGTTTAACAGCGCTTGCGAACTTGTATGCAGAGTTCTAATGGCTCAGCTGATACTTCATGAGTGAAAACGACTCGTTACAAAATTTTTCTTCGTAAAAACGATTTAAGTATTGCAGGTGACCATTGTCGTGAAGTGAACTTTTTCAATTCCGATTAGCACATGGTTTGGTTGAAGAACACAAAACATAAGCGTCGCATTTTTCCGCCTTTTCGCTTACGCAATGCAGTGGACATGAATATGTTTATATTTTATGTTGCTTTATTGAGTCATGCATGCACTGAAAGTATGAATAGATGAGCCGAGATGATCCATTTTACTGATTCCGTCAGCGATTGCACACATCCATGCAAATCGGCCGCATGCCAAGCTCATCCCGCGTACATAGCCGTAAAAGTTCGAAGTGGTCAGTATATGGTGGGCTTTGCGAGGATACCTCTTACTATTCGCCATTACCTTCAATGAGACGAGCAATGCTCGTGCACATCTAACCGGTAACTCAACGATTCGTCTTGGAATACTTATAATATGTAGCAAAGCAAAAGAAGTTGCAGTTGGATCTCCCACCATATGTCGTTTATGAGTATCGCTTACCGAAGAGCTGCATTAAATTTTCATCTTTATGAAGCAATTTTCTATGTTCATTTTGGAAACGTTTCAGCCGTTCTCCGTTTTGAAATGTTTAATAACCAACATATTTTCACTGCACTGGAAAAGTTTCCGGTAAGAGGTCACGGTCATTGGAAGCAAGCAATCACATCACTTGGTTCAGTTTGGTTAGGCAAAGAAAACACGATTTTTGATTGCCTGAAGATACTGGCGCAGAAAATCAGCCAATGATGTGGCTCTCCATTTCGGTTCTTCAGAGGTAATGATTTCGCGTAAAATTTGATGTAGCAACCACAATGGAGGAAATCTAGTGTAGTCGCGCTTTTCTCAAAGTCGTAGAACCATTTTTAGCACATATTGAGCGATTGTTACTTTCTTAGGTCATTATTTTAGTGATAAGCGCAAGATGATTTTGCTCGGACTGGCAGGCTTTTCGATCTACCATATCGTGAATATACCATGGCCGTTCTACAGCGGGCCACTGGACTACATAACAACGGGTTTGATTTTGGAAATTTTTTTAGCACCGTCATATCTCTTCAACTGATGGTGCGGAACAATGACGCTTGGAAATTCTTGTGTAGCTGCCTTTTTTAGAAACATTATACGAAAGGACTAATGTTTTGTCAAGCTTTTGATCAAGTTATTCAGTTGAGCATGTTAAACGCACTTCCAATGTTGTTCCTGTGAGCACACTTTTTTATTTGTTCCACTATCGCTGTATACTGTTTTACACTTTGGACGAGTAGTAAAGAGTTCATTGGCGCTGTAGAGCTGCACGTGATCATTCTTTTATTTGTTCCCACGCAGAGAAGCCTTCAATCGAATCATCGCTTCTGCGAATCATCACGTGTTCATTTTTAAAATAGCGATCTAAAGGATGTTAACGGGGGTGATGCTAAACGCTGCGTCAGTGCAGTTTCTAAGTGGGTGTACGAAAGCAATACTGAAATTTCCGTGAAGCTGGTGTTGAAATGTGTTTGACGAACACCCTGGAGTTCTTGGATTCAGGAAAACAGATTGTGCAGAAATTGGAAATTAGAATGCTTTACAGAAAGCAATTCAACTGTTGAAGATACAGCTAACTCCGGAGGTTGCTCACGGAGATACGAATGGTGCAAATATACTACGCGAGTCCCTCTTCCCGTATTCCTGCTCAGCTCAACTGTATTTTTGGGTTTTGCTTACCCATGTGTCGGGTCTCCGAGTGGAATCCTCTTCTCAGAGATTATCGGTCCAAGGAATCAGGTATGGCAGTTATTTTCTTCGAGTTTGGCTAAGACTGATGAATTTCAGTTTCGTGAAGGTTTCACAGTCGCTCTGCTACAATTTCACTTGCGTTCGCCCTTTAAGTACAACGTCTCAGATTCGCCCATCTCAATAATCGAGAACAACAGCTTTTTTTTCGCTCTTTGCGAATCAGTGAATCCCGACAATACAATTCGATCTGATTAAGTGCTCAAACTTAGGAAGAGATTAAACAAAACAAAAGATAACGATGGCGACTCTGGTGCATCCTAACTTGGGCAGGATAGAAAGAGAAGCAAGTGAACGGCCAGTCCTCCATGGGCGGACGATTGAAGTAAGTCAAAATAAACACAACTTGTGGTCAACTAAGCCACAGTGTCAATCGGCAGCATTGTCTAACGATTGCTGAAAGCTCAAAGTATGCGTGCAATTATCTATTGTCCTGGATTCTGGTAGATATCATCGAAACACCTTGTCCAACAACTGCACGAACGTTATATAGCAAAATTCCTGTGCAGATTCTTCATAGCAAACTTGTAGCTAGCAACTTCATATAAATAGTTAGTTTTTTTTAGCGCAAGTTTTTATTATAAAACTCTTAGGAATTGCTACTATACCAATTTAAGGGATTCATGCAAGGATTATTCGCTTTTGTTGGTAGTATTGGCAGGTTCAGCGGACCAATAATTGCCACGTAAGTTACGCTCGTTACAACTTTATCACAATGCTGTATGAAATATGTGCTTAAGTGAGTTGAAGAATATTTCAGAATACTAGCCTGAGGTTCGTTTGATGCAGTAAAGTATCGAAATTTCGTTCGTCTTGCAGGCAACAATCTCCAGCAAAGTAATGCCTATTTACCGCGAAACATTTCCATACGTGTATTGCATACACAATATACTTACGGAAATGTTTTGCTTTATGTGAGACAGCAAAAAAATCCCATGTAGTCCTTCACTGCATATGGAATCCACATGCCCTCTATGATATTCCGGTTGCTGGTGAGGAGGTGAGGACTCCGAAGTGAATGCCTCTCACGATATGTTCTGAAAAACCCCGCAACATATTTCTAAAACTGTTTTGCGGGAATTTCATGTGTGTACTTATGCACGCATTGAGCTAAATGGACAAAATAATTGCAACAGTGATAAATTTGGGTAAACAAATGAGATCACCTCGATTTCGATCAACGAAAATGCTCACAAAGGGACTATTTCATCCAGGTGCAAGTCAAATTACACCTAATAGACTGTTCCACCGCTCATACGCGTACATGGAAAAATAAGACAGCCTTTGGCCATAATTCTTCCGTTCCTTGCTCACAACTTTTCATTTTCTGCCACCGTTTATTTCAGGGTACTATTCGAACGATGTGGCTACCTTTGGCCAATGGTGTTGCTCTTAATTATCCTGGTACTGTGTATAGCGGCTATGATGACTTTTTATCGACGATTGGTCCCACTGAAATTGATCCCAGAAATCGGTGTAGCAACACCATATAAAACCGGAATTTTCTATCGATTTTAATCAGATTTGTGTAACGCGTTGTAATTATTTGGTTCATGAAGAAGCGACAGTTGCTACAAACGTCGTTTTCTGCAGCGATATCTCTTTATCAAATTTTTCCTCAGCTGAACAAAATTTGCGTATGCGATATACAATGATTGTGTCATTTTCACACTCTACGTTTGTTTCTTCCGTTTTGTTTCACTTTATTTTTGAAAGTGCATAATTTTTAGCAAATAACTGAAATAATATTTTTTTTAACATTATCGCGAATATGGGATTGTTGGAAGCTGATGTAGAAGGAGTGGACTTTTATCCTGCCAGTACAGCAAACATGGGAGTAAATTGACGAACAATCAAATCGTCACAAAGGCGAAGATGAAACTAAGGACGATTGCCGGTTCGGTTTTGTGGACAACACGGAATCTGATAAAGCTAAATGTGATTCTGTCGTAACGGGAGAAATTCTTTCATCTTCTTCCTCACTTGACAGCGTTGAGCACTTCGTGCAAAAACGTTCGAAAAGAGCCAAAAGTTACAGTGCTTTGAGCTTTGGTAGCGAAAATCATGAACTCAGGTTTTAACAACGATGCATTAAACAATTGTCAAATTATATGGGTATCCAAACATTTCGCAATAGGTTTCGCACACAATTTCTTGCAATCTCTGTGAAACTCAGTGATGTTCCAAAAGACCACACAAAATAATTGGCCCTTTCTCATGCTGCACACTAAACGTTCCACCCTGACTGTCCGCAAAGCGCGAAACCGCTGACGTATTCGATCAGACGTTCATATATAACAGCGGTAACAAGCACATGCCTCGCATGGTTCCCACGCATATATTTTCTAGTTCCGATACGACTACTTATCGACTGCTATGCCAAAACAGAAAACTACTTCGATCGCTAACGAATGCAACAGTATATTCTGCGTAAAACACACCATGCTTACCATGGAAGGCTTTGTCGAAGTTATTTTTTGTAATACACAAAATAAGGAGCAGTTACGCTAGTTTACTTCAAGGGTAAGAAAATTTAATCATAACAGATATTTAAAATGTCTCAACATAAGTTCGAATACCAGAGCAGCGCCATAATGCGTAAGATGGATGGAAGAATAACGGCCCATCGGGTAATGGTTTAAAACAAAAGAGCTGGGATGAATAAATCAAATTGCAAGCAGATTAGCAAGATGGATTCTATGCTAACCATAGCCGTCCTCAGCTTCACTTCGTTCACAGTGGCGTCCGTTCTATGAACAAGCGCACTACAATGTTTTCATCCAAGATTCATCGAGAAAACGGTCAAAATGATTAATTGGAGAAGGGAACGCAGTTATTTGCGATAATAACAAAATGGTTCGGGTTTTTTAAGAGAATCGCATCCACTATTGACATAATCCTAAGTGCAACAGTGCAAAGCTCACAGGAGGCGGCTGAAATTTCTAGAAATTCCCTTATCAAAAGTGAAGATCTGTTCAGTAAAGGGATACAGCAAAGAGATATAGCTAAAAGCGTTCGAGTGCGCTTTTTTAATATGTCAACATGTTCATAGCTACTATAGGAGGATGACTGGAAAGAAAAATCGGAAGAGTTTAGTTCAGTTTTCCCCGACAGAGCTTTTTCTTCCGCTCATTCCGTGTTGAAATTGGAGCTGTTTTAAATTATTAGCTATCAAATGATTTTTTCTCTGCGACTCCTCATGAGCGATGATCGTTTGCTGGGCTTCCTTTTCTCTTCCACTTTTTCCCTGCTGCAAAAAATCGCTAGCTGAGTGCGTGCTATTGCATGAGTATCAATGCACGCCCTTGTGCCATTATACGCGGCCTTTGTTTACAACAAAATCTGAATTTCAAGCATAAAGTGGAAAGCTTATTGGGATTAGCAAATTCATCGCTCAAAAGCGACTCCTCATGAGCGATGATCGTTTGCTGGGCTTCCTTTTCTCTTCCACTTTTTCCCTGCTGCAAAAAATCGCTAGCTGAGTGCGTGCTATTGCATGAGTATCAATGCACGCCCTTGTGCCATTATACGCGGCCTTTGTTTACAACAAAATCTGAATTTCAAGCATAAAGTGGAAAGCTTATTGGGATTAGCAAATTCATCGCTCAAAAGCGACTCCTCATGAGCGATGATCGTTTGCTGGGCTTCCTTTTCTCTTCCACTTTTTCCCTGCTGCAAAAAATCGCTAGCTGAGTGCGTGCTATTGCATGAGTATCAATGCACGCCCTTGTGCCATTATACGCGGCCTTTGTTTACAACAAAATCTGAATTTCAAGCATAAAGTGGAAAGCTTATTGGGATTAGCAAATTCATCGCTCAAAAACATTGAATACTTTTTATTGGCCGATCATCTAACGCGCTTCCAAAATGGCAGACGATCGTATAAGATGGAAACTTCAAAGCTTGTGATTTTTAAATGCCGCGTAATTTTTATTAAGTAGTGGTCAGTTTTGCTGCTCGTATGTCACGCAGTGCATAAGCGCGATAATGTAAAGACGAGAATTATTCAGCGTTGAAAAATGATAAAGATTTCCACAAACACATGTTGTGGTTGTTTTGTTTTTTCTATATTTGTCAGCGTTGTTGAGAGTGTATATTCTGGTACATGAATCAGACTTTAGCTGCACCGAAAGACAGCAAAGAACTAGGGCATTTTCCGTAAACATGAGAGTGACGTGAAGAAAAGCCTGAACAAATTCTTTAAAGGTTTAGTAAAAATTTTCAAATTTGATAAGGCCATGACGGCTGCATGTTACGGTGTTATGATGATATGAACGTTGGCTTCGTGAATGCCATAAAACAATCCTAAATACTCGTCGCAACCAATTCGTGCGTGTGGAAATAAAGGATTTCTGTTTTGGAGGCGAAGAAATCTTCGACTTGATGCTTCTAACTGTGGCAGAAAACTCAAAGCTGGAAATATTTTTGCATTTCTACGGCGCAGTACTGCTTCTGCTAGGTTCCACAAATCCCCTTCATTCGAAACGATTGTAATTTCGAACCGAAGCTGTTTTGGAACCGGAGTGGGCTTAACATGGAATCTTCGAAGCAGCAGAAATGACAGCTCATTCGTCGAAGTTCTGAGGACGCTGTGATCGAGGTTACAGTCATGCTCTATTGGAGATCAAAGCGATACATGGAACCCAAACCTCGAATGGGGCAGCGGAGCTGGGCGCGATTGGTCCGCAAACTTTTTGTATCACTTAGAAAACGTTGTGTCGTTAAGTAGTGTTAGTTGCAACTAACAAACATTAATATCTGCATCTGCTTCATGCTCTCAGCCACTCAAGCCTTTTGAAATCCGCCACAGCCTTGTACATTTCCGTGCACCACATCATATGTCTATGTATATGTTGGCACAATTCACTGTCGCACATTTGAGTCCTCTGTGGACATGCGGTCTGCAAATGCCTCTCGTTCTCCGCAAAGGCTCTTCCAGTGTGAAGTCTTGTCTCCATAAAGGAGCTTTTGTATTGACCACAGCCGTTTAGGCCAAATAATATCAGTGGATTACTCGCTGCTCGAATGTTCCCTGTAGTGTCAAAACTTCTCGTGACACGCAATTGTTTTCCTTATGGTACTCGGAAGCCCTCTTGTTATTGCCAAGTTTCGTTAAGTCATTTTGAACATATAATTTTCTTTTGAGCAGTCAGTCAAGGGTTCAATAAATCGCCAAAGTATGCGCACAAAAACGTCATCACAGCTGAGGCACAAAGAACAACAACACATAACAATCAGTAATCAGAGGCCACCAAATCATATGAGTTACGCACCTTCGGTTTGGTGATAAGGGCATCAAAATGAACAATGAATAGAAAAATGCGTGCCAGGTGTCGCATTTCATAGGACGGCCAGACGCAGCTCTATTGTATATTCTCAACGGTTTGACTTTTTGTGCTCCGCCTCATCGCTGGTTTCGGCTCTACGGCGCTTTCACTCGCACAAGAATGCCGTCGATTATGGTTCAACAGAAAAGGTAGGTTTCCATCGTGCACTCTGTTTCAAGCTGACGTGTATTTGTGTTGTGCTTCTCTAAACTAGCATCATGCAAGCCACGTTATCATACATTCCGAGCTGTGATACGAGTAACAGGAGTAGTGCAAGTGATGATGCCTCACCGAACTACCGCTTTCCCCAAATACCATTTCGCTCAATTCTCATGCAACGAACTGTATTCCTGCCGCTTATTTAGAGGCTTTTTTCTGCATTACAATGCATGTTGATATGGCCAAAGCGACCATAAGCGAGGGGGTTAGTGAACGCTAGATATGCGAGCAGAATTTCGGGTAGTAGAAATTTTCAAAACTGGAGATCAGGTTGTATTTTTTTGCGTTAACTTATCAATTGTTCCTCTGGTGTCTTTAAAGAACATGAACAAAATTGTGATCGTTATGTTATTAACTATTTTGATAGGCTGCGCTACTCGATAATTTGAACGGACGACAACTAATGACTACGTCGTTGCGTGTGTACCCAATGCTGCATCACCAAATCTGGGGATCACCTATTCCAACTACGAACTCATCAGATGACTTCATTTATGTTGCTCAGAGCTGATAAAGAAGTTTTGTTGTTTGCGCTTAGTGCCATCGGAGAGCTCCGTTGATTGCGTGTGTGCTGGCATACCGCCCAGCATGAACATTGCACCGACCGCATGTAGCAATAGTTCACATGTTTGGAAAAGCTAGTCACATTTGTCTGTGTAATGGGAGGAGACGGAAATGGAAAAAGGAACTAGGAGGCTAGAGTTTATCCATTTACTATTTCTAGAAACGCTTTTCGTGAGACATTTGATCATGTTGAAGTGCCATGCCGAAATATAGAAGGAATAACACAAGAAACTCGACTTCACAAACTGCAAAGAACAAGTGTGTAATAGTGTTTCAGTCTATGTAGTTTACAGCTTGGTTTTCTGCGTCCAAAACAGAGGGGATTTATGTTCGAGGCATGTATCGGTGTTCGTTAAGCCCTGCTTGCCTCCCGATAATCCTTTGCACTTTCTTCGCCGAAATCGTTTGCAATTTACCAGCAGCGATACGGGATGGCACAAATCTCAGTAGTATTCTATGATTTTCGGTTTATTAAAATAGCATTCTTTTTTAGAGTTATTGAATAAGAAGGCCTCAACGCTTCTCAGCATTTTTGACTGCTCGGTGACGTGCTTGCACGCAACCAAGCGGCCTCGAAATTTCTATCTTCCCACAAATCACTCCTCTTTCTTCCCATAGAGCTTTCTTTTTATCATGCTAAAAAAAACTATTCGCAACATGCTCTTCCCGTCTCGTCAGTGTCCGCCGCTCTGGTGTCAATAAATTCGGCTATGAATAATTTTTTTATAACCAGATATCTCTCATTTCAAATGAGCTGGCTAAGGAAAGAACTTTTTATATTTATTTCCATGCTGGACTGTATTTTCTTTGAACTCATAAGAGAGGTAGGACACTGGATCGAAACATGCAAATGAACTTTTCATATAAGAATGCAACAGAATCAAGAACGGCGAACGTTCCCAGTTTTGCAGCTGCCCTTCTCTACCTGTGATTTGCTTCGAGCATCGGAGACAAAATTTCTGGTCACAAGGCATTAAAAAGCGACCTTAATCACGCAAAAAAAGATGTCTTGAATAGAAAGTTATCGTGAGCGGAAAACATACGGATTAAAAAAATAAAAATAAATCTTGGACAGACAATAAAAAGATTTTAAAGAAATAGAATTGTTGAATAAAAAGATAACTTAAAAAGTTACAAAGATATCTTGAATAAAGTTCTCTTGAATCATTGAAGCGAATCACGTGAATTGCACTATATTAGAGCATTGCTTTCACGGTGTGCAGACAAAAAAAAGTGCTTCCACACGTAAAGCACTCAATGCATATTGATGCACAAAGGAAGAGATGATAACGCCCTACATATGATTTTTTATCTGCTAATTTTTCGATTTCGTTACATAATGCATACATTTCTTCGTGTGCCATCACTGTTTCGCTTTATGCTTTGTCAACAACACAAAATTTAACGCCTGTTTTTGTGAAAATTCTTTTTAAAAAATTACACCCTTTAATATCTTTTAAAATTTTACTGAAAAAAACTGACCACCTCATCACAAGCACTTTCGTTCGTTAATT
The DNA here is from genome assembly GCA_000803305.1 of Toxocara canis. Lineage (NCBI taxonomy): Eukaryota > Metazoa > Nematoda > Chromadorea > Rhabditida > Toxocaridae > Toxocara > Toxocara canis. Next base: position 60,328 of record JPKZ01001436.1, on the reverse strand, counting down.
TTTTTGGTTTTTTATAAGTTATGTGGAATAATTTTTTTGAACTAAATCTTTGCGATGACGCTATAGCACATTTCCGAAGGGCACAATATCATATCAAACGTAAATGCTGTTTTCCAACCTAAATTCAAGCGCTCCAATCCATAGGAAGCTATGCTGCTTTGCTCAATGAAACTGGCTGAAGGAATTCTGAGACATGAGTCCTCAGTATAAACATACAGGTTACGAATACGAATAAAAATTTCTCTTGATTGGATGCACTGCATTTAAAAATGCATAGTTGAAACTGTTACGACAATTACTGAAATGATGAACAAGAGACGTCATTTGCATAGTTTCAACCCCACGACTTCAACCTTCCACTAGTGCTCCTCAACTCTTGCTATTAGTTGATCCTCAGCAATAATCAGCTAATAGGAACAACGTTCGTTTCGTTGACTTGACGCTGAATTTTATAGCTATGAGGACCTGTTGTACCAATGCGTCGCATGGTGAGGTTTGCGTGATATTTCACCTATGATTTTATGTAGATCATGCAAATCGTGTCGTCGAATATTTTTAACGCTAAGCTTGCTTGTTAAACGAACAGGATTTATACGAACTTTTGGTGCTTAAAAGATAATTTTTTTGTGGCCCAGTCTTTTTTTTCGCTGAAAGAAATTCGTCTGCATTTTATCATAATTGAACCACAACTGCCTCCGTAATGCTCATAAGCGATTGCAAATTTTTTGTTTTGCAATGAACCATCATAAAACAATAAGACTGTGGCTATATATAAATACATATATATATAAACGTATATATATATTTATATATGTATATATGATTCAGTGTCAACGGATGCACTGACCATCTCTTCCTCAAAAATATGCTTTGAAAAAAAAAATTTTCGTCTTCCTCGTGATAGTGACAATAAGGTGAGGGCACAGCCAACGACTCATTATAGTGCAACGTAGGAATGAAAATAAACTGAAAGCACCTGTTTATTTTGCACGGCTATTTATTTCAGTCCGATTTCGGCAATCACTGAATTAGACGCTCGGAAGACACCTTGGCGTTCGATATGGCTCTGCAATACGCTTCAACTACTCAATGGAATCCAATTTTCCATTCTGTTTACTTCGATGTGGCCGTATTTGCGAATCGTAAGTGTCTAATGTTACTAGTTAGCATTGAGACAATGAGAAAATGCAACGCATTTTAATTGTTTGCATCGAACACGTGAATCTAGTATGCTGATCTGATCTCCGACCCTTACACACTCAACAAAACGGAAAGTTAAAGAAATCGATGTTGTTTCGTATTTTAGATGAAATGATCTTTTGCTTGCCACAGCAAGCACTTTCTGTCAAAAAAAAACAAATTTAACAGGTTTTTTTCTGTGTACAAGATATGTGAGAAGAGGTATGTAAGCGGATAACATCGAACCATATTCCTGAAAGTGACATTTCAGCTATCCTCGATAGACGAAGTTACATCACAGAGAGCATATTTTAGTAGTATTTTGAGACAGAAATTCCCTTTCAAGCTGTTAGTATGCATCCGGGGTGTGCTATTCGATGCATTTGACAGAGTTTAATTTTCTAGTTTTGTTTTACTGTGATGCGAATAACCTCTCAATATTCCCTACGTAATGGGATGCCAACTAATGGGTGGTTAATATTTCTGCCAACGATAGGTGGATGTCTTGAGCATTTCCGCCAACGGTGGATGGATGCCTCGATGAATTGATTTCCTAGGTCACTGAAGGTGCATAAATACGGGCAAGCAAAATACACAGCATCCAATTTTCATGATTTTCTCGACATTCTCCTTAAAAAAGTTTCACATGTGATGCATTTAAACGACAGCTGACTAGGTAAATATTGTTACGCATTATAACCAGATATGGCGCATTATGTTATGCTGGTAACAGTCGATCACTATGCTGTTATCCAACTACTTATAAGGATAACGATTTATTCATGAAGATGGCGGTGATAATGATCAACCAGCGATAATGATAGTGATCATTTCTTGTATGCATATAGTGGAATTTATGCGACAAGCTCTATCAGTTTGAACGTATATTCTCATGCACTTCTCAATTTTTATAGCTCGACAGCACTGCTAATGTGGATTTCTACGGGTGGATTGTAGCAGTATTTCCACTTGGTCAAACCGTTGCCTCCTTCCTTTTCGGTGTCTGGAATCAGAAAACGAAGACAGCAAAATATCCGGTAGCCACAGGCGCTGCTATAATGGGCATTGGCAATTTCATCTATGGGACTTTACCCTTGTATAAACGTGGTGCAAAGTGGATCATGTTGACAGCGAGATTTATAGTTGGCTTTGGTTCTGGTTAGTTCACTTTTTGTTTTCGTGACCCAACTTATAACAAGCGCTTATCGTCGCGATCAGATACGATTCAACATCTAGCAACTGTTTACACTTCGGCCACAAAAGCATAAGAGCGGAAGCATCTGATAATAATTCACAGCGATCAATGTGGATAATGCGCCTCACGTGAACTTATTGTTAGCTTCTATGACTGGAGCACGGTTAAAATGGCTAAATGAAAAGATTATTGGAGACAAGGTTGCAAGAGATGCACATTTTTGACCAATTTTCTATAGAAATGTTGCGCAATAAAACTGCTAGAAAATTAGAACTAAAAGATGGATTAATTTCATTCTCCACTTAGACTAAATTCATTATCCACTTATTTGCCGATTTTTTCTCCCGATTTCTCGTATTTAATCTGAGGTCGCCATAGCGTGCAAAAATTCAGAACGTGTAAATTAACAATACCCTTTGGATAATTGCGGTAAGAATCTGTTCTGAAATATCGCAATTATAATTACAGCAATCTTTTTTTTCAATAAACTCTTATAGCTGGTGAGTCGCAAGTTTTCTGACCTATCCATGAACTCTACTTTTTGAAGAAAGGTTTCGATAAAAAAACAAAAAAGTTTGCGAGGAATGAACTGATCGCTGATGGTATACAACGTTTCTTGCTATTTTGCTTTTGCTACGTGAACGCTGGAATTTTTCAAAAATTGTCCTCAAAATTTAATCTCTCCTTGTTTTACGTCGGAAATTGGGGCTCGTCATATGAAAACATTTAATTTTGGGCATTTGGTGCTGTTCCGCTAAATAATTGTTTGTTTTGGTTGTTGTCCCGGTATACGGTAACTGCTACAGGATATCGCGTAATACTGTTTCAACGAAACATTTCTGTTTCCTCTAGTCTGGCGTGAACCTTGAAATTCCTAGTACATATGAAGCTTACAGCGGTCGGGATGAGGGAGGATGGAGGGGGAGAACAGAAATGTTTCGTTGTTCATTATGTTGCTAGAGTTTTGCCAAGGTATTAATGTATTACCTCTCCACTCCTTCGTACTCATACGGAATCGCTCATGAAAAAAAAGGCGCGCTTGGAACTAGCTCCGTCTATTATTACTTGAAGTCGAACATAACTTCGACACGCACCAATGCACCGGTTCGACGAGTGCAGTCTATAAGACAACGCTGCAAACTACTGAAATTTTAGTATCCGGGTTGACCGTTCAAAAATTAGCATCATCATTCCGACATTTCAAGCTTGAATACCTCACTTAAGTGCTATTGTAACTCCCGAACCACATGATCAGCGTTCCTACCCCCTCCCCCCCTCTCCACCCCCACCGTCCTCATTCCAGCGTTTGCCACTCGTTCACATTACTGCAGAGAGACATTGCTATCTTATGTTCAAAATGTCATTGTACCAAGGTTGCATCTTCAAGCGTTCACTTAATCTGCAAACAAATTGTGTGCAGCCGTAATGCACGCAGAGGTTTCCAAATGCGATGCCATTCTCATCTGGTAAGCAGCAGTCCTTGAGGCAAATGAATGTCGATGAGCTTACAGTAAAGCATTGTTATGCCATGCTGACCTGAAACCCAAAGCCTAACGAGTGATCAATATGTGATTTTGCGCTATTGATGTCATGCATTTTTTTCGAGTTTGGCTTGTATTTCGCAACGCTTCCACAGAGCTTTTACAATGTGCTAATGTGCTTCGGCTTATGCGATTGTCGTCTATTTTAGGTAACCTTAGCGTACTACGCACTTATGTTGCTACCGCCACTGCACCTAAGGATCGTGTAAAGGCGCTGTCAGTCGGCATCGGAATGTTCGTTCTTGGACTCTCAATTGGGCCTGCAGTTATGGTACGAAAATAACTTTTCTATCGACGCTACTTGCCACTTCTGCTTTATATTTTTTAACAGGCGAACAAATTTTGTTGCGCCTGCTAAGAAATACAAAGGAAGTTGCGCGCGTTAACTACAACGCTGAAAAGTTCAACAAGATGTGTGCAAACACGTGTCGCGCGCCTGGCGCAAAATACGCGTACGCAGTGAAACCGTCCTTTGGGTCGGTTTCATCAACTCTCAGCAAAAACCTAATAAATCTCTCATTCATACTTCGGCTGATCCGGACGCTCGTGCAATTCTTTAACCAGAGTCTCGCTCATGAGCGAGTTGCTAGTCAAAAATTTAACGCGACTGGTTGCAAAGTGCACACATGTTTTTGGCAAGCTTAAACGTGCAAAATCCCCTGAACGGATAAACTCCAATTTGATAAAATATGAAAATACAGCCATGGTGTATAGATTTTGCCTACCAAAATTTCACAACTCTGGCTTCAACGGTTTTCAGCTTGGAACTATTTGCCAGGTAGACAGACATGCATACGTGCAATGAGACGGTGCCGCGATAATGCGTTTCAGAAGTGCAGTTTTTCGGCGCAGGTGAAACATGCTTTATTGCACTTTCTGGCCACACACACCATCGCACACGCATGTGGTCAAAATCCCAAAGATAACGAATATCGAACGCGAGTAATGTTGTATTTTATTGAAAGGTGAGAAATTGAGAATCTAAAATAGAACGTGTTTAAGTTGATATTTACTCCGCTGGGTCCTAATGGTTTCCACTTGGGATGGTTTCCGGTCACAATGTACAACTTCCCTGCACTTGTTATGGTTCTTATTGCGATCGCCTCACTGACGCTACTGTTCACCTGCTTTCAAGAGGAATATGCAGGCATTATCAACACAAAAAAATCAGATGGTTTATTTTCTTTTTTTTTTCTCCTCATGTTGTACTCTTCTAGAGACCGCTGCCTTCCATAGCTATCAGGAAAAAGCAATGTTCTAAGAGAGTTCACTAGATGATATGATGGAAAACGAATGCATCAAATGTGAGATTAAAAATTTATATTTCTTTTCTCCTATGAAAATGCGACCAGCCCCAGCTAGATTCCCAACGCTCCAGCTCTATACAGAAAATTCGCTAATGGGTATTTTGTTACCGAGAACTTCGGCTGATGAACAAAAATGTAGTGAAAGCGCTTTTTGAGGATGCAACTCCAGCTTTTTCTCGCAAGCAGAATTTGTTGGTTGCATTGTTTTGTTGAGGGAAAAGCGCATTCATTGCCATCTTCCAAGAAATGCTAACTGAAAGGCGCTTTTTGTGATCAACGGGAATTGGATTTTTGGGTTTATGAAGCAGTTGCCTCAAAAATGAAGCATTTCGTATAACTACTTCGAAAATTAGACCTTTCACAAAACTCATCCACCAGAAGCATCCGAAAGTAACCGCCGTTATAAAGGACCTTCAATCAGTGATTAAAAGCTTCCACGAAATGTTCCGTCCACCCTAGAATGGTATTATTGAAGCAAAATTATTGAGTAACCACCTGTGAGCCCAAAATAAATACCTTAAGACCTCAAAAGTAAGTACTGCGGCTTACGGCGACCGCGAAATCGAAAAAGTCGTTTATTTAGTGAGGAATATACAGAACGGCATGCGATTTTCTAGATTTTCTAAACCACTTCGGGAAGTTGTTCTGAAAAAATAAGGCGTTTTCTAAGTGGCTGTTCTATAGACCACGGAAATACATATTTGGATACGTGTAAAAAAGACGTATTTTGGGGGGAGGGGGGGGGCAGCTCTTGTGTGATGAAGTGCATGCTTTGAAGACTTATCGCAAATGACAAAAACCAAAGGAGATCAGCGGTAACGGCCATTCTCAAAGCAAGCGCAAGGTTTCGAATATTTTTCAGATTCGTTTTCGGATGTTGTCGTGCCAAAATTCGACAAATTAGCTGCCTTTATTTGTATTGGCGTTTGGTTCGTGCTCCAGTCTGTCGGCACCAACAGTGAAGTGTACATTGCTTTCCTTTTCTTTTTCTTTTTCTTTTTAAAATTCACTTCCAATGAAATGGTATGCTGAACCGAAAGAGGCGGGCAAAACTGGCTGTCAAATAACCGCAAGAGCGGTCATATTTATTCGGCTGAAAGAATCTGCCAAACTAACTGACGCTTTTGTGTTCGCAAATGAAAACAACGCACAGTTGAGTGTTTTGAAACGGCTCAAATCGAATAAGCCTTCGATAATGTCTCATCAGTCCTTGATATGTGCATTTGTCTCTCTGCTGCGGTTATGTACAAGTGCCATTTTGCAGGCTAATGATTCCGCTGACGATGGCCATTTATAACTGGAAGAATGGTGAAGCGATTTTCTATAATGGCATTATTGTCTTTGCGTCGACAGTTATCAGTTTCTCCATCTATCTGATAATAGGTCTCACAAGAGTTGGCAAATTGTAAGAGTGTGTAGCCTTCTTGTTTCTCTTTCAAACTGTTGTCGTCTAATAGTACGGGTAGGGCCGTACTTGATAAGATGGTTATCGGCATTTGAGCGATGAAGTGCAACAAAAGCTTGTGTTTTTTCATCGCGTAAAGCGGTGGAGCAAAGTTCAGTAATGAGCGAACGCTGCGTGCTTCAGATAAGTATTCGAAACAAAAGCTGTCCACTATGGCTGTTATCGGTTTTCACTTACCGTTATAAAACAGCTGAGTACTCCTTCCATCACCGCGCTATTTTGTAAAAGGACGTGGCACTGTGGACGGCAGCCGACTTCCATCTTTCAGCTAAGGTTGAAACCGCTGACAGGAAATTCATCCCATTTAGAGACATGCGAAGTAGAATTAAACAAATAAGAGAAAAAAAGAGAAATAATGAACACTGTCGACAGAATCGGCCCATATGTCGCGCTAGCTTGCTACTAGAACGAAATTCATAAATTGCGAAATAGGACAGTTATAATCTCATACGTTCGGTGCGATCATCTGTTGCTTGCCGCCAACGTAATCGGCTCTGTTGGCACCTAAAAAACTTCGAACGGCAAATGACATCTATGGGAACTGCCCCTTTTCGTGCTATTTTTTCAACGCTTCCGAAGTGGTGTCATCCGAATGCAACGTTTGTGCATAAGCATCATACATTGTACATGGGCTTACCCCTTCTCACTTTTAGGACATTGTAGTGACCTCGGTCTTTAGGTGAACTGGCTTGGGGACCATATTTTCTTCTTTTTCTTCGTTTTTTTTTTCGTTCTCCTCTTCCACATTCTTCATTTAAACACTGGTTTTCTTCTTGAGCAGTTTATGACCTAACCCGAAAATTAAGTTGTTACCTTCGACTCATCTCACATTTAGGCGGAGAGAAGTGATAGTTGGCATTTTCCTGTGAGATCGGCATGCATGTGTTACGGCCATCTGTCCAATCATCCGCCTGCCTACCATCCGTTAGCTAGTTTGAAATTTGGAGCTAAAAAAACTGGTGTTAAGGAGTACGGCAGGCATGTTCCCCAACATCATCCCATTACCCTGGCAGCTGAATGTGTGGCCTCATTCGGCTTCCTCACAAGTCAGCAAGTCAGCAAGTGGCGCCAACAGAGCAGCACAGCAGTAAAAATGCAGCAAACATGAGAGAGATTAAAAGGTGAAAGGCTAGCGCTCTTCGTCGAAGTAACAAAGCATAAAACGGTTACAATAAGAGCGTTTTTATAGTCGAAAGCTGACGTCTACGTTCAGAATATTCAAAACTCCAGATGGAAGGCATACCCATAGGATTGCGTTTAACATCGCTATTATTTATGATGAACTTCCTCGAAAAACCCCTTAAAAATCGAACAGCGCAGAAATGTAAGCCAAGCGTCCAGTTAAGTGCCTTTTAAGAACGAACTTGGACGAAAAAGCAGAGACATAAATCGAGGCATGGACTGCAAACCCAAACAACTGAGAGTTCGCTTCCTTTCTGCAATTATATTACATTCATTAAACGTCATTTTTACGGGCTCATTGTATCTTTTGTGGCCTTTGGCAAAGTTTTAGTTTGCAAAGTGCACTTTAGCGGCATCATCCCTCCCCCATTCATATGTCTGTCTCTCTGCCCGCATGTCTTATGGTTTCGACAGCTCAACCACTGAAATAACAGTTATGAAATTTCGTATTTCATAACAGTTTTAGTAACGTACACGTTGGGATTGCGAGCAACTCATAACCAGTTCTGAACAAATTCATGCATCATATCCTAATGCATGCATCATATCCTAATTCATCCATCATATCCAATGAGGAAATCTTTTCACCATGTTACTTGGAGAAGTCACATGCATATGAAGGGCGATACTTCATAACTTGCATCGGCGAAAATCGGTTGATTAGTGGAAAGTAAACAGGCGGGCGCCAGGCGGCAAAAAATCTGACTATCCATCAGCTGCAAGAGGTTTACGAAACCAGATTGTTTGATGAGTACGTCGCCAAATCGCATATCATGTGACTTCCTGGCGTGCTTCACAGCTTGTTTCAAAGGAACAACCAAGTTCGACATGCTATATGCTAGTGATGTTTACTCTTTATTAATTCCAGCGATAAGCGGAAGATGATAGTGTTCGGTTTGAGCACTTTCATGCTGTACCATCTCATAAATATTCCGTGGCCGTTCTACAGTGGACCTTTGGACTACATGCCTACAGGTTTGCTTTCAAGCGCAGTGCACAATGACTAGTTTTCCACTACTGAAGCAACAACGAAAGCCCTCAGTGACGAGATGCGATTAAAAGCCTCTCGGATTTCGAAACTTTTTCTCGCCCCTTCTAACTTATGTAAGCTCGCAAATTTGCATAGCTTTTTGACAGCTGTTTTTTTTTTCCGCTATGCCTAGAAGTGTGGGCTTACTCGAGAAGGGGACCACTCCGAATTCGTAGATGTATTCAAGGAAACGCAATATACAGTTATCTGTTCGTTGCAGTTAGGAGATAGACTCACAGCAACCGCACCTCCTCATAGAAAGTCGCAAAAGCGTGATTAAGGAATACGATAGAAAGATAGGCTATGCAGTAGTGAGGAAATAGATTTCGATTACAACCTTAGGCTAAATCGAAAGAAGTTACAGTTGTGAAGCTTTTGGAGACCATTGCAGATAAAGGAATCATTCTTGTGCTGAGACGGGAACTTTTCAGACCTCGAGAATCCGCTAATTCGGCCAAATATATGGCCAAGGGCGACCAAGAGTTCTTCTCAACGTTCAAAATCCCTGACCATAATGGAGACGTTTTCCGTGCCAGTTTCTTCAGAATTTCACAAATATTAGCTATCAAAAGCGTGCTGTAATCCAGGATTTTTTTGTCCGAACTACCAGAACTTTCCTCAGTTGTAGTTTTTTTACAGTTGGAAATTCGACAGTTGAAGACACCAGTGTTTCTGGAGGTTGTTTCCGAAGATATGAGTGGTGTGCACATACGACGAGAATTCCTTTGCCGCTATACGTTTTCGCGTCTACAATACTTACTGGGATTTCATTCCCAAATGTTGGTTCACCTTGTGGAACGCTGTTTGCTGAAATACTCGGACCGAGGAATCAGGTATATGTTTCGGTTTTGGAGATATCTTAACGCTTATGTCTTCAAGGCCAATGGTCCTAACGTTTATGTCTTTAGGGCCAACGATCTTAATGCCTTCGTCCCCAAAGACAATTTTATCTGCCACTTCTTGATGCCTCAATCATCTCCCGATGCAAAAGGACGCGATACCACTTACTTTTCCCGCAATATTGTTGTGGTGCCTCTGTGGAAGCTGTTTCATCCATTAATCGCCCTAATGTCCCCTCATCTGCGTATAGCTGACGACAGAAGATAGCATTAGGAGGGTTGACGAAGGTGGTGGGAGGGGGAGAGAAGGAATGAGTGTTTCTTCTGTATTGACGAATGGGCTACACCTGCAGTCAATTCTTAACGATCTTAATGCCTTCGTCCCCAAAGACAATTTTATCTGCCACTTCTTGATGCCTCAATCATCTCCCGATGCAAAAGGACGCGATACCACTTACTTTTCCCGCAATATTGTTGTGGTGCCTCTGTGGAAGCTGTTTCATCCATTAATCGCCCTAATGTCCCCTCATCTGCGTATAGCTGACGACAGAAGATAGCATTAGGAGGGTTGACGAAGGTGGTGGGAGGGGGAGAGAAGGAATGAGTGTTTCTTCTGTATTGACGAATGGGCTACACCTGCAGTCAATTCTTAACGTGGTTACCAAATCGGATTGTTGGTACATTACATTCATTATTGCAAAAAACTTTGGAATATTACATTCACTATAGCAAAAAACTTTGGCATATTACATTCATTATTGCAAAAAACTTTGGTATATTACATTCATTATTGCATAAAACTTTGACATATTACATTCATTATTGCAAAAAATTTTGGCATATCACATTCATTATTGCCAAAAACTTTGTAATATTACATTCATTATAGCAAAGAACTTTGGCATATTACATTCATTATTGCAAAAAACTTTGGTGTTTTACATCCATCATTGACAAAAACTTTGTCATATTACATTCATAATAGCAAAGAACTTTGGCATATTGCATTCATTATTGCAAAACACTTTGGTATTTTACATTTATTATTGCAAAAAACTTAGATATTTTACATTTATTATTGCAAAAAACTTTGGCATATTACATTCATTATTGCAAAAAACTTAGGTATTTTACATTCATTATTGCAAAAAACTTTGTCATATTACATTCATTATTGCCAAAAACTTTGGTATATTACATTTATTATTGCAAAAAACTTTGGCATATTACATTCATTATTGCAAAAAACTTAGGTATTTTACATTCGTTATTGCAAAAAACTTTGTCATATTACATTATTGGTATATTACATTCATTACTGCAAAAAAACTACGTTTTATGATAATTACTCGATGCGAAACGATCTCCATTTGGCTTGCTTTCCGCCTCTTTTTTCGCTATTTTCCATCGACTGTTAATTTAATTGTAATCCTCGGAAAAATTGAGCTCATTTTTTATATGTATTAAATGGAGAGTTTATGAACGTTCTCTGCATCTGAACAACGCGCGTTTTAGTGTCACCGAAGAAGTGCGACGTATGCGATATATTTGCGGTGGTTAGCTCGTGGCGGACCGCGACTTCCGATGAAGCGTTCCGTTCTTTTTTGATTTTGAAATCTGTGTGAAATAAAGTGGAAAATATTGGCTAATACAAAATGTTTTCAGGGGTTCATGCAAGGAATGTTCGCTTTCTTTGGCAGCACTGGCCGTTTCCTTGGACCAATTATTTCGACGTAAGTCCTAATGCAAATGCAAAAAATTTTGAAAGTCGAGAAATATGGAAGGAACTCTTTCAGCGTATCTGTTTTTCTCATTCACTGCATACAAGATGCTTGTAAAACTCATTTGCTGAATTTTTTTAGTGGGTTATTCCAAAATCTCTTAACTCTATGTTACCAAAAAATAAGATGTATTTTAAAGTGAAAAAAGATGCAAACATTGCCGTGCGCGATTCTGGAATACACTTGGAGGGCGGGGGCGCGGAGAAATCGATTGGGATCACATAAGTCTTTTTTCTAGTTGGATTTGTGATTATTGATTGGCATTATTGCAGAAGTAAGCAATCTGGAGGTAACCGAGGCAATGTTTTATCGTTCACGGGTGATCACTACAGTTATTCTAGCAGCCAGTAATGACGAGAAGTCTGAGTCATACGTTCCTTTAACATAGGGATCGTATGAACTAATAAGTGGTAGCAGCCTAGAGCATGCCATCGTAACTTTCAGGGCTCTCTTTGAGAGCAACGGCTATTTGCTACCAATGGTGATATTGTTGACGATGCTGGCTGTCGCCGTCCTCACCATTATAATTTTCCATCATCGACTTGTCCCACTGCAACTGATTCCGCCAGTTGGTGTCCCAACTCCTTACAAACATGGCACTTTCTATCGGCTTTGACGGTTGCGGTTTCTGTTAAACACGGTGCTAAGTAATCTTTCGTAACGATCTTAACTTACTCCCCGAAATATATGTGCGAATCGAAGGTATCACTGAACGCGTGATGTTGCGTTGCGCTTGGCACGCATCACGTTTACCTGTCCCAAAAGTCTTGCTCTTCAATGATGCGAAAGCGGATGTTCCTCATAATCACGACCTCCCCCCCTCCCTCCCCCCTTGGCTGGGGATGGAACGTTGCTAAAATTAATCACCAAATGGAAAAAAAGATCAGCTGATCCTTTTTTTCCATTTTTTTTTGCATTTTCTGGGTTCATTTAATCGCTTATTTTTCAAGAAATGTTTGCATATCATTTATTCCCAACAGTAACGCCGGAATTCTAATGTTCTGCTGTTTTAACGTCCAGTTTTGCTCATCTGATAGCTTCCTTGCCAAAAACTCAACGTATAGGAAGTGCCATCTGGAACGGGAAACTTCATTGCAATGGTTCAGTGAGGGACGTAAATGATAACTTACTGTGAGTCACACGAATGCGCACAACGGGGCCATGTTGCAGCGACCAGCTGTTTACATGGTTCCAGAGCAGCTGCATGACTGGTGAATTAATGAAAGAATTTTTTCTTTGAGCAGTTTTTTTAAACAACTGAACAGAACACTAGTTCGTTGAGAGGCAGGAGAACTAAACCGGGAGACGCATTTGGTTGGATCTATGCCAATATCCTCCACATGACAGACGGGATCCGGAAGTGATGACAATCACTTCTTCCTTACGACATTTCCGCATCATCCAAATCTCTTTTGCTGAAATTGAAACTGGTTCTGCATTATACATAACTGTCGGTCCATAGATGGGCGGTCCAACAGTTGAACATTTTCCACTTCAAAAACCTATGTCTTAGAGCGCTTTTACGCGTTCCCTGCTTCGAAAGAGTTGGCAGGAAATGTGCACTTCAATTTATTTAACTGTCTTATGCGTATAGGTACCAACTAAATTGGGTATGTGTGCCAACTTATACGCGTATATGTATCAACTAATAAAGAAATTACGATTGATCAGATCACTACTGAGCATTGGTAAGCGTGTGAGACTCGCTCAAATTTATAAAGAATCGATCGTCAGCAATCCAAGCAGAAAACTTGGTAGACGCTCGAGCTCATCTCACGGTTAAGCAGCGTTTATTTCGGCAAAGAGATGAGAATTAATTTTAGTGAAAAAGTGAATCTGAAAGAGGTTTATTGGAAAACAAGCAAGGTTTGTTTGCGGAATTCGCTGCGGTATCGAACCAATTCCCACTAAAAGAGAGGGGGAATAAAACTGGATAACGGACCGAAGTTAACGAGAGCCTATATCACGTTTCCTATTTAACCGAAATCATAAACTAAATTTATAACGAAATTTACTTCGAATATGAAGCAGAGTGGACCAGTTCGAACTCTCATCTGCGAAAGGTGAAGACAAGTTAAAAATAGGAATATATTGGAGAAGAAAGACGTCTAAACTCAAGTGTTCTTGGTGCATTACTCTAACATTTAACCATTCGCTGAGGAAGTCATTCGCTTATATGTCGTAGCCCTCAGCAGCCCCTTGTGTCAAACGATCAAATTTTTTTTTTCGGTATCGTATCTTGCTATCGACACTTTTTGAGGCTTCTATTCTTCTTATTTTTTTGCGATGTGTTGTTCCACATTGCTTCTGTGTAACCTATCGACCGTAGCACTATGAAAACTGTATAGGTGCTCAACGTTTGCATATATTTTATAATCTGCGTTTCATTATCAAAGGTGCTGATAAAAGCACTCCTCAATCCAGCGTAGGCAATCAAAAAATTCATCTTAATACCAAGGATGTTCTACTTGTACGATGACGTGATGGAAATGCCGAAAACGCAGGAAATGCGTTAGTAATTCTTATATATTGTTATCTTTGCAAGTCAGCTGTATTTCACATCATCGTCGATACAGTTTCTGCTTATCGATGCAGGAATGTTTGTAAAGGTGATCAGTTAATTGAGTTGTTATGTTTTTCCGCCCATAAAAAGATTTACTAGTGTGGAGGCGTTTCAATGTTATGAATAAAAAGTGTTCGATTTGATTGTATTGCCCAACTTCCTGTCATTGCCATTCTCGCTTCCATAGCCGCGTCTATCAAACTCTTGACTCCGAAGCCTTACCATATTTGTTCAATGATTCATTATGAAATTTTTTTGTCGAACCAGATCATAAGCCCCATTGTTTTGCTATTCACTAAATTGGCACATACTACTCGGACGGTTTTCCTCTTGTTTTTTGTTGTCGCTATTATACAAAGTTGTATGCTTACATCGAACGACAAACGAGTTCCTCAAAAGCATTCAGGGGAACTGGAATGAGTGATTCGATGAAGTACTCTGAGTAGTGATGCCATCGTACCAGATTTTTTGGTAGGATACTGTACTTTTCGTACCTGTAGTTTTTCTTGCCATGCATGAATAAAAGAGCATAAATTACTTTATTCATAAGTAAAATAAAGCAAAACTGTGCGAGCCAACGGACAGAAGATAATGACCAGTGGTGAAACGGCGAAGAAGAACGCCTGGCAAAACTTACATGAAAAAGGAATCATGTCCTTAATAATGCCCTGCAGCATCCGCAGTTCCAGTGGATGCCGTACAGCATTATTAAGTTCAGCCCGGACCATGCATGGAGCCGTTCAGCCGCTAGCCGTGTCTTCCTGAACTTCCCAACCACCCTTATCA